>JAODUO010000115.1:285000-392500 GCA_025642075.2 Ridgeia piscesae
TAAACCCATTCAGCTGAGTCTTGATGGGTCGAAACATTGTACGTTTCACATATCATGCTCCTAGGTATGTTAATTTCTTACAAAACAACCAAATCTTATAGTGTTCCATAACATATTGCTAAGTGGTTCTAATGATAAACTATAATACATTGTTTGTGGCACATAAATACTAACTATGTCAGGATAAGGGCATACTGAAGAAAGTTCTTATAGTTGTATACTCCTAAATAAGTTTCTTTGGATGTGAAAGCGTACAGTTTAGAATATGAAAGTACAACAGCATTGTCACGCAGCATGAAGTAGTTGCATAACTTGTCTGTGTACATTTCATGACACCTGTTTTGTTTAGGTGACATCCACGAAGTGTCTGTTTATATTAAGAGCTCGATTAAGCCATGAGAGGTTGGGTCTGGAGCTACCGTCTGACTGTATTTTGTGACACAATAAACAAGTCATGATTGTTTTTGTATCTGAAAACTGGTTTTGAGTTCAACATAAAGCATGGACTTACGATATGGAAGGAAACAGTCTGGTTTTTTTGGGTCACAAAAACATAAAACCAAGGGTTCCCTGGTCCAAACAAAAACATATACTTTTTGGGTGTGAACGAAAATAGGCAATGAGTTTTTGAGCCCAAAAAAAGTGCACTGCCATTTCTTGTGTATTTATCCTTTGTCTGAAAGAAAATAGACTACGGCCTTGGGTCTGAAAATGTGTACACCTCTCCCTGCTAATGCAATTACAGTAATAAGATGGTTTGACTTATTTTAGAGCGATTCTCTCTTGTCTTAGGTGACAAAAGACTTGCATTGCGTGCAAGAAGACTGAAGTGGTGCATGGTGGGAAATATTGCCTCATCAACATAGTCTGAAGTGGTGCATTGTGGGACATGTTGCCTCATCAACATCTGCTTTAGCAATATACTAGTTTTCAGTCACTTTGGCTACACAAACATTGTCAGTACTGATAAGATTGTTATCAGTGAAGGTAACACATCAATAGGACGATTATAAGTTCTCGGTGAGCGACTGTAAGGGCAGATATCTAGTCAGTTACAGGTGAACTTCAAAGGACTTGTGACAAATGCGGCTGACAATAGGTTAGATATCCTTTCAATGTTGTACATGTGATGGTTGTGATGTCCCTATGGTGTTGTGCGTCTTGTAATAGTAATGACACCCATGCATTCTTGTCATTATAACAAGGAGTGACACACATGTAGTGTTGAACTTGAAATGGGAGTGACACCCCTAGATTATTGCACTTGTACCAGGGTGTGACATACCTATAGTGTTGCACCTGTAGCAGAGAATGACACCCCTACAGTGTTGCACTTGTAATGAGGAGTGGCACCCCTACAATGTTGTGCAAGTAACATAGAGTGACACCACTAGTGTTGCACGTGTAATTGGGAGTAACACCCCTACAGTGTTGCACTTGTGTGACATCCCTACAATGTTGCACATGTGACAGAGAGTGACCCCGTCTATAGTGTTGCATTTGTAACGGGGAGTGACACCCCTACAATGTAACACTTGCAACAGGGGAGTGATACATATAAGTTTGTTCATTTACCTAGTTGGAAATGTGTTCCTGTCAGTGGAAATACAGTGCAGGTTTAGAAATACTATCGAAGATTATTAAATATTTCTGATGATAAAATCCTTCAACCCTAAATGTCGGGTGTGGAGTGTGGACCCACAAAGGGAGACGACTGACACTTGGGAGACGAGATTAAACTTTACAGTGTAACACGCTTGTAACACATCAGTGCTCCCACTTTTTATTCAGCTGTATTTAGTTACAAGGTTCAATTTCGCCACTTCCATGTCTAAATCTGGCAGAAAACGATTGCATTATAAACTAGTACAGTGCGACCCTGAACTGGATCGAAGACGTGGGTTTTTATGCAGCTTTGGCATTTTGACAAGTTCTTAAGTGGAGCCACGGAACTGAGGGGAAGAAGGATCGATCCCGCAGTTGGCTCCCGGGAAGGGGGAAAGGCTGTTACTGTATCCTGTCTAGTGATAAATTGGGTGTAATAAAAAGTGAAGGTTTCAGCTGACTTGGCTGGGCCAACCTCCCCCCCCAGAGTCTGTCTGTGGTTTATGATCACTCACACAGGCAAACTGAGTTTCTGTGGTTCATTCTTGGAAAACCACACTTTCTGTGTTGTATTAAAATATCCCGAAATTTTATTTCTGTGCTCAATTTGCATCATTCAGTTGTGATAACTGGACCAGTCAGAAGGCAGTGTGAGAGGCTATATGGAGGACCAGCAGTCTGTGTATACACTGTGACAGGTGACAGTGTCCCAGGACAGGCAGCCTTAGCACATGTGGGCATGTTTGTGCATGTGGCTGTATATTTGTACACATGGCATGGAGGTACACTGTATATATATATATATATATATATATATATATATATATATATATTATGATTGGAATGTCATCTCTACCCTTTGCACCTCTGTTCTTGTCTCAACCCTAACACTAGCCACTCTCCCAACACCCGCATGTTTAACCCTGTTTCAACACCCCATAACTGCACCCAGTCTCAGAAATCAAACACTACACACTATCCTAAAACTATAACATGGTACTCCAACACTGCACCAAGACAAAATACTCCAACACTGCACCATGCAAAAATACTCCAACACTGCACCATGACAAAATACTCCAACACTGCACCATGACAAGTACTCAACACTGCACCATGACAAAATACTCCAACACTGCACCATGACAAAATACTCCAACACTGCACCATGACAAAATACTCCAACACTGCACCATGACAAAATACTCCAACACTGCACCATGACAAAATACTCCAACACTGCACCATGACAAAATACTCCAACACTGCACCATGACAAAATACTCCAACACTGCACCATGACAAAATACTCCAACACTGCACTCTGACAGTACTCTAACACTGCACCATGAAACAATAATCCAACATTGCACCATGACACAGTACTCTAACACAGCACGCTGACACAGTACTCCAACACTGCACCATGACAAAATACTCCAACACTGCACCATGACAAAATACTCCAACACTGCACTCTGACAGTACTCTAACACTGCACCATGAAACAAAATACTCCCAAACATACTCTAAAAGCACTCTGACACATACTCTAACACTGCACCATGACAAAATACTCCAACACTGCACCATGACTATAAATATCTGCATCTCTAACACTGCACCATGAAACAGTAATCCAACATTGCACCATGACACAGTACTCTAACACTGCACGCTGACACAGTACTCCAACACTGCACCATGACAAAATACTCCAACACTGCACCATGACAAAATACTCCAACACTGCACCATGACACAGTACTCCAACACTGCACCATGACACAGTACTCCAACACTGCACCTGACACAGTACTCCAACACTGCACCATGACACAGTACTCTAACACTGCACCTGACAAAGTACTCCAACACTGCACCATGACAAAATACTCCAACACTGCACCTGACACAGTACTCCAACACTGCACCATGACACAGTACTCTAACACTGGAACCTTGACAACAGTACTCCAACACTGCACTCTGACACAGTACTCTAACACTGCACTCTGACACAGTACTCTAACACTGCACCATGACAAAATACTCCAACACTGCACCATGACACAGTACTCCAACACTGCACCATGACACAGTACTCAACACTGCATCCTGACACAATACTCCAACACTGCACTCTGACACAGTACTCCAACACTGCACCATGACACAGTACTCTAACACTGCACCAAGACAAAATACTCCAACACTGCACCATGACACAGTACTCTAACACTGCACCAAGACAAAATACTCCAACACTGCACCATGACACAGTACTCCCAACACTGCACCATGACACAAGTACTCCAACACTGCACCATGACAAAATACTCCAACACTGCACCATGACAAAATACTCCAACACTGCACCATGACAAAGTACTCCAACACTGCACCATGACACAGATACTCCAACACTGCACCATGACAAAATACTCCAACACTGCACTCTGACACAGTACTCTAACACTGCATCTGACAAACAACCTGACCAGACAAAAAGTCAACACTGCACCATGAACGTCTCAAACTGCACCTGACACAGTAATACACTGCATTTCACAATACAACACTACTGACACAGTATCAACCTGACTGACACGAGGCAACACTGCACCAAGACAATACTCCAACACTGCCATGACAATGTGAAGCACTGCACCATGACCAAAATACTAACTGCACATGACAGGAATCTCAAACGCACATGAAATCTCCAAACTGCACATGAAAAATATCAACAGTGCAATCAAAATACTCCACATCAATGCAATGCTCCTACACTGCCCTGACAAATACCAGAGCACTTGACATTTCTCTTAACACTGCCCATGAAAAATAATCCCATTGGGACCATACCAGTACCAAACGACGCTGGTTCAAATGCACCTGACAAAATACTCCAACCTGCCCATGACAAAATACTCCAACACTGCACCATGACACAGGTACTCCAACACTGCACCTGACACAGTACTCCAACACTGCACTCTGACACAGTACTCCAACACTGCACCTGACACAGTATTCCAACACTGCACTCTGACACAGACAACACTGCCCCTGACACATACTCCAACACGCACCATGACACAGTACTCAACACTGACCTGACACAGTACTCCAACACTGCATCCTGACACAATACTCCAACACTGCACCCATGACAGTACTCTTAACACTGCATCCTCACAGTAGTCCAACTACTGTCAACCATGACAGGTGGATCAGACAGCATCCTACACAAAGTATATGACCTGAAGGTGGACTCTAACACGCATCCTGCACAGTACTCCAACACTGCACCATGACACTATCCACTACCCGACACAGTACTACAACACTGCACCATGACATATTACTCCTAACACTGCATCCTGAAAGTACTCAACACTGCACCATGACACAGTACTCAAACTGCACCAAGACAAAAACTAACATCACCATTTACAAAATACAATACTGCCATGACACAGTACTCCAACACTGCATCCATGACACAGTACTCTTAACACTGCACCGACAATTACTCAACACTGCATCCTGACACAGTACTCCAACATGCACCATGACAAGTACTCCAACACTGCACCTGACACAGTACTCCAACACTGCACCATGACACAGTACTCAACACTGCATCCTGAATACTCCAACACTGCACCATGACACAGTACTGCAACACTGCATCCTGACACAATCCAACACTGCACCATGACAAGTACTCCAACACTGCATCCTGACACATACTCAAATGTCCATGACACACTACTCTAACACTGCACCAGACAAAATACTCCAAATCCTATGTAAATACTCAAATGACAAAATAATCTCCAACACTGCAACATGACAAAATACTCCAACACTGTCACATGACAAAATACTCCAAACAACCTGCATACCCCATCACATGACAAAATTCCAATGTAGCAAAATCCAACATGAATGAAATCTCCCCCGAATGTATCACGTGCACCAGTGATTTACTTCAAGATTGCACTATGACAAAATTAATCATGAATGCAATTTGTAATGACCTAGCATGTACTTAATTTCTAAAAAAGGTCAGCAAAGGTTAGTTGAACTTTGAGGACTGGCAGAGATAACCATGACACAGGTAGGTACATATTGCAATGGAGACAGCTTGCAGACAGATAAACCAACACAGTCCTGACTACAGTGTGATTTGCCTAAGAGCATCACATGGCTCACAATGTGGTGTGGTCTGCTGTGGAAGTCATGAGAAAACATGTTAATCAAAGAAATTTACAAAGTAAATCAAAAACTCCACAAATCAATGCCTGCCCTGACACATGCCCTGGTACATGAGGCCAGGAGAGCTTGCACATTTACCCTTTACCCTCTCTGTTTTATTCCCATGGCACCAATACCACACACAACGGACGGGTGGTGTCAAGTCATCTGAAAGAATAGGCAACTTGGATGAACAAAATGCTTCATTTTGTAATGACTGCAGGCAAGGTTATGTAGGATAGCATTTTTGTCAGTAACAATGTGTTTGTCCTGTTAACTCGTATACACAAACCAGTCAAGGTGTGTGATTATAACATCAGATTAACTACAGACACCTGCATGACATCCATTTTCAAAGCATAACTTACAATATTTCTGATTTAGGAAGACCCTTTTGTTTTGCTCCTTTTTTTACCCATCCACCCACCCACCCAATGATTTTTTCTAACCATTTTCCACAGCGGTTTTACCCGTATAAAAGACAGGTGGATGGATCGGTCCACACAAAGCTATGACTGAAGGTGGCTTTGAATCTCAGCACCCTCATCAGATAGTCCTGCTCTGCCTCTGAACTACCCTACCCCACATGTTACACACCCCATGATTTAAAAAAAAAAATATTTGCTTGAAGTGTGCAGGATGTGTTGTATCAGAAACCACAAAACTTTCACCAGTTGACAAAAGAAATTTATGTATGAAAAGTGATGATGCCTGTTCCAGTTGTCATGTCTGCTTTATATTTGCCCGATGTTTTTGTCAAAGCTCGTCTAGAAAACATGGAAAGAAAGTCACACCCAACTGCTAACAGCCTGAATACACATCACCAGAGACCGTATCAAGTGTTTGGCTGAATAAAAAGTCTCGCTAGTCATTTATACGTAGGCATTTGTCTGTGCACAATGAGACGGAGGGATGTTGGGTTCTGTTCGGTTTGTCTGGACACCTAAATGTTCCAGTGATTGACGGCTTTCAGGGTCAGCAAATTAACTGCTCAATCCGTTGTTAAATATGCATAATAAAATATAATTTTTTTAACAAGTGAAACATAAAATTAGTTAAAATATGTTAATGAAAAATAATGAATAAATTTGTGCTTAGCCCATTTCACAAGATCATAAATTTTATATGTAGCAGAAATGGCCATCAGTGGAATTGTTTCCCCCAGAATGTTCAGGTGCGGCAGTGATTGTCTTCGGATTGGATTTATTGTGATTAATCATGATAGCAATTTGTAATTACTATTTGTTTAATTTCTGTCTGCTTAGTTGATTTGAGTATGGAGAATAAATTCATCATGGTAGGTACATAACTTGCAATGCAGACAGTTGTAGACAGGTAAAAACTCGTCCTCTTCTACATAGTATGTGTGCCTAAGAGCAGCCATGTCAAAGGGTGTGGTCCATGCTGTGAATGTCATGAAAAACACTGTTAATAAAGCAAATGTTAGCAATATGTAAATATAGAAAGTACTGGTAACACAATTGCTGGTCTTGTTAAATTTAGACATCAGGAAAAATGTATGCATTTTCTTATTATATGTTTGGTAAATTACATGGCTGTGAAGGAATGAAGGTCGTCATCACCGGTCTCTCTTTATCTCTTTAATGTTTAATTTGGTTAGTTAAAAAAATAATTTACTGTAATCATATTAATCTGTATTATTCCCATGATTACTGCTAGTGCATTTGGTGGCTGTGCTAGGTTTATTTAAACTAACAACTGAAATTATTGCACATGCATAATTTCGCTGGTCAAATTACATGTGCCTTGTAATTTCTCTAAATCAAGCTCCTAATTAGTGCAGAAAACAATGTTATAATCATTAAAATAGCATATATTCTAATATGTCTTATATTGGTAATGTATGTAGTATGGTAATGGGGGCGTGGAGTATGTTATGTTTAAGGAATGGGATGTTTGGGCAAAGGTGATGAAACATTGCATAGAGAGGGGAGGGTCACTGGGTAAGTATTAGGTAGCAACTTGTTATAATTATCAAGGCGCTTATATCAGACATATGGCATTACATATCCAGTCCAGTAGATTTGTACAGCTTGCAAGAGAAAAGCTAGCTATATGTTTATTGTTTTACTATTAGATTTACAAACTGTTATTTTATGTGTAAACAACAACACAAGTTGGCTGTACAAAGTGTTTACAATTCTCATTTTTATTTGATTTATGCATCGTAAGGGGATCTTTATAAAAACAAACAATTGTGGGGGATTGGCATGCCAGCATTACAAAGTGTGACAAAAGTATCCACAAATAGTGTTACTTAATGCATGGCCCGTTCGTTATTGTCAGTAAATTAAATACAAATCCATATAAACACAAGACAAGCTTATGGAGCTCTCAACATCTGCCACACAGGAAATACCCGTAACTTGCAAGTAGTTGTATAAACAGTTTGTGACACTGAGATGTTGTTGGAAGAACTCTGTCACTTCTGACAGTTGACAAACAACTGTCCCCTGCAGTAACAAGATGGTCAACACTCCTCAAGAGGCCGCACAGTTTACTGACAAATGTTTGGAAATCAAGGTACAGTAGTTCAGTGTTCACCGCTGTTATGATTTTATGTTAAAAAGAGCAATTTCTGTGAGAGTTTCAAGTGTTTTATTTAGCGCTGTCCAAGTAGATTGCTCAGTAGGTGTCTGGAGAAGGACATAATTAGAGCTGGATCATTCTCTGGCAGACGACACTGCTATTGGGGGGTACATCAATGTTTCACTTGCTAGTTCATGGTAGGCAAATGCTGGATTGTTGAGGGCATATCAAACAATCATTAAACTCAATGTATGGTCCCTTGTTTGTATATAAAATCCCTTGTGTATAAATTTGTCAGTAGGATCCCTTGTTTATGTTTAAGATCCCTCTTGTGTTTGTCAGTCACTGCAGGATCCCCTGTGTATGTTTAAGATCCCATGTGTATGTGTCATTCAAAGTAAGATCCCCAGTTTATGTTTAAGATCCCATGTGTATGTGTCATTCAAAGTAGGATCCCTGTATATGTGTAAGATCCCATGTGTATGTGTCATTCAATAATATAGGATCCATGTGTATGTTTAAGATCCCATGTGTATGTGTCATTCAATGTAGGATCCCCTGTGTATGTTTAAGATCCCATGTGTATGTGTCAGTCAATGTAGGATCTCCAGTTTATGTTTAAGATCCCATGTGTATGTGTCAGTCAATGTAGGATCTCCAGTTTATGTTTAAGATCCCATGTGTATGTGTCAGTCAATGTAGGATCTCTAGTTTATGTTTAAGATCCCATGTGTATGTGTCATTCAAAGTAGGATCCCTGTGTATGTTTAAGATCCCATGTGTATGTGTCATTCAATAATGTAGGATCCCTGTGTATGTTTAAGATCCCATGTGTATGTGTCATTCAATGTAGGATCCCTGTGTATGTTTAAGATCCCATGTGTATGTGTCATTCAATGTAGGATCCCCTGTGTATGTTTAAGATCCCATGTGTATGTGTCAGTCAATGTAGGATCTCCAGTTTATGTTTAAGATCCCATGTGTATGTGTCAGTCAATGTAAGATCCCCAGTTTATGTTTAAGATCTCACGTGCAATGTAGGATCTCCAGTTTATGTTTAAGATCCCATGTGTATGTGTCATTCAATGTAGGATCCCTTGTGGATTTGTTTGTGCAAGGCAACATGATTTTGACAAGAAAACGCAAACTGTAATAACTTGTCATCTGAGGAAAAATATCGTGGTCTTCCGTCTTATTGCTGTACCACACATTCGCCAACTCTCACATATATGCCAGACCAAGCACACAGGTCAGTTCTTATGGTCAAGATTAATATATTTATATAATATATGGCAAGAGAGAACTACTAAAATATCTTAAATTATATAATAACAGCTTAGGTGGATCATCAACAGGTGTTTACTTTTGTGGTCCAGGGTATGTGAATTTGTAGCCTTTGACACTGTGAGTTATCGTGAAAGTGTACGCAACAAGAAGCAAAGAGAGTAATTGTGTGACTCGTGTGTTATCTCGCCCAGCACATACACATGCAACACTACACACGCCCCGTTAGACAATGTCACACTGTGGTGCAAATAACAATAGACAGAGCCAGAGTAAGTACACTGATAGCCGGTGCAGAAAATGCATTATACTTATCACTTAGATCGTTTCAGTTGGAAATACCACAGTGTTGACCCGGTTTAAATATTGATGTGAGAAATGCTGGTCGCTTGTTACACCTGTGTCATTGTGGGTTTTATCGAGATTGTCACAGTCCATTAGCGTCCTCCATGTCCATCTAATTACAGTTTTCACATTCACCCCATTTTCGTCCACGTCTTGTTTTTAGCATGCATTTCCTTTAATATTAATGAAGGATATTGATTTCTCATCAGTATCATTGACAAAATCGAGCAAATGTATAAAAACGTGTAACCTAATAAGACGAATAATTATTGAGCAGCTGCCAAGATGTCCCGTCAGGAACTGTTGCACGAATGTCAGCAAGCCAAATATTGCATGAATGTCCTGTCAGCAACTGTTGCATGAATGTCCTGTCAGCAACTGTTGCATGAATGTCCTGTCAGCAACTGTTGCACAAATGTCCTGTCAGCAACTATTGCATGAATGTCCTATCAGTAACTATTGCATGAATGTCCCGTCAGCAACTATTGCATGAATGTCCTGTCAGCAACTATTGCATGAATGTCCCGTCAGCAACTATTGCATGAATGTCCCGTCAGCAACTATTGCATGAATGTCCCGTCAGCAACTATTGCATGAATGTCCCGTCAGCAACTATTGCATGAATGTCCCGTCAGCAACTATTGCATGAATGTCCTGTCAGCAACTATTGCATGAATGTCCTGTCAGCAACTATTGCACAAATGTCCCATCAGCAACTGTTGCATGAATGTCCTGTCAGCAACTATTGCATGAATGTCCCGTCAGCAACTATTGCATGAATGTCCCGTCAGCAACTATTGCATAAATGTCCTGTCAGCAACTGTTGCATGAATGTCCTGTCAGCAACTATTGCATAAATGTCCTGTCAGCAACTGTAGCAGGAGTATCCTGCTGGATGCTGCTACAGGACAGCAATGTTTCGTGTTGATGAGAATTGGTCTGTTTGGTTACAGACAGACACAAGGAAGACTGCCAGGGTCTGTGTACTGTGTACTGTGTACTGTGTACTGTGTACTGTGTTCTGTGTACTGTGTTCTGTGTACTGTGTACTGTGTGCTGTGTTCTGTGTGCTGTGTGCTGTGTGCTGTGTACTGTGTACTGTGTGCTGTGTGCTGTGTTCTGTGTACTGTGTTCTGTGTACTGTGTGCTGTGTTCTGTGTACTGTGTTCTGTGTGCTGTGTACTGTGTGAGAGGACATTGTAACATGCAACATCGTCTTGGTCCAGTAAGTTTCTGTTTTCATTCAGATGACCACTCACATGGAACTACCTCCCCCCTTGTGTAGTACATTTTCACCACAGATAAATTTTAAGTGTCCTTGATGAGATTGTCTTATCAACATCACGTTCTATCAAATCACGATGATATTTGCTCAGTTACATGTGCAAACTGTTGTGTTCATCAGCAGTGATTAACATATTCAATTGTATATTCTTTGTATAATTTTATAAACTATCCTCATGATCAATTCTACCCCCATGCAGGAGGTCATGAATATTTCTGGGCTTGTTCCCTAAGTGTTGTACAGCCCTGTGATGTGGCTCACAAAGTACAAACGTGGCATGACACAGAAAGTGTTGGCAAACAACAGGAACAGGTTAGCAGGGGTAGGGTACACCATGACCCCCAATTTAGGAGGGTAGATACTAGATACCACTGACCCCCCAATGCTAGGTGGTCCAGGGATTTGTCATAAACCCTCGCCTATGTTTAGCACATTTCGCTTCCCGTTTATTTACTTATGTCAGCAGCAAAGATGTAACTTCCTTTAACCCTTTCCCCTCCACTGTCCGTCTCATACACCTCTACATACACTTCTACCGTCTATGAGTTAGCTGAAACGATGCATTCGTTCAAGTGTCGTTCAAGTTGCCAAGAGTACGAGCGGCAAAATGAAAGTGGCGATATGACAAGAAACGGTTGGGTGAGCTTAGCAGGTCAGATTAAAAGCCATAATAAATGGATTGCTGATGTTTTAAATCTGAGAGATAGGATATACTGCTGGTGTTAATAATGGCTTCCAGATTTTCTTTATTGAAAGCAGAATGATGTGTTAAAAGAGTTAGCAGCACATTTGGTGCCACTTAGGAATCTACTCCTGTTGAACCGATTTGGAAAGACGGTATAGGTTGCTACAGGTAACGGTAGTCTCTCAAACTGTTCGTTACTAATACTTCTTGCTCGATTCTTATAATTGTTTTAAAGTGTTTTTCTGACGTCTGTAAAACTACTTGGCGGATTGACAACTTCAAATAATTTTGGGTGCATTTTACACATAACCATGATGTTTATTGTTTATTGTAAGAAAATGTAACTACATACTTAGTAACGATAAAAATGTCACCTGTACCTCAAATAAAAATCTTCTGGAATAACTATTTTTATGCTGTGTCCTTGAGCATATCTCATATGACAGTTCTCCAAAAGGGCTTGATTTCCCTGGAGCTTTGGCAATTTTGATGTCATATCATTGATCCTGTAGTCCCCAGTAGTGGATCATCCCCTTCGCCAGTGACCTGGAAACAAATTTCTCATCCGCCTGAGTTCAGCTGAAGGCGTATGGTGCTCTACCCATCCTCTGTAGTTATTGTATTGTTGAGCCTGAGTCCTCACTGGTCCTGCTTCGGGCGTACCATGTCAGTGACAAACTCACTGAATCGTGCAAATGGTTTATCACATATGATTGTGGGGTTACCATTACTATCAAGTTGTTTAACACAAGAAATTTCTGAGGGTCAGTCGCAGACATTTTCGTTCAACATTTTGGATATATGAAAATCATTCTGTCTCGAATATGTGGGTGGAAATTATTAATATGTATTTGAGAGATGTGCACAGATATTTGAGTGGCTCAGTGGTAGAGATTTGGACTCTCAAATAAGAGAACCCAGTTTTGAATCTTGTCACTGCTGCGGACTTTGGACATGTTTTTTCACTCTACATTGCTCTGGTTCACTCTGCTGTTTGAATGAGTACCTGGCTATAGGCAGTGGTGGATATTTGTATGAGCAGTCTTCACACATTAATTGCAGCATGGCTGGATGCTTCCCATGAAGCTGAGATGGTGTCTGAGCGAACAGGTCTGTCGGGGAAGTAAAGTGTAAAGTGCTTTGTGCAGTCCTGAGGGCTGGATACTGCGCTATATAAGAACTTGCCTTTAGTTACTTTTTGTGTTTGTGTGGGCAGGTGTGTTTCATTGCATGCATTTGTATGTTGAATTTGTTTTCATTAAAGTACATTGGTGTCCATCTTAAATCAGTCATCAGTGTGAGCTGTCAGTTTGAAGTAACTGCAACAGCAGCAGCAGCAACAACAACATCTGCACTAGCAACAACAGCTGCACTTTTGTGTTAGTCCTGGATGAAATGTTATATGATGTTTTCTCCAACTGTCACCTATCAGATCTCCCTTTCTGGACCAAGTGGACCAGTTTCTCTTTGTTGATGTCACCTTGTTGCACTGCCCGGCCCTGACATTCTCCGTGTCTCTCCATGCCTCGGTAGACCTTTTAACCACTCGGTTTAGAGAAATCAATATGACCCACGGCTGATTTGTGCCTCCTGTCGTCCCCGTGTCCACTTGGGCTGTCTCTGGCTGTGGCTGATGTCAAGACGAGGAACTAATGCAACTTTCTCGAGCACAATGGCTAGAACATCAGATCCTCAATCAGAGAACCTGGGCTCAAATCCTGTGCTGTCATGTCAAACATTGGACAAGTTCACTCGGAAGTGTGAATCAGTACCTGCATATAACCAGTTGTGGATAGTTATGTGTGAAAAGTTGTGTGTATTAATCGCAGAAAGGCTGAATGCTTTCCAGATAGGTTCAGATGGTGTTCAGGTGAACGGATTTGCCTGTGTATAAAGCATTTTGAGCAATCTTAAGGATTGACTACTGCACAATGTAAGAACTCACCTTTGACTTATGGGCAGAAGTGAGGCTAGGTGGGTTTTTGCACACTAAAATAAATAGTTATAAACAGCCCATGGGTATATTATTTGAGGGCTATGACAGCCGTGCTTTTGGAAACGTACATTTCTAGTTGCTGAGTAAAAACGTATATGTATATTGCTGAGAGGAGGACCAGCTAGTCGTCTTGTTTTTGACACCTTCATCTTGAATGTTTGGTTTCTCAGAACAAATGTATACGACCTTTAAATTATATATTTACGTATTTATTTCCTATCTGCACTATTGTATTTTAGCAGTTGTTTTCAACATCAGTTTAATGATGTGGACATTTTAGTTATTTATTTATTTTATTTTATTTTATTTATTATTTATTTTATTTATTTTATTTATTTTATTTATTTTATTTATTTTATTTATTTTATTTATTTTATTTATTTTATTTATTTTATTTATTTTATTTATTTTATTTATTTTATTTTATTTTTTTTATTTTATTTATTTTATTTATTTTATTTATTTTATTTATTTTATTTATTTTATTTATTTTATTTATTTTATTTATTTTATTTATTTTATTTATTTTATTTATTTTATTTATTTTATTTATACATCTATTAATTTTATTATTAAAACTGTCATGGTACATTTAGTTACGGCACAAGTGAAACAGTCATGAATGGCACTGTGCACGTCTGCCGTGGGAAAGAGAACTTAATTGATAATAATCAGTAGAAATCTTTTGATTCCATGAATATTCTAAGATTTCATGAACATTCTACAATGTTCATGTCAGCAGTATTTTAGCAACACTATCAGCATTTGTGATGAATCATAATTGTTACGTCATGTACGTCACCCTTAATGCGTTTCGTGGGTCACCTATGGAACAAATATTGATGCCTTCCTCTACACCAGACAATGGTATCGATCTATTTTGTTTAATTTAACTCATGATATTTGCAAAATAAAATACATATGTATGATATATATATATATATATATATATATATATATATATATATATATATATATCATACACTCTTTCTCCATCCAGTAATGACTAATTTCACAATTACCATGGTATTGTTGACACACTGTTCTTTGGTACTACCGGGCAGTGTGCCAGATTGTTTCACATTGTCCTAGAACTGAATATTCGTAAAATAATAATGAGCGTTTCTCAAAGGTCTTTTGTCACTGATGGTATCTGTCAATGGCTATTTATAAAGCAGTTAATCAGACAAATAGCCATGTTTGTGCTACGCTGTCAACTGACCCTCAATGAATCTGGTCTGTATTGATATTGCAGCAGCCTCGCCTTGGCAGCATTCTCTATTGACCTGCACCAAATTTCTCCGGGAGAAATAAAGTCAAGTCCAGGGGTGGTGATACATGACGCCTCTCTCTGCATAATTAATGCTCCCGGCTGATGACAGAAAGGTGCAAATGCATCACATGTGCAGATTAATTCCCACCGGTGGCTATTGGGTCAGTGTCTCTGGTCAGCCATAGAATGTGTAGCTGATATTAATGTTTTGTGATACTGTTATGCTTATTGGCCGGCGTTTATGTTAGTAGTGCGATCCGGTCACCCGATAGCTGCAGCATTGTTCGATAGAAAATTGGAATCTGTCTAGACAGTTTGGTTCAACAAAGTAATATTACCTGTGATTTCTCATGTTGGTTCTTTGGCTGTCCAAAGCACAGATTATGGGTGTTTAGCAGTGTTTATTTGTAGGAAGATAAATATGGGTAATTATTGGGTAATTATATAGTATTACCATAATTATCATGATTTTATTGTGTAAGAGCAGTGTCCTTACCTTGGGCAGACCTTGAGAATGTTGACACAGTGTTTTATTACTTCTCTGTAACAGTATATTTGAATTATAACTGGCTATTTTATTATTGGGGTATATATATATTATATTATATTAAATGATATATATATATATTATATATATATATTATATATATATATATATATAATATTTTTTTTTTTTTTTTTAAAGCACTACTTAACACATTTATTGCATACATGTTTTTTAAAGATATTATGTACCCGCTACATGGGGGCTCAGACCACTGTTTTCTTTCCCATTATTGCATTTAAAACACCTCAATGTTGTGACACAACAGGAAGACAAACTGTGGCCTGACCCCTGAAGTCAACCCAACATTATCTACCCTGGCTGGGGAAATAGAGTCTACCCATCAGGCTCTGATCATCCTGAGTGGACCCTGTTGTTCAACCCCTCCTGTGTCCCTTCCTTCTCCCATCATTAGGGAAAGGGAAGGGCCACATTGATTGTGACTGACTCCTATAATCCTATCCCCAGGGCTCAGTCCCTCTTCCTTCATATCCCATATCAACAACCCTCCTCCACAGGCTCTGCATTTCATGTCCTGTTGACTTGTTTGTTGACACTGGACACTGAGTTTATCCACCCTCACCCCCACCCCCACCCCCACCCTCACCCTCACCCATCAGGATACAGATATTGTTGTTGTTGATGGGTGTTGGTTGATATCAACCGAAATGTGAAAACCGAAAAGCAGCATGTTGCATTAGTTTCGTTCACTCTCAAGAGATTAAATTTCAAATATAATATGTCTTTGCTAAAATGATATGTATGTCCATACAAAAAAATCATGTTATTTATCATAAAAATAAAAGGATTACTGGAATACCGGCAGACATAAAACAGTTACTAAACTACATAACAGGTGAGATATATTTGCGTATTATAATATAGTTGTTATCTAAATTATTAAGACATAGCATCACTGTGAACACATTGTCACTGTTAGTGCCTGTGATCAAACAGGAACAAGTTCAAAAGAATCATCGAGCCCTGTCTGTGTTTACAAAGGCGTAAGTGAGTAAATGAGAGGGTATAATGGGTTAAACATTGTACATACATCGTACATTTACATCCTGACAGTTGGAACCAGTTTCAAACATCACTTCCTCAACTATTTTGAAATTAGCCAAAATTTAAACACCAGTTAAAACACAACAATCCAAATTATTTATAGCCCCCCCACACACACACAAACAGATGTGTGACATCCCTTGGGATTTCATCAGAGGAGTCTAAATGGATCTGCTTATTGTTCAACTGGCTACAACAATTATCCAGAATTTTATCAATTTGCGTTATCTGCGGGATCTATTAATAACCATCACCAGCCACGGATACAAAAACAGTCAGCCAGGGATATTTCCCTGCGGGTGGCGTTTATGTGTCCTGTCGACATTGCAGCGCAGTGTGTGTTATTTCCATGACAATCCAGGCAATGTGAGGGGGACAGACCGCAATCAGGAGGTGCTTCATTACCCACAAATATACTCCCTTATAAATTGTCTTTTCTCATAAATGTATCTGCTGACATAACATTCAGTTCAGTTAGTTTATTAGTATCTATTATTATTTAATTGAAGTACTTTGATCATGGTTATTGTATTTAAAAAAATATTTCCGGAGCCAGAGTACAGTATATATGACAGGGGGGATCAGTGTCGAGTTTCCACTTTGCAGAGTGATTACTTCTGACGAGTCCTTTGTTTTGTGCGAAATTATACTGAAATGTGGGGAGCCATTCCCACAAGCCTAGGGTGGCAGTCGTAGTTTGCCAAGTGAGGTGCACTTTGACCCACTTGTGGCTACACTCACACCTCGTCATGTCACTGCTAGGGTAGCGGGTCCACACAGACAAGATGTCAAGGAAGTGTCTGTCATTGTCTCTCTGACCAGCAGTGATTAGTGAGGACTGGGAGTAACCAATAGGCTGGGGATAATTATTAGACATAGAGGGAGAGAGAGAGAGGGGAAAAGGAAGGATGGAGGGATG
Organism: Ridgeia piscesae; assembly: GCA_025642075.2. Classification (NCBI taxonomy): domain Eukaryota; kingdom Metazoa; phylum Annelida; class Polychaeta; order Sabellida; family Siboglinidae; genus Ridgeia; species Ridgeia piscesae. Next base: position 302,818 of record JAODUO010000115.1, read on the forward strand.
AAGGGAGAAAGAAAGAGGGCGATGGAGGAGATGGAAGTAAGGGAGAGGAAAGAGAAAGAGAGAGGGGAGACAGAGAGGAGAGAAGTGGTGGGGCAGAGAGTGGGAGACAGGAAGGTAGGGAGGAAGACTAAGTGTCTTTTCCTAGACTTAAAACCCGCAACATAGAAGTGCCCAACAGCCTTACTTCCCAAGGCATGGAAGTGCCCAACAGCCTTACTTCCCAAGGTATAGAAGTGCCCAACAGCCTTACTTCCCAAGGCATAGAAGTGCCCAACAGCCTTACTTCCCAAGGCATGGAAGTGCCCAACAGCCTTACTTCCCAAGGCATAGAAGTGCCCAACAGCCTTACTTCCCAAGGCATAGAAGTGCCCAACAGCCTTACATCCCAAGGCATAGAAGTGCCCAACAGCCTTACTTCCCAAGGCATAGAAGTGCCCAACAGCCTTACTTCCCAAGGCATAGAAGTGCTCAACAGCCTTACTTCCCAAGGCATAGAAGTGCTCAACAGCCTTACTTCCCAAGGCATAGAAGTGCCCAACAGCCTTACTTCCCAAGGCATAGAAGTGCCCAACAGCCTTACTTCCCAAGGCATAGAAGTGCCCAACAGCCTTACTTCCCAAGGCATAGAAGTGCCCAACAGCCTTACTTCCCAAGGCATAGAAGTGCCCAACAGCCTTACTTCCCAAGGTATAGAAGTGCCCAACAGCCTTACTTCCCAAGGCATAGAAGTGCCCAACAGCCTTACTATCCCAAGCATGGAAGTGCCCAACAGCCTTACTTCCATAGGTTATAGAAGTGCCTCAACAGCCTTACTTCCCAAGGCATAGAAGTGCCCAACAGCCTTACTTCCCAAGGCATAGAAGTGCCCAACAGCCTTACTTCCCAAGGCATAGAAGTGCCCAACAGCCTTACTTCCCAAGGCATAGAAGTGCCCAACAGCCTTACTTCCCAAGGCATAGAAGTGCCCAACAGCCTTACTTCCCAAGGCATAGAAGTGCCCAACAGCCTGCGTCTTCTGAAAGGTATGGGCAACAAGGAATGAACAAACTTTCATAATGGTTGGTGTTGGGAACAGACCACTATCCCCTCGATGAACAGTTATGCATGTTCTTCCTAGTGGGGTTTGAGGTCTATCCCCTCGTAGTGGAGGTTGCGGTCTGTCCCCTCCTGGTTGGTGTGTGATCTGTTCCATCCTGGTGTTATTTCTGAGTAAATGTTTGCCTGACAAACAAGATGGCTGTAGTCTATGCGCTGTCGGGTTTTGTTCCATTTTCTCTCGCTATACTGTGAGATCTTGACTTGCATGTGTGGCGTCTAGGAATCCAGCTAGTGTGCGAAACATGTAGTAGGGAGACTTTGCAGAGTTGGGAGTGATGACAGTGTGTCTGGCGTCTCGCAGACAGATGGCTGCCAAGGTTCCATCTCCTGTTAGGTTTACATGCTCTAATCTGTTGGCACAGCAGGTTATGTAAGAACAAGAAAACAGGGCCACCACATGACTGATGCTGTCCACATTACTTAATTATTTAATTTACTTAATTATTATTATTTTATATACCAATTATATTATTTACGTAATTATCTTAATGTTTTAGAAACTAACCTCCATAGTGAATTTATATTATTACATTTCATACATATGTTCGCAAACATGACATAACCAAGTACATTAATTAAGTTGGCAATATATAGAAGGCATTCTTTTAAAAGAAATGCAAACAGTCAGTTAGAATGCTATGTTTTCATCCTTTGTGTATTTGTGCAGTCGTGGATTTTGAGTGGTAAAACAGCAGCAACATATACTGTTTATCTAAGTTGTATAAAATGGTCCAGCAGATACATGACAGGAGTTGACAGGACCGAGTTTCAAGTAGAGCTAAAGACAACTGGCTGGGCTGAGTCATGTAATCTGCCTTTGAGATGAGAGGGATAAAGCTTGGCCATGTTCCAGCCAACCAGGTCTCAATAATCAACATGCCAAGGTGCCTGGAAGTGAAATTTCAGGTGGACATAATTCCCTGTGACAGCACCAGAAAATAATGGCTGTCCAATTTGTAGCACAGCACTACCTACATCAATGCTACGGGTTTATTTTTAACACTAGAATAAACCTAGGCATACATAAAATGATAAATCATGTTCATGGACTGTCAAGAATGTATTTTACTGTAAAGCTGTTTTCTGGCTGTATACAAACCTACAAACTGATGTTTGTAAATATATAGTCTGAGCATATTGTCGTTAGTTTGATATGCCATTTTGTGATGTTGACATTAAGTAGCTTTAATGATTCAGGAGTAGATATTTATTACATAGCAATATGCATTTATGTTTAACTATTTAAGAATCTTAAATTATATATGCAGTGTGTAATTGTCCATGAAATGCAAATATATTGTTGTTATTTCAGTTTTACACATTTATGAATACCATATTTTTATTGTTTACATAACAAACATCAACATGTAAAGTATGTAAAGGAAACAAAATTATACACAGATGATGTCACAAGTAATCAATTTTTAGTTTTTATTTATATTACATTAATAATTTTTACATGTGCTATGATGTGATATATAAATTATATATAGGCCAATATATAATGTGATTGTCACAATATTATAATCATTAATTACGTTGACATGTTTTTTTTTAGAAACAGTTGAAATATTTGACAATAAATTAAAAATATTTGACAATAAATTAAATTTAAATATTTTATGCTGCATGATGAATTAAACAAGATCTTATGAAGGTGAAAAGATATATTGCCAAACCCTCCTCTAGTCCCTCCCCATGGAGGGCTGTGAGGCCTCAGTGAGGGCTCCAGGTGGGCTTAGATGGCCCCTGTGGCTGTGGATTGTGTCTCCCCACCTGGTCCTTGTGTTACATAATTACTGCTAATTGAATGAGACTTAGAGGAGGGAGACAGCTAATAGGAACACCCAGCTGACTCCCAACATTTATAGTAGGAGGAGAGAGGAAACATGGTCCTTCCTCTGCCAGATCATCTCAATTCTTTTATACTATAAAATAATGTTTTGTTGTTGTTGTTTTTTGTTTGTTTGTTTATTACTCAAAATCTCAGTTAGATGTACATATCATAGGCTGAAATTTTGCATGTGACTTTTGGGGCCGGTTGGAATGGTTTGTGGATTAGACTTTTTCAAAATTCATCCGGGGGTTGGGGAACTTGGGGGGACTTCTTGAAATGTTTCCCCCAGGCATCACTGGGTAACATGACTGGTAAGTTGTGTGTGTGTGTGATGCTGTGTGTGTGCTGCGTGCGTGCGTGCGTGCGTGCGTGCGTGCGTGCGTGCGTGCGTGCGTGCGTGTGTGTCCTTCAGGAAATTCATTTATGTATGTATTGTTGATGAACGAACATCTTGAAATATTTCAACCAAGACTATACAAAATGTACATATCTTACCTTTGATGTAAATATTTTAGAATTTCTATACATAAATACATGACGATGACCTGTATAATTACTAATTTATTGCACTTGAAATGTATGACATGTAGTATATATATATTAATTTTTTATTCATCAAATATTTGTTCTTCCTTGACGTGTCTATATTTTATATTTTTACTTTTGTTTTATGTACGGATGCATGGAAAGTTGTCTGAAATAAATATTATAATTATAACCATGACACTCGGGTGTTCAGCTTTCTGTGTGAGTGTGGCCAGTCTGACAGCGCAGTCTATTTATTGATGGGATTGTGGGGAACTGACAATGAGCACAGAGGCTGGTGGATCCCTACGACCAGTGATGGATTAACCAGTAGACTCTATAGACATGTGCCCTGGGCCAACGAAGGTCAAGGCTACACGAAAATACCTGAGCATATTATCTGACAACTGAATATTCCCGAAACAAGATGTCATTTGGTTGATGATGTGTATTGGATCAGTTTCATTTCACTTATCCAATGAGTTTTGTAAGACCTTTCTGGGAAGGTGATTTGTCATGTAGACGTATAGTTATGTTTAATATACAGTTTATTGTAGATATGTTATTCCACAACTTACTGTAAATGAGAAAACTCTTCACCAGTACCACTTCACCTACCTCCACCCCCACCCATCCCCAACTCCCCACCCACCCCCAACTCCCCACCCACCCCCAACTCCCCACCCACCCCCAACTCCCCACCCACCCCCAACTCCCCACCCACCCCCCACCCCCACCCACCCCCAACTCCCCACCCACCCCCAACTCCCCACCCACCCCCAACTCCCCACCCACCCCCAACTCCCCAACCCACCCCCAACTCCCCACCCACCCCCAACTCCCCACCCACCCCCAACTCCCCACCCACCCCCAACTCCCCACCCACCCCCAACTCCCCACCCACCCCCAACTCCCCACCCACCCCCAACTCCCCACCCACCCCCAACTCCCCACCCACCCCCAACTCCCCACCCACCCCCAACTCCCCACCCACCCCCAACTCCCCACCCACCCCCAACTCCCCACCCACCCCCAACTCCCCACCCACCCCCAACTCCCCACCCACCCCCAACTCCCCACCCACCCCCAACTCCCCACCCACCCCCAACTCCCCACCCACCCCCAACTCCCCACCCACCCCCAACTCCCCACCCACCCCCAACTCCCCACCCACCCCCAACTCCCCACCCCATCATTGGGTATCATGACTGACAGCAAAGTGGTGCAGAAGCTCCCACTCAGTCCACCTTATATTATTTAAATCCGGTGGAACTGTATGTTTGTGGGCAAGCCTCAATCAAGGTGGTTTAATTTCAGGTTTTGGGTCCCCCTAAATCTGTCCTCAATGGATGATGGCCCACAAAAGTGCCAAATACCTAGGGCTCCCAAATGTCTTGATCCGCCACAGTCTGTGACAGCCTCCAGTGGGGAGCCGAAGGGGTGCTGCTCCTGGAAATGTCAGGAGCGGCTGACTTTGTAAACAGATGTGCAGCTTTATGCCAATGAAACAGCGTTAACTTTTTCACCCGCACATTATCCACCCTGGCAGCATTCTCCAACAGTTCTCATGTTGCATCTCAGCAGGGCAGAGAAACAGAATTCCATTTGGCATTTATTGGAGCGTTGAGTGAGTGGGTTCTCTCACACATGTTGGCTCTAGCTGACAGGTGGCCTCCACAACAGGCAGTCTTGTCAGGCCACAACACATCAGTCTTGCCCGGCCACAACACATCAGTCTTGTCGGGCCAAAACACATCAGTCTTGTCAGGCCACAACACATCAGTCTTGTCGGGCCATAACACATCAGTCTTGTTGGGCCACAACACATCAGTCTTGTCAGGCCACAACACATCAGTCTTGTCAGGCCACAACACATCAGTCTTGTCAGGCCACAACACATCAGTCTTGTTGGGCCACAACACATCAGTCTTGTCAGGCCACAACACATCAGTCTTGCCAGGCCACAACACACCAGTCTTGTCGGGCCACAACACATCAGTCTTGCCAGGCCACAACACATCAGTCTTGTCAGGCCATAACACATCAGTCTTGTTGGGCCACAACACATCAGTCTCGTCAGACCACAAAATGTTGATCAGTCTTGTCAGGCCACAACACATCAGTCTTGCCAGGCCACAACACATCAGTCTTGCCAGGCCACAACACACCAGTCTTGCCAGGCCACAACACATCTGTCTTGCCAGGCCACAACACATCAGTCTTGTCAGGCCATAACACATCAGTCTTGCCAGGCCACAACACACCAGTCTTGTCAGGCAATAACACATCAGTCTTGCCAGGCCACAACACATCAGTCTTGTCAGGCCATAACACATCAGTCTTGTCGGGCCACAACACATCAGTCTCGTCAGACCACAAAATGTTGATCAGTCTTGTCAGGCCACAACACATCAGTCATGCCAGGCCACAACACACCAGTCTTGTCGGGCCACAACACATCAGTCTTGCCAGGCCACAACACATCAGTCTTGTCGGGCCATAACACATCAGTCTTGTTGGGCCACAACACACCAGTCTTGTCAGGCAATAACACATCAGTCTTGTCGGGCCACAACACATCAGTCTTGTCGGGCCACAACACATCAGTCTTGCCAGGCCACAACATATCAGTCTTGTCGGGCCATAACACATCAGTCTTGTTGGGCCACAACACACCAGTCTTGTCAGGCAATAACACATCAGTCTTGTTGGGCCACAACACATCAGTCTTGCCAGGCCACAACACATCAGTCTTGTCGGGCCACAACACATCAGTCTTGCCAGGCCACAACACATCAGTCTTGTCGGGCCACAACACATCAGTCTTGCCAGGCCACAACACATCAGTCTTGTCAGGCCACAACACATCAGTCTTGTCGGGCCACAACACATCAGTCTTGCCAGGCCACAACACATCAGTCTTGTCAGGCCACAACACATCAGTCTTGTCGGGCCACAACACATCAGTCTTGCCAGGCCACAACACATCAGTCTTGCCAGGCCACAACACACCAGTCTTGTCAGGCAATAACACATCAGTCTTGTCGGGCCACAACTCATCAGTCTTGCCAGGCCACAACACATCAGTCTTGTCAGGCCATAACACATCAGTCTTGTTGGGCCACAACACATCAGTCTTGTCAGACCACAAAATGTTGATCCTTTTTGTACTAAGAACACAACATATCTGGTTGTAAAACTTGTTCTCTGTTAATATGTAGACCCACGTCTCTGTCAGTTGTGCAGGTAGTAAGTAGGCTGACGCTTCATCCCTACAGCTGCCGTGTTCCAACTGCTGGCTGCTTCAGTCACATGGGTGAACTCACGATTTCTAGCAAAACGTGTTCCTAGCTCATGTTCCGGTGGTCAATGAGCAGTTATAGTTTATAAAGCGGGTAGGTTGGAGGAAACATTTGGAGTTGGTTTGGGCTGTCTGGTACATATGACTGCCCGTTCCACAGGTAACTCAGCAAGTTAATAATAATTAACTCTGTGGCACATCCTCAAATAAAAAGCTGAAAATGCCACAAGCCAGAATCTGTTGGCAGGTAATTTACTTTCCAGAATCCCAACACCCAGCCAGCTTCATGAGGATTCATTTTGCCCTGGCTGGGGAGTTACTTAGGCTATTCACAGTTTCATGGAAATCTAATCACTCTCCATATTTTTAACAGATCGTCTGGTTTGGTGATCATAATTTATCATCATGAGCGGCCCATTATGTGCGTTAAGTCAGGAGGGTTTCTAAGCGGATGCGCGTGCTGGTGGCAATGAAATTTGAGCAGACATCTTGATGATTGTACCATTTGTAAACGATCTTATTGTGGGTTGTACTGAAACTGGATTAGAGAACTTGTTCATTGTCTAGTCTTGAGTATATTGTTCATGGCTCCAAGAATGGTTTATTGTATGTGTGATTTAACTTACTTCGGAGCGTAATTGTCGATGGGTACGACGTTTCGACCCGTCAGTTACGGGCCTTGTTCACGTACTGGTGTCATGTGTGTTGGCTCAGATTTCGGCAAAACCAGTACGTGAACAAGGCCCGTAGCTGACGGGTCGAAACATCGTACTCATGACAATTACGATCCAAAGTAAGTTAGATCACACATACAATAAGTTGAGTCTTGCAAGTCATTTAAAAGTTATTTTGCCATTTTCTTTCATGACCCAGTCCCAACAACTCAGACGAGCTCGTATTTTTACACATACAGATGTAACAGCAGAAACCTTTTGTAAGTTTTATAGGTTTCTGACCCCAAAAAACTCATCAAGGTGGTTGTGGTTATTATGCAGATAAGCTATTCTATTCAAAGTATTTGTGTGTCGCAGTAATTTAGACTTTGCATATGCTTATGCATCTGGCATAGCTGTTGAAGATTCTTACCGCGTACATCTGGAGTGGCTGTGGTAGTACAATTCTGGAATGACAGTATCGACAAGAGAGAAATTGAGTGGGACGAGACAGCTCTTGATATCATGCCCCCCCCTTCCGTCTGGCTCTTTGTCTGTATCTGTAAGGTTGTCATCAAAACGTATCTCAACGACTGGGCATAATCCTTTACATTGGCAAATAATCTGATCAATAATTAACTGTGTGGAAGGCGGTCGCGCAGTAGAGTGCCGGATTGTCAATCGAGGGGACGGTGGTTCAATCCCACCTACCGCCGTTTCAAAACTTAGGCAATTTCGTTCACCCCACATTTGCCTGTGTCTTTCGGAAGAGACACTAAAAGCCAGTGGTCCCTTCTATCTGGTGTCTATGCCAGGGGAAGAAAAAGATCCCACACAGGGGGTAAATGTGTAACCTGTAGTGGACTCACTAATTCTAGAGAAGGACAACTTTGGCGTTAGCCTAAGTTGTGCTGTTTGTAGGAAACCGTTGGTTGCGCTACGGTCACTGGTCTATCCCGATGACCATGTTTAGGAGGCTGATGATCTAACTGCACGAAGCACAATAGTCTACAATACCACTGTCTGTCTGTATAGATGCTGGCATTTACAACCACTATTAGTACCACAACGGAAATATGACAACTGTATCACAAAGCAAGCTGGCACTACGTTGTCCTCTTCCTCTGTCCACTAAAACAGCAGGTCACTTTTGCCAATTGTATCCACATCAGTTATCTCCACATACGTGTGCGTGTGCTTAGTAATGGTTTTAAGCAAGTCGTCAATCGGCTGCCTAATGTCCCCGCTTGTATCGCCAGCAGTTTCACTGAAGCCGCTGAGAAATGCCATTAACCGATCAGTAGGGATGGGGAGGCACACACACTGATTGCAGTTTGCCTGGACGGCTCTGAGAGCTCGGTGTGTTTGTTGTGCGTGCCATCTGAGCCGATTGAATATACAAGTTAATTTGGAGCCAAAGACGCTTCAGCGATCTTGATGCATGTTCGCTGGCCCCCGTGTGTCACGATAACTTTCATTTAATTACAAATATTATTGCCGTTTGAGCGAGTCAAGAATAAAGGTTTTCATAAATCAATATGGTTAATATTCATGATGGCGTTGTTCGTAAAACGGCAGCAGAAATAAACTGGTTGTCAACTGATGCGTTTATCTGGTGCGGTGCGGAGGCGAGCAAAATTGTCTTCTTGGGGAAAGGTAATTTGATTTTTACTACTCGGTCAGGGTAAATTTAACATCTTATATTTAGTTATTTATGTTTTTCAGAAGGTTACGAGTTTTATTTAGACAAATGTGTGTGTTGGGAATCTTATCAGGCATATATTTGTTTAGATGGAGACATTAAGGTTAGGCTGGAAACATCACAGATCTTACTTGTTCTTGACCTCCCCAAAATTGTGTTCCCAGGAAAGGTAATTTGATTTTTCCCACTTGGTCAGGGTAAATTGAACGAACATGTTTTAATTTGTTGTTGTTTGTATTTCTCAGAAGATTATGTTGGATATATTGTTTTTAGAGTTTCATTTAGACTGGAGAGGATCTTATCTCACAGATAATTGTTTAGGTGGAACAATTAGGGTTGGGTGTGAAAGATCACACGTGACTTTTCTTTCCCTGAGGGAGGGAACATATTGAAGACTGAGGCTAGTCCCTGCACAAGTGGACATCTCCCTTGGGTTGGGATCTGGGGAGAGAACACAGCACAGTAATGGGGCATGAAGGAGATTTTGAATGATCACTACTTGCAGAAGTGGTCTCTGTAATTAATGGCTTCAGAGGGACAGGGATATGACCTTTCATGCACAGTCCCATGTCCCACAGTGGTCAGTGTCATGTCCACCACAAGCGCTTCAGGGGCTGACCAATGATGGATGACCCGACGACTGATGCATGGCCATTACTTAAGCCTCATGCAATTGGACACTTTGGTAGAGTGGTTTCAAAGACCAGGACAGGAAGCCAGGGACCACAGCGCCGTGGACCGATGGTGACAGTCTTGACAACAAGTCCTGGAACATGACAGCCAAACACTCATATTAGTGACTCAAGTGACAGTAATGATGATATTTGCGAGGCACCGGAAAGCATGATTCTGACAATGCATTACAGTAACACTGTTTGATGTGCTCTTGCTGCTAAATTAAAGATGAAACAGTATTGTGTGTCCTTGACAGTTCTGTACTCGTGTCCTTCAGCTTTCTTGTGGCAAAATCCACAAAGAAACTTCAAAAATGTGATTAATCTATAAGCATAATTGATTTGAGATAATAATGAACACTGACATCAGCGTGGTACAGCAGGTTTTTCATCAAGTCATAGATAATGCATTACATCATCTTTTAACTCAAGGTTAAGAGAGGAAGTCCAACTAAGTGAACACCGAATTTAATTTGAGTAATAAACCTCATCTGAAACATTTGCTTTGTTTTTAATAATAATTGTTACTTGTGGAATGGGATGTATCTTACCTTAAGAAAATTTTAAATTATACAGGACAATCTAGTAATAATACGGTGTATTTTAGTGTTTTTCAATAATTGGATTTGATATGGAGTTTGCACGCACCCATGCACGCATACACACACACGCATGCATGCACACACACAAACACACATGCACACATTTATATTAGTGGGTGTTGTACTATATCAGTTGTTATATGTATTTAATGCTTCACATCTCACAAATCCAAGGTGGCTGGACACACAAACATAACACATGTACTTCTCATTAACATATTTTCTGTCTTCATTGTTGACCCTCTGTTGTTGAGGATCTGTTTTAGGGGTGGGGTATCTGTGGTAGAGGATCTGTTTTAGGGGTGGGGTATCTGTGGTAAAGGATCTGTGTTAGGGGTGGGGTATCTGTGGTAGAGGATCTGTGTTAGGGGTGGGGTATCTATGGTAGAGGATCTGTGTTAGGGGTGGGGTATCTGTGGTAGAGGATCTATGTTAGGGGTGGGATATCTATGGTAGAGGATCTGTGTTAGGGGTGGGGTATCTGTGGGAGGGTCTGTGGTGGGGTGGGGTGGGGGTCTGGTGGGGTGGGGGTCTGTGGTGGGGTGGGGGTGGGGGTCTGTGGGGGTGGGGGTCTGTGGTGGGGTGGGGGTGGGGGTCTGTGGTGTTGCACAGTATCTTTACATAACTATTACGCAATAAGCTCAGTAAAGAACCTCTTGCAACTTATGTTTTTAATGTTTGTTGTAAGTACCTACTGCAGCTGTCAGCGAGTGAATGGGAATGCCTCGGTGTGTAATTGGCCCGACTCATGAACATGACTGAGAACACAGTGGCCCGGGCAGCCCAATCAGTGTGGAGAATGTCAAATAGAATCATTTATCACTGAACAAGCGGCCAGAGTGAAACGTGGCATTCAATAATCATTCTATGTTTACAAATGATCCCCGTTGCTGTTGATTGCAATTAGATTGTGCTTCTAGTTGGCATTAGCCCCCTCCGGCCCGGTGCACAAACGAACGAATTGAACGTGGCCGGTAAATAAAATCGAGGCAATGCAATAATACGAAATGATTGAATTGTGAGTTATAACATGCAATACTATGTGCACACATACTGGCACGCACGGCTATATTGTGTAACGCTTTCTGTCTGTTTTACGCAGGTTTACGACCTGTATCTTTGATTTTAAATGCTACCTGTGTCTGTAATTCTGGTTTCAAATAAAACTGTCTTTCACTGTAATTTCTCTAGTTTGCAAAACCTATCTTGGTCAGTCATGGGCAGTAATTGTATCTGTTTGTACCATTGTCTGTGCGTTGTGTTCCCTAAGTAGACCATCTATGTGTGTACTTGGTGATTTAAACAGTCTTCCTAATAACCATTACATAAGTCTTGGTATATTACCCACTTTGTCAACCCCCATGAAAAAAGGTGAACTCTGAAAAATGAGTAAAAATGAAGTGCATTATTATCATTACCTATAAGGTTTCTTGTAAAGACTTTGGCAGTGTGTGGGGGTCATTGTGCTTTCTTCCTCTGATTTTATAACTGATGTATCCGCGTCGTCACAGTTTGTTTGTGTCACAATCACAAGTCTGTGCATGGTCTCCATCAAGTGTGCTTTCACCTATATTGGCGATAAAGGTTAAATATATGAACTACATTACTACTGCCACATCACCTGGAGCAACATTACTGCGTACATTTGTCACCGTAACAACTTTCGCATGTTTTTATCATAAAGAAAATCTTCTGAGGCAAGAATTTAAACAAATTGGCGGCCATTGTCATTACTTGACAGAGTTTTTGCTAAGCAACTGGTCACATGATGGATGGATCAGTTATGACTGACATCAGAGGCCGCATGTGGCATCAGCCATTGTGAAGCTGTAGATGTGCACTAGGCATTCATTCAGGGTAAACAAATTCCAGTCCAAAATATCGTGATAAATACATGTGTTTATTGACACAATCCAATCAGAATATGCATGTAATATTTACAATCACATAAAGATTGTGTGTCCTCGAATTTTCAACTGCCCACAGAAATCTTTACCCATATAAAATGAACTCTACTTATAGTCCAAGAGACAGGTAGACATGTCAGTGGTCAGCTAAGATAGGTCAATTAGGCGGCTCCTGTATGGTGCAGACAAGCATTGTAGTTTAATCCTCTCTTTCGGCCCTGTCCACCCTCATTTCCTGTCGTTGTTGTTGACCCTCTGGGTTGAAACCTCACACGTCTGCCACCAGGTGGCCGGTGCCGTGGAGAAGACACTTCCTGGTTCACTGCAGAGAGACAGGCAACTGACAGCCAACACCAGCTACCCCAGCTCTAGGGCAGGTACCCCCCAGTACTTGTGTGGGTGTTTGGGGGGTGGCGGTGGCTGATCTGTGGCACTGCACAATGCATTCACACTGTTGATTGCGATTCATATAAATTCAATAAATGAATCTCTTAAATCAACTAAGTAATATAATGACCATATGTTTATTTTCATAAATTTGTGTTAAAGTAGTGTGCCTAATAAAATGCACATGAATTTCTTATTTGAATATTATATTATGTTTATGAAATTGTGTGATTGGCCAATACAACAACATCTACACGTGTAGAGCAGAACTTCTTATAATTTATTATGAATAACAAGTAAAACAAATTATGAATACTTCTGTTTCTCATTAATTAATCTGATTATCGTAGTTTGATGCTACAGTAGGTATACGATTATTAGAATCCACATAGTTTGACTTCTGTGCACCAAACAAACACTGATATGTTGAGCGTCCAGCCAGTGCCGCAGAGTGAGGAGTCCAGATGTGGAAGGTCAGTGTGGGTGTGCTGCCCTCTGGTGGCCTTTGGTACAACTATTAGTTGGCAGCTTGGAGGCATCATATCAGTGGAGGGGTCTGTCTCTGGTCTGTGCATGGCTGCACTGCACTGCATGCACCGTTGGACATGGTAATATTTCACCGGCTTTATATGTACAGAAAAACAAATTACACTTTCCCAGTGATATTACAAAGTGCTTGGTCCGTGTACAGCCAGTGCATTCTATAGACTGGTCCGTGTACAACCAGTGCATTCTATAGACTGGTCCGTGTACAGCCAGTGCATTCTATAGACTGGTCCGTGTACAGCCAGTGCATTCTATAGACTGGTCCGTGTACAGCCAGTGCATTCTATAGACTGGTCCGTGTACAGCCAGTGCATTCAATAGACTGGTCCGCGTACAGCCAGTGCATTCTATAGACTGGTCCGCGTACAGCCAATGCATTCTATAGACTGGTCCGTGTACAGCCAGTGCATTCTATAGACTGGTCCGTGTACAGCCAGTGCATTCTATAGACTGGTCCGTGTACAGCCAGTGCATTCTATAGACTGGTCCGTGTACAGCCAGTGCATTCTATAGACTGGTCCGTGTACAGCCAGTGCATTCTATAGACTGGTCCGTGTACAGCCAGTGCATTCTATAGACTGGTCTGTGTACAACCAGTGCGTTCTATAGACTGGTCCGTGTACAGCCAGTGCCGTCTATAGACTGGTCTGTGTACAACCAGTGCATTCTATAGACTGGTCCGTGTACAACCAGTGCGTTCTATAGACTGGTCTGTGTACAGCCAGTGAATTCTATAGACTGGTCCGTGTACAGCCAGTGCATTCTATAGACTGGTCTGTGTACAGCCAGTGCACTCTATAGACTGGTCTGTGTACAGCCAGTGCATTCTATAGACTGGTCTGTGTACAGCCAGTGCATTCTATAGACTGGTCCGTGTACAGCCAGTGCATTCTATAGACTGGTCTGTGTACAGCCAGTGCATTCTATAGACTGGTCTGTGTACAGCCAGTGCATTCTATAGACTGGTCCGTGTACAACCAGTGCGTTCTATAGACTGGTCCGTGTACAGCCAGTGCATTCTATAGACTGGTCCGTGTACAGCCAGTGCATTCTATAGACTGGTCCGTGTACAGCCAGTGCATTCTATAGACTGGTCCGTGTACAGCCAGTGCATTCTATAGACTGGTCCGTGTACAGCCAGTGCATTCTATAGACTGGTCCGTGTACAGCCAGTGCATTCTATAGACTGGTCCGTGTACAGCCAGTGCATTCTATAGACTGGTCCGTGTACAGCCAGTGCATTCTATAGACTGGTCCGTGTACAGCCAGTGCATTCTATAGACTGGTCCGTGTACAACCAGTGCCTTCTATAGACTGGTCCGTGTACAGCCAGTGCATTCTATAGACTGGTCCGTGTACAGCCAGTGCATTCTATAGACTGGTCTGTGTACAGCCAGTGCATTCTATAGACTGGTCCGTGTACAGCCAGTGCATTCTATAGACTGGTCCGTGTACAGCCAGTGCATTCTATAGACTGGTCCGTGTACAGCCAGTGCATTCTATAGACTGGTCCGTGTACAGCCAGTGCATTCTATAGACTGGTCCGTGTACAGCCAATGCATTCTATAGACTGGTCCGTGTACAGCCAATGCATTCTATAGACTGGTCCGTGTACAGCCAGTGCATTCTATAGACTGGTCTGTGTACAGCCAGTGCATTCTATAGACTGGTCCGTGTACAGCCAGTGCATTCTATAGACTGGTCCGTGTACAGCCAGTGCATTCTATAGACTGGTCTGTGTACAGCCAGTGCATTCTATAGACTGGTCTGTGTACAGCCAGTGCATTCTATAGACTGGTCTGTGTACAGCCAGTGCATTCTATAGACTGGTCCGTGTACAGCCAGTGCATTCTATAGACTGGTCTGTGTACAGCCAGTGCATTCTATAGACTGGTCCGTGTATAGCCAGTGCATTCTATAGACTGGTCCGTGTCAGCCGTGCATTCTATAGACTGGTCCGTGTATAGCCAGTGCATTCTACTAGGTTGACCTGAAGCTTACCATGAGTACATCATTGACTGGTCATGTTCACCAGTGACATTTTCTAAGCCTGTCACATGTACCTCCAGTCATTCTACTGGAGCCTGGTCAGCACTGTGCACCATGCATTCTGATAGTTCTGTGCATCCTTCACAATCTCAGTGCAATTCCCACTCAGACTGAGTTCACATGTTCAGGAACCAAGTTGGCCTTCATGTTCAATTTCATTTAGTCAACACCCTGGACTGCTGTGTGAAGCTTCAAGATGTTCACTTCCCTATTCTGGGCACATGTCTGACTACACCATATTACTGAGCTGTCAATGTCACTACAAACTGATAAAGTTCACCATTGAATTCAAATCACCCCTGGTCCTACCATATTCTAAGCTTCATGTTCAGCCCTAAGTAGAGTTCTAAGATGTCACCCTACCCTGAGCTTCAAGCCTTCACATATTACTGAGCCTTCAAATGTTCACCTTCCACCATATTACTGAAGCCTTCAAATGTTCACCCCTTCCACCATATTACTGAAGCCTTCAAATGTTCACCCCTTCCACCATATTACTGAAGCCTTCAAATGTTCACCCCTTCCACCATATTACTGAAGCCTTCAAATGTTCACCCTTCCACCATATTACTGAACCTTCAAATGTTCACCCCTTCCACCATATTACTGAAGCCTTCAAATGTTCACCCCTTCCACCATATTACTGAAGCCTTCAAATGTTCACCCCTTCCACCATATTACTGAAGCCTTCAAATGTTCACCCCTTCCACCATATTACTGGAGCCTTCAAATGTTCACCCACCATTTACTGACCTCAGAGTCTCAGGCCTGCAGCGCAATGTGCTGCAGTTGGTATTTTCATCCCTCCACATATTACAGTGGACCTCACTGACCACTTCCACAAGTTACGGGAAGCCCAATGTCATGCCACATATCCATGTTCTTCCACATTTCTGAATTCAATGTCACCCCACCTACTGGAGCTGCTGTTAGCTTGACAGATTTGGTTAATGACCCTTATTCTGGGCCTTCTGCACCTAACCATATTTCAATGCTCAATCAAACTTAATTACATTAATAATCACACCCTTTCTTTTAACTCAGGCTTCACCCTGAATAGTTTAACTCACCTATCTGAATCTTCAACCCTTCCACCATATTACTGAAGCCTTCAAATGTTCAACCCTTCCACCATATTACTGAAGCCTTCAAATGTTCAACCCTTCCACCATATTACTGGAACCTTCAAATGTTCAACCCTTCCACCATATTACTGAACCTTCAAATGTTCAACCCTTCCACCATATTACTGAACCTTCAAATGTTCAACCCTTCCACCATATTACTGGAACCTTCAAATGTTCAACCCTTCCACCATATTACTGGAACCTTCAAATGTTCAACCCTTCCACCATATTACTGAAGCCTTCAAATGTTCAACCTTCCACCATATTACTGAAGCCTTCAAATGTTCACCCCTTCCACCATATTACTGGAACCTTCAAACAGACAACAAAGGTTTCTGACCATGCAGAGAATCGAGCCTGAAGCGCAATGTCCAGTTGGTATTTTCAATGCCACTCCAGTGGCATTGACAGTGGACAAAACACTCACTGACCACTGTCATCAACAACGTTAGACTGACCGCCCTGGCTCAGTGCCAACAATCCATTTCTCCACATGTTCTCGCAATCAATGGGTTAACGCAAAAATAACCACTTGTTCGGTTTCAGCAGCCAGACTGATTCCTAGCCCCAGGCAGGAAGACAGGGAGGGAGGGAGGGAGGGACTGGCCTCAGGCAGTGACCAATAACTGCCCACTGGTCGCTCTGTCCAGCTATTAATATTAAATGTGGCATTGAGCTAATATTTGTTCCCGTTTGACACAGCTCCAGCTTCACATGGCCTGGATATGCTGGATATGTCACTTGTCACTGGCCAGTGTCCAGAAGCCCCCCTAGCTTGTGAGCTTGTGGTCAACACATCAATTTGTCAGCAAGCTCATTGAAAGGAAAACAAGACATCTTTTTTTGTTTATGAATCTAAAAGACTCAATAGAAACTAAATCAAGAATGTTATGCCAGCAGTTTACAAAAAAATTTGGTTGATTGGTTGGTTGGTTGGTTGGTTGATTGGTTGGTTGGTTGGTTGGTTGGTTGGTTGGTTGGTTGGTTGGTTGGTTGGTTGGTTTGTTGGTTGGTTGGTTGGTTCAATAAATAAAATTGTACATACACTGTACATGAACTTAATACAGAGTACATAATATATAAGGATGACACAAAAAATGCACAGTTGTTTTCATTTTTGTTCTTAATAATCCTCCTGAATGTATAGGTTATTAATAGCATGGACAGTTTGATGTGACAGAAAGACTGATGTCATCAACGCCAACTCTTTACCAATTTGTCAGCAGCCAAATAAAGAATATTCGTTTTTGTGTGTGTTCGTAGCTACTAAAAATGCTATATCAGCACAGCGCATTGTAACATTTGTCATAACTCTGAATCAGAGGACATACGAGACACCAGCTTTCAAATAATTGAAGAAACACGGATATTCAAAACATCAACATAGCATTATGGTCAAAGAAACACTAGATGCTTTTTGACTCCCACAGCTCTCAATATGCCAGCCGTCAGAAATGTGAAATTTCACTAGAATCTCCAACTTTGAAAATTAATTCTGAGCAAACTTAAGCATGATATTGTTGATTGTAGTTACAAATGGCTAGATTGTGTTAACTTTTATTGGCCTGTGACCAGTTACTGACCACATAGTTGGCGCTTGTTTCCTGGTGCATAATGTCATTTTCTTGTTTGAAATCTATGTCTCTGTAATTTTAGATTAAGTAGACATTGTTTTTGTTGACAACCGTGCATGTTGTGTTGTTATTTTGATCGAGTGTTGGTGTTTAGGGCGGGCTACTAACTATAATACCTACATCAAATAGACTCTGCTACATGTTGTTGGACGTTTGCCTAGCATGAAGTATATTGACTCTCGCACCACTTAATGTGTCATTCAAGTTTATGCTTGGGAGACGCACACAAACACAGTTTACTTCTAGTTGTGTGGCAGAGACAAGAAAGTGGTACTTTTTATCATATTTTGTCCACTTTAATATGCACCAAAACAGGATGTGGCCATTTCACCAGATATGACCACTTGGAAATAAATTCTGAATAATCAATGATTTTATAGTTTGTTTGCGTAGTTTCGTTCAAAATACAAACTCATGCAAATTTGTGGGTTATGTGTAATAACACTTTACCTAATCCTTGTCAAGCTCTCTGCCATGAGTTCCAGTTCTCGGGAAAGAAAACGAATGAAGGTGCCATCCCATAATTGAGAACAGTCAATATTCCAGGCCAGAAGCTCCCCCAAAGGCTCCTGGTTAATGCAGATTTTTCGGTTCTGGAGAAATAGTGCCACTTACATTGCCCATCAATCTTTTGTTGGGCAATGTGGCACATTTGAACCTTCAAATCTGTCAGTGCAGACAGTTGTAGAACTCTTGGTTTTGGGTCTCTTTGCCAAGCTCAGTTTGTAGATCTTTGTCAATGTTGAATCAAGACAAACTTATTTCCAACATCTTGTGACAAACAGACCTAACAAGTGCAGGCGCTACAGGGTCATCTTGATGGCGACTTGGGCACAGGGAGAGTTGAAGTGAAAAGGAGAGTTGTAGTGAAACAGTGAGTTGAAGTAACATGGGGAGAGTTGAAGTAATATGGGGAGAGTTGAAGTAACATGGGGAGAGTTGGAGTAACATGGGGAGAGTTGAAGTAACATGGGATGAAATTAAATAAAACGGGGAGAGTTGAAGTAAGATGGGGAAAGTTGAAGTAACATGGGGAGATTTGAAGTAATACGGGTAGAGTTGAAGTAACATGGGGAGGGTTGAAGTAACATGGGGAGAGTTGAAGTAATACGGGGAGAGTTGAAGTAACATGGGGAGAGGGTTGAAGTAACATGGGGAGAGTTGAAGTAACATGGGGAGAGTTGAAGTAACATGGGATGAGTAACATGGGGGGTGAGTTGGGGAAATTGAAGTAACATGGGGAGGTTGAAGTAACATGGGGAGAGTTGAAGTAACATGGGGAGAGTTGAAGTAACATGGGGAGAGTTGAAGTAACATGGGGAGGGTTGAAGTAACATGGGGAGAGTTGAAGTAACATGGGGAGAGTTGAAGTAACATGGGGAGAGTTGAAGTAACATGGGGAGAGTTGGAGTAACATGGGGAGAGTTGAAGTAACATGGGGAGAGTTGGAGTAACATGGGGAGAGTTGGAGTAACATGGGGAGAGTTGGAGTAACATGGGGAGAGTTGGAGTAACATGGGGAGAGTTGGAGTAACATGGGAGAGTTGGAGTAAACGGGGAGAGTTGAAGTAACATGGGGAGATTTGAAGTAATACGGGGAGAGTTGAAGTAACATGGGGAGAGTTGAAGTAACATGGGGAGAGTTGAAGTAACATGGGGAGAGTTGGAGTAACATGGGGAGAGTTGAGTAACATGGGGAGAGTTGAAGTAATACGGGGAGAGTTGAAGTAACATGGGGAGAGTTGAAGTAACATGGGGAGAGTTGGAGTAACACGGGGAGAGTTGAAGTAACATGGGGAGAGTTGAAGTAACATGGGGAGAGTTGGAGTAATACGGGGAGAGTTGGAGTAACATGGGGAGAGTTGGAGTAACATGGGGAGAGTTGAAGTAACATGGGATGAGATTAAATAAAACGGGGAGAGTTGAAGTAAGATGGGGAAAGTTGAAGTAACATGGGGAGATTTGAAGTAACATGGGGAGAGTTGGAGTAATACGGGGAGAGTTGAAGTAACATGGGGAGAGTTGGAGTAATACGGGGAGAGTTGAAGTAACATGGGGAGAGTTGGAGTAACATGGGGAGAGTTGGAGTAACATGGCGAGAAAACATTTACCGGGTAAGTGTTCTGTATAATAATAATAAACAACATGAATAGTATCAAAATAGATACAATCACTGTTGAAATGGTAATACAAATATTCCTGTGAACCCCCCCTGTGATTGCATTACTGCATTGAATGTCTGAATATAATAGGAATTAAAATTGCTTAGCATCAGCACGTAGCCAGACTTAGGGAAGTGAAACTGGCTGTGATATGACGTGTACATCAGGGTTGAACTGACACAAAATGATCACACTGACCCAATCAGTCTTTCACACCTCTACGTTACATTTGTTTGAGTATGTCCAAGCGGCTATATGATGTTTATGAAGGTGGACACTGTAGTCAAGATGTTGACACAGCCAGAATTTGATGGACACACCACACATTTGTCTGCAGATGTTTGTTGATTATCACCCAGCGCCTCGGTCAGCACACTTCGTTTCTTGTTTGTTGCTACAAAGTGCACTGCCTCATATTTAAGGACCCATTAAGGGTCATTAAGGGTCCACAGTGTATGGGCCTCTCTAAACTTGTAGTTGGGTTTGGGTGTCAGATTCACTCTAATTAAGGGTCTGAAGGTCTGAATGTTGTTTTGGGGCTCTAAGGTGCATTTCCGCATTACTGGGCTGAGAGAAAGTGATGAAGTCAAGATAGTACAGGACGGTTTCTGGCAGTTCTAGAACGATAATTTTAAGAAGAATTTGTTTGAATTCGACCAGTATTTCAAACCATACACATACACTTTTTATTTTAGCATACTGAGGAATAATAAGTAATGTAACGACTGTTATTTTATTTTACTGTTTCATATATATGTTATATATATATATATATATATATATATATATATATATATATATATATATATATATATATATATTATATATATATATATATATATATATATACAGTATTATATATATATATATATATATTTTAATAATAATTTATCATCCATATATACATGTATCTATTTTAATAATAATTTATCATCCAATTTTATCTATTTTATAAATGTACAAAAGTAGCTAAAATTGGATGATAAATTATTATTTAAATTTAAAGCGCCTGAGAGCAATATTATTGATTTGGATGCTATACAAATAAATTGTATTACTATTATACAATACACCCTGTCAAATAACATCATGATACAAATACATAAAATCACAGCAAACATGTTAATAATGTATGTATTTGACTATACAACCTAGGGTTGTGAACATACAATAAAACGTAGGTGTGTGACTGGGGGGGCAGGCAACAGGGGTAGCTGCCCCCTGGAATTTGAGTGGGGGTAGACATGGTTCTGCATGGGTTTTTCCCAATAGCCCCCCCCCAGTGTCATCAGTGGGCAGCTGATGAGACGAACCAGTGAAGAAGCAGAATTTATGGTGTCACACCCGGGAATTAGTAAGAGTAACTGTTGGTCACCACTAGCCCCCTCCTGGTATTTTATCTATGCTGTGTTTTCCGTTATGAAATTATCATTTCTTTGTTCTTAAAAATGTTATGTATAAAGAACACTAGGGTGTACACCGAATTTGCATAAAATTTTGCACTTTGGCATTGTTCACTACAAATGGGGGGGGGCAGGTGATATTTATCCAGGTTCAGTGACATACTTAGTCCCCCAAGGCCAGTGGATATGTTTGATTTCTACCCCATTGTAACATTGCACAGTTTGAGACAGTTTGGACGCAGTGGTGACAGGGGACTGACGTAGCACCCAGACACTCAGTGGGAGAGGGAGAGGGAGAGGGAGAGGGAGAGGGAGAGGGAGAGGGAGAGGGAGAGGGAGAGGGAGAGGGAGGGACTATAGATAACAACCACAGGCAGCCTGGGACACGTCTTCCCTAATGATGTTGGCATGTTTTGCCAGAGAGAAGCACCGAGGCATGCACCACAACCTGAGCACCGCTGGGTGGTGGGGTGGCGCAACTGCAACCCCCCCTGATGCCGTCTTGTTTATTTACAGACCGCGTCATTAAAAGCACTGCGCCAAATATTTGGATTGCCTAAATGGATAGGCTGGCTGTAATGCCGGTGGTTAGTTTCAGTCAATTGCTGGTAAATATTTGAGCCTCTGTTTGTGTTCCCTGGTCAAGATACCAGACCACTGGAACATCTGATCAAGCTGCCCAGCTTACAGTTCACAGCCCCCCCAGTATTATTTATTGACATGTTTAATATGCGTGATAGTCAGAGAAAGCAGGTTGTTTACTGCCAAGGGTAACAGTGTCATTGATCAGAAGGAGATAATCAATATAATTATTATGTTCAACAGACGAGCACAGATGCAGCTGCCTCCTGTCTGTGCATTTCATTTGGGGACATAAAAACTTAGAGGAACAGGTGTGTTTTATTATGCTACCAAGAGCGGCTGTAGTCGTTCAAATGAAATAAAAACTAAGTATGTGATCTCGAAGTTAGAGGTTTTACATATTCCATTTCTTATTGTGGTAATATTGTGTTATTAATCCGATCGAAAACAAGTAAAAACTAAAATAAAATTGATAACGTTTAGGAACGGTTAAGTTGGATGGTTAAGTTAAAGTGGCATTTGTCTAACTTGTGATGCTTTTCTCAAAGTGGCAATAAAATATTACTTGCTTGTCTCAAAATAGCATTTATTTTAACTAATGATGTTTATGTCAAAGTGGCATTAATATTACTTGTGATGTTTATGTCATAGTGGCATTAATATTACTTGTGATGTTTATGTCATAGTGGCATTAATATTACTTGTGATGTTTATGTCAAAGTGGCATTAATATTACTTGTGATGTTTATGTCATAGTGGCATTAATATTACTTGTGATGTTTATGTCATAGTGGCATTAATATTACTTGTGATGTTTATGTCATAGTGGCATTAATATTACTTGTGATGTTTATGTCATAGTGGCATTAATATTACTTGTGATGTTTATGTCATAGTGGTATTAATATTACTTGTGATGTTTATGTCATAGTGACATTAATATTACTTGTGATGTTTATGTCATAGTGGCATTAATATTACTTGTGATGTTTATGTCATAGTGGCATTAATATTACTTGTGATGTTTATGTCAAAGTGGCATTAATATTACTTGTGATGTTTATGTCATAGTGGCATTAATATTACTTGTGATGTTTATGTCATAGTGGCATTAATATTACTTGTTATATTTATGTCACCATTATGGCTGAGTATCTGCAAGTGTCTGTGAATATTTGCACATCTCTGTGAGTATTACATTTGCGTGAGTATGTATGTGTCTGTATGTACGTGTCTTGAATGTCTGTGTGTATCTGCAAGTGTCAGCAGGTGTCTGGAAGTACTCGTGAGTATCTGCACTATATGAGTATCTGCATTGTGTCTGCATTGCGAGTATCTGCACTGTGAGTATCTGCACTGCGAGTGTCTGCACTGCGAGTGTCTGAACTGTGAGTGTCTGCGCTGTGAGTCTGTGCACTGTGAGTATCTGCTCTGTGAGTATCTGCTCTGTGAGTGTCTGCACTGTGAGTGACTGCACTGAGTGTTTGCACTGTGAGTATCTGCTCTGTGAGTGTCTGCACTGTGAGAGTGTGCCCTGTGAGTATCTGCTTTGTGAGTGTTTGCACTGTGAGTGTCTGCACTGTGAGTGTCTGCACTGTATCTGCACTGTGAGTATCCAACTGCGAGTGTCTTGGTGTTTGTGTTGCTGTGGCAGAGAAAGAAAGCATGATAACACTCTGAGACCACATGGCCCTGACAGCAGGCTGTGTGAGCCCTGACAGTGGGCTATGTGAGCCCTGACGGCAGGCTGTGTGAGCCCTGGTGGCAGGCTGTGTGAGCCCTGACAGTGGGCTATGTGAGCCCTGATGGCAGGCTGTGTGAGCCCTGACAGTGGGCTGTGTGAGCCCTGATGGCAGGCTGTGTGAGCCCTGACAGTGGGCTATGTGAGCCCTGACGGCAGGCTGTGTGAGCCCTGATGGCAGGCTGTGTGAGCCCTGACAGTGGGCTGTGTGAGCCCTGATGGCAGGCTGTATGAGCCCTGACAGTGGGCTGTGTGAGCCCTGGTGGCAGGCTGTGTGAGCCCTGATGGCAGGCTGTGTGAGCCCTGACAGTGGGCTATGTGAGCCCTGACGGCAGGCTGTGTGAGCCCTGATGGCAGGCTGTGTGAGCCCTGACAGTGGGCTGTGTGAGCCCCGACAGTGGGCTGTGTGAGCCCTGATGGCAGGCTGTGTGAGCCCTGACAGTGGGCTGTGTTAGCCCTGACAGTGGGCTGTGTGAGCCCTGATGGCAGGCTGTGTGAGCCCAGACAGTGGGCTGTGTGAGCCCCGACAGTGGGCTGTGTGAGCCCTGATGGCAGGCTGTGTGAGCCCTGACAGTGGGCTGTGTGAGCCCTGACAGTGGGCTGTGTGAGCCCTGATGGCAGGCTGTGTGTGCTCTGACATTGGGCTGTGTGAGCCCTGATGGCAGGCTGTGTGAACCCTGACAGTGGGCTGTGTGAGCCCTGACAGTGGGCTGTGTGAGCCCTGACAGTGGCTGTGTGTGCTGTGTTGACTGAGCCCTGTGTACACCCTTCTCACCCTGAGCAAACACATCTAGCTGAGAACTGACCAGATAAGACTGTCAGAGTGGGAGTCTCAACAGGCTGTGTGTAAACTGTTGACATCCTAGTTCTGATCTCCCCCAGCTGTGGGTGGACCACGGATCATGTTACAGTGTTATGCTGTAAGAGCCTGTAATGTTTACATTAGGAAAACATGTCACAAATGACATGAGATGAGATGCAACTATGAAATCAGTCTACCATTACAAGCAGTTGACAGGGATGAATGACATAACTGATCTTGTTTTGAGATATTACACATGGTTCGTTTGAGTCGTTGGGGACTGGATTATGAATGAAAATGGCAAAATCACATATAAACGATAATGTTATGGTGGCCGAGGAGACTTGTACACCCAGTTGCATACAGGGTTCTGTGCATTGGAAACTGTAATAGCCTTGACTTGACTTCCAGACCAGGAAGTGTTTATAATTGTGTTTATCGTTTCTCTTTAACTTATGCTCCATATTATTCAGTTTTGAAATAAAACAAACACTTTTTGGGCAGCATTGTTTTACATTCACCTATAATTCTACTCGTCCACGACAGATCGACTCATTGTCATGGCCGGTCTGAACCAGGGTTTTTATGCAGGATTAAATAACTTTTTCCCTGTCACATGTTAAGTAACTTACACGTGAACAAGTCGAGATGTGAGTTATGACGTAAGGCAACAACACCTATTTTCAAAGCATAACAGACAATATCTATGATTTTGGAAGACTTGCTCCTTATTTTTTACCAATACCTCTATTCCTCCACCACGGATTGTACCTGTCCATGGATGGGTCTGTGTAAGCCTGTGCTCCAGGGGCTATAGGGATGTCAGCAAGTTGTAGCAAGTGGTAATGATATGTGTGATGAGTGTGAGGAAGTGTAGCAGGGATGTCGGACTGTCTGCTGTGAACTGTGAGCTCCATTGAACCACCAGGCCAGTTAATCCTGATTAAACCCTTCAATCTGCAGCTAATGCAGCCTCTCTCTGTGATTCATGGGCAGGCTTTTGATGTTGTGAGGCTAGGGGGGATATGGTCTCTAGGGGGTGGAGTGTGGCTCCTAGGGGGTACAGGGGGTGCAGTCACAAGGCGTGGGGGTTGCTCCAGGCAGGATGGTAGAAGGGGTGAAGTGATGTCTCTAGTAACATCACCAATGACAATCATCACTAGTGACATCATCAGCAATGTCACCAGCATCATGACATGGATGGATGGATGGATGGATGGATGGATGGATGGATGGATGGATGGATGGATGGATGGATGGATGGAAGGATGGATGGATGGATGGATGGATGGATGGATGGATGGATGGATGGATGGATGGATGGATGGATGGAAGGATGGATGGATGGATGGATGGATGGATGGATGGATGGATGGATGGATGGATGGATGGATGGATGGATGGATGGATGGATGGATGGATGGATGGATGGATGGATGGATGGATGGATGGATGGATGGATGGATGGATGGATGGATGGATGGATGGATGGATGGATGGATGGATGGATGGATGACACTGAAACATGTCACAGCCCCAGGCTCCGGTGGGGTCCTGGTTGTATTGAAATAGTTAACATGATACATGGCACCTCCAGCCAATGCAAACAAAACCAGGCCACTAGAACTACTCTTAATTAACTTCCGAGTTACAATTAAGTGTTTCCAGTGTCACATTCATGTCATTGTGTGTCGGTGAGCTGTGGCTTTGT
Organism: Ridgeia piscesae; assembly: GCA_025642075.2. Classification (NCBI taxonomy): domain Eukaryota; kingdom Metazoa; phylum Annelida; class Polychaeta; order Sabellida; family Siboglinidae; genus Ridgeia; species Ridgeia piscesae. The sequence goes on from JAODUO010000115.1 coordinate 329,261, forward strand.
GCGGACTAATGAAGTCATGATATGGATGGTCTCCGCCAGCACTGGCGTCTTGTTGTGCTGTCAAGATCTATGTCCTCTCCTGCGTGGCTCCCGCTAATGCACGCATAAAGAAAATCACCCCAGCTAGTGTGCTTCGGCATGACTATCTGGGGCCAACTAATGTTCTATCTCATGGTCATTTCCATCCATAATTACAGTTCTCGGTGCCCAGTGTCCATCACTGCAGCACCAACTGGTTGTCGCCCGGATAAATGCAGTGATCTATAGACAGAGTGAGGCAGGACTTGGTGGAAATTATGGCCAAGTCTGGTGGTTAAGTGCAGCACACAAGTGACTGTCTGCAGCAGGCAGGATCCAGTGTAATGTTGTTTTAATACATGGTGTTGGAGCAGGCAGATTGCCTGTGTCCAGGGCTTGGTCAGATTGGTGTCTTCTGAGATCACTCCTTGCAATGACAGCTGAGTGACACAGACAGGGTTGGGTTTGGTTGGAGAGAGGGTTGAGGGCTGCATCATGAACCCTGTCCTGTGTCTTAGCTACTGATACTGCTTGCCCTAGGCCACAGGGGTCCCCTAGATCCTAGAGACCAGACCACAGAGAAGGTCTTAGAGACCAGACCACAGAGAAGGTCCTAGAGACCAGACCACAGAGGAGGTCCTAGAGACCAGACCACAGAGGAGGTCTTAGAGACCAGACCACAGAGGAGGTCCTAGAGACCAGACCACAGAGGAGGTCTTAGAGACCAGACCACAGAGAAGGTCCTAGAGACCAGACCACAGAGGAGGTCTTAGAGACCAGACCACAGAGGAGGTCTTAGAGACCAGACCACAGAGGAGGTCCTAGAGACCAGACCACAGAGGAGGTCTTAGAGACCAGACCACAGAGGAGGTCTTAGAGACCAGACCACAGAGGAGGTCCTAGAGACCAGACCACAGAGGAGGTCTTAGAGACCAGACCACAGAGGAGGTCTTAGAGACCAGACCACAGAGGAGGTCTTAGAGACCAGACCACAGAGGAGGTCTTAGAGACCAGACCACAGAGAAGGTCTTAGAGACCAGACGACAGAGAAGATCGTAGAGACCAGACCACAGACGAGGTCTTAGAGACCAGACCACAGAGAAGGTCTTAGAGACCAGACTACAGAGGAGGTCTTAGAGACCAGACCACAGAGGATGTCCTAGAGACCAGACCACAGAGGAGGTCTTAGAGACCACACCACAAAAAGGTCTTAGAGACCAGACCACAGCGAAGGTCCTAGAGACCAGACCACAGAGGAGGTCTTAGAGACCAGACCACAGAGGAGGTCTTAGAGACCAGACCCCAGAGAAGGTCTTAGAGACCAGACCACAGAGGAGGTCTTAGAGACCAGACCACAGAGGAGTCTTAGAGACCAGACCCCAGAGAAGGTCTTAGAGACCAGACGACAGAGGAGATCATAGAGACCAGACCACAGAGGAGGTCTTAGAGACCAGACCACAGAGAAGGTCTTAGAGACCAGACCACAGAGGAGGTCTTAGAGACCAGACCACAGAGGAGGTCTTAGAGACCAGACCACAGAGGAGGTCTTAGAGACCAGACCACAGAGGAGGTCTTAGAGACCAGACCACAGAGGAGGTCCTAGAGACCAGACCACAGAGGAGGTCTTAGAGACCAGACCACAGAAAAGGTCTTAGAGACCAGACCACAGAGGAGGTCCTAGAGACCAGACCACAGAGAAGGTCTTAGAGACCAGACGATAGCGAAGGTCCTAGAGACCAGACCACAGAGAAGTCTTAGAGACCAGACGCCCAGAGGAGGTCTTAGAGACAGACCACAGAGGAGGTCTTAGAGACCAGACCACAGAGGAGGTCTTAGAGACCAGACCACAGAGGAGGTCTTAGAGACCAGACCACAGAGGAGGTCTTAGAGACCAGACCACATAGGTCTTGACATGATAAATTTGACGCACCAAATCATGTTTACTGAGATGCAAGGCATTCCTAGCCAGTGCATGCACTCATGCACACATGCACACATGCATGCACTCACCCACATCACATCACTTATATAAATGTATTTTGTGGTAGTTTACTGGAAAATTCTCTCAGTAAATTGCCTGTTTCATGAATTATGCAGGCGAACACATTATTGCCGATGACAAGATTTTTCACATTCACACCTGGCCTGGACGGGTGGCGTTATATGTGTGATTACTTTCTCGTGTACACTCACCTCAAGAAGTGGCCCAAACATCACTCTGCAGGTCATGTGACTGCGAAGCACTCAAAGACACCTGGTAAACACCTGTCAGGTGTCTTGTTTTTGTATTCTAGAAATTTGTCATATTGCAATAAGGTATTGAGTTTAATAAGTGTAAAAATAAGCAAATGTTGTAATGTGGAGGAGATTGAGTCGAGAAGAAGGCAGCAGAACAAGTCAGACTAACATTGTTATGTTGACTGGTCAGTTGTAGAAGGGGTGGTGTCAATATTGTTGTGGTACAGTTTTTAGACAGATGTTTGAGACGAGAGAGGTGTGGGTGGTGTAGTGGTTAGCACATCCACCTGGCATGCCATGCCAGTAGCCCGGGTTTAATACCTGGCCACAACAAGCACAAGAAATTTGGTGTTAACACATGGATCTAAACATTGGGGCTTGTGTATCCCTCGTGAATCGAAGAATCACGTTAATGTCGGTCCCCTCTCAATTTGGGATGTAAAAGACCCACTGAGGATGATAAGCACCCTGGCAGTGACTGTACTCGGAGCCAGCATAGAAAGGTCGGCTTGGTGTAAATCTTTTGAAAAAGACTGACTAGTTGAATGAGATCTGATAAGATCATAACGTTGTAACCACAATACATACAGACTAGTCAGTTAATAGAACCCTGCTGAGTGCTGGAAACAACCAGAGCTAGACAAGATACAAGTAATCTCTCACATTGGTTTGGAGGAGCAGAATGTAAATTTCCTATGGAATAGGGAGAGTGTTGTGTCACCATATCGACTGTTGCATCATACCAAGAGTCAACATGTTTTGTGTAACCAATCGGCAACAAATATTTCAAATGTTATTACTGTTCTCTGATATTTTTGATTCTGAATAAACATTAACAATATTAAGAATATTTTATTTAAGCTAAGAATACAACACAAAAGTGACGTACCGGTATTATAAAAATGAAAAAATTGATACTATTGCATTTAGCCCTGAAAACCTTTCATACAAAGGCAGACTTTTGACCTGTGCATTTTGACAAGTAAAGATGGGGAGATAGGGAAGGGTATGGGAGGGGAAGGGCTGAGAATGGGTAGAGAGGCAGGGGGTCATTAGGCTATTGATGGCTGGAACCATTAGTCATTGAGGAGGCTTTGTCATTCAAGATGCAATCATCAACAAGCTGTGCGCCAGCAATCACTACCAAATTGAATTACAACCACTTAATGCCCCTGCACTGACCACTGTCCAGAGACTGGTCAAACACATGGTGTTGGTCAGTGGGCAGACCTCACTGGTCAGAGTAGGTTGTGTTGGTCAGTTCTGTTCTGTGGGGGTGGAACTTGTCACATGAAGAGACAGTTTTTGGCAGGATGAAAGCCACAGGAAATGATGTCACAATGTAATTTTTAATTTTTTAAATTATATGTACAAAGTGCTGTTTTCACTGAAATATTTAAAAATAATTTTTATTATGAAGTCGTGGCCATATTGGCTTTCCATGATATCGGCCACAACATAGTTGCATATTATTAAGACAAATATATGGAAGAAACTTGATAATAGTCTGGAACATTTTCATTGATGCTACATCTATAAGTGACTATCAAACTGGATGTTTTTGCGTTGCGTTGTGTTGCGTTGCATGCCTTTTGTCGTCGTGTCGTGCGTGTCGTGCGTGTGCGTGTGCGTTGCGTTGCGTTGCGTTGCGTTGCGTTCGTTCGTGTCGTGTCGTGTCGTGTCGCGTCGCGTCGCGTCGCGTCGCGTCGCGTCGTGTCGTGTTGTGTTTTCTTAATACAAATATACATCTGAATGTGTTTAGTCTGTGAGGTTTACAATTTTTATATTTTGGTGTAACTGGTACAACTTGGTGGTGTATATCCCTTCGAATGTTGCCCTCCAAACAACAACATCAGTTTAATCTTAGTCTGTTTAATGGTACCCTGTTTAGAAGGGAGATACTGATGTCCAACATTTCATCTAACACAACAATTAGTTGACTATGACATTTGGTCTAAATTAGCAATTCATCTACTACGATATTTGTTCTATTGATTCACATTATCTGCTATGAGGAATAGATAAGTTATCCGACATATTGGTATTTAAAAAACTGGACTGGATGCTCCTACATCGTAAATGTGTCATGAGTGTTATAATTTTTTGGTTTTAATAATTATTTTAAATAATGAACTATTCTCATTTTGTCTTGCATATTTTCTTTGGGAAATCGTTTGCAATGATAATTATAAGAACCTGATAATATTTATTCTGGAAAAGAAACACATTTAGTAATAATAAATCTGAGCAAATAGTTGACAAATTGTCATGTAAAGCCTAATGTCGTAATAGAAGAATTGTCACATTAGACCAAAAGTCGTTACACGAAAAATCATAGACCTGTTTAGAATCGGGCAACTTTAACAGATTGTTTTATTAGTAATACATTTCTCCTGGGCAGTGTTATATCATTCGCTTTATCTAGAGCCAGCTTTAGTACGCCCACATTGATCCATCCTGTTTGTTACGTCTTGACCCATTTCCCCATGCGGCATGGCATGCCTGCGTGCTAATTTTGTCCGAGAATGTGTACATCGGTCCTTTTTGTGATGCACTTGGTCTTACTTCGTCTGGGCCGTCAGTGACAATGACTTATTTTACCATGGGTCATATGGACACTGGACACTGGTCCCGTGTGTGTCTTGTGGTGTATGTGTTGGCTCTTTCACTTGGGCTAATGTTTCTGCTGACACACAGTGCTACAGCTAGCTGCCTCCTGCCTCCCTGACAGGCCCTCATCAAAGGACATGCACACCTTTCTCACTGCCGATTGGTGGTTTTGATTAGGGTCTTATTAGGATGCAGAGGCCTGCAGGGATCCATCAAAGAAGGAATTCCTTTGGTTGTTATCAGTTGGTTCTTTGTAGTCAGCCTGCCTCGTGCGTGCACAGGCCACTGGTGAGAGGAACCAAGTGTGTTGACCAGACTTAACTGCACTGACAAGTGACAACCCACACCCAGCCATGAGAATCAGTCCAGGAGGCAGGCCACAGGGGAACCAGCACCATGCCCAGAGTCCAGTCCATTGGCCATTTGTTAATTTTGATATCTAGATTCCAACTGCTATAAGTTGCCTTGTTCTGTGGTCCATACGTTAATTTTGTATCCAGGTTCAGACTTCTGGTAATGTAATCAATTGGCAATATTTGTACTATTTATTTTAAAAATATTGAATTTATATGTTCTCACCTATATTGTCACCTAAAGTTGGAGTAGTCTGTGAAAAATCTGAGTGTAGCCATGTCTGATCTGAGCCTCTCAGTGTATTCATGTCTATAGCCTGAGTCAGTGAGTGTAGCCGTGTCTGATCTGAGCCTCAGAGTGGCCATGTCTATAGTCTGAGTGTAGCCATGTCTATAGCCTGAGTGTAGCCATGTCTGATCTGAGCCTCTCAGTGTATTCATGTCTATAGCCTGAGTCAGTGAGTGTAGCCTGTCTGATCTGAGCCTCAGAGTAGCCATGTCTATAGCCTGAGTGTAGCCATGTCTATAGCCTGAGTGTAGCCATGTCTGATTTGAGCCTCAGATCAGTCTATAGCTGAGTGTAGCCATGTAGCCTAGTGTAGCTGTCTGAGCCTCAGAGTAGCCATGTCTGATCTGAGCCTCGTCAGTTGCTATTCATGTCTATAGCCTGAGTCAAATGCCATGTCTGTAGCCTGTGTCTGATCCTTTTAGCCCTTTTAGAAATAGCCATGTCTATAGCCTGAGTGTAGCGTCTGAGTGTAGCCATGTCTATAGCCTGAGTGTAGCCATGTCTGATCTGAGCCTCAGAGTAGCCATGTCTATAGCCTGAGTGTAGCCATGTCTGATCTGAGCCTCAGAGTAGCCATGTCTATAGTCTGAGAGTAGTAGCCATGTCTGATCTGAGCCTCAGAGTAGCCATGTCTATAGCCTGAATGTAGCCATGTCTGATCTGAGCCTCAGAGTAGCCATGTCTATAGCCTGAATGTAGCCATGCTGATCTGAGCCTCAAGTAGCCATGATCTGAAAGCATGTCTGATCGAGAGTAGCCATGTTGCCTGATAGCTCTTTAGTGTTGCAAATGCCTGATCTGAGCCTCAAATAGCCATCTATGTGAAGGCCATGCTGATCTGCCTAGAGCCATGTTTGGAAGTATCTGCCTGTATATCTGCCAGGGGGCTACCCCTTAGGGATGAGGGAGGTGTGTAGCTCCACCCCCACAGGTGCAGGAGGCAGTCTGCAGACAGCCAGGTATGACTTGCCCTCCTCCTTCTCTGTGTCTGTTAATTAATGTTGTGCCATCTAAACAAGATAAGAATGTGGGTAAACACCAGGACATCCTCACCCTGACAGAGGGGGTAACCCAAATACACCCTCATGACTGACAACTGTCTCTAGTTAGATTAGGATTTTAGCCCTCCTTGTAATGGCATAAGCAGGGACAAGAACAATGGCAAACTTCTCTCCTAATAATAATTGACTAAGTTTGAACGTGGCTGAACTGTGAAGCGGCTATGTTTGGCAAAATCAAACTTTCCTGACTCAGTTCTGAACAGTTGCGAATTGGTGGCCGCCAGGATACCTGGTGCTGGAGAAACTATCCAGGTGTCGGTGGTATCCCTGTAATAAAGCATTCAGCACATCACTGCACACGTCAGTCGCTCCCTTGTGAAAAAAATCACTGAAGGAATCATGTTAACCAGTATTAATAATAGATGTGGTGAGAGGAGCATTAAATAATGGCACAAAACTAATGGCTACTGAAGTTATCTGGCGCTTGGCGTTATTCACTCTGTTGTCTGTGTGATGTTAATTGATTACTAGGCTATCTGGTGTTATTCACACGTGAAAACCGTATTTAAAAGCCTTTTTGTGCTGCACTTTAAATGTCAGTTGTCAGAGCATGCCGGTTCCAATTTCTATTACCTTTCTCGTTCGACTCGTACAGCTGTGTGATTTGTTCAGGGTCTGGCTGTGCCTGGACAGTTTTTGGAATCAACACCCACATATTCAGTGATAGCAAAAAAGGTACATGATAATCCCGAAACTGGAGGTCTTAGATTGTGAGTTTATTTCTGTGTTTTATTATAAAATTGTGCTGTAGAGTTGATCAGTTTTAATAACGTTTGAAGTCCTGGCTACATATAGCTGAGATTGTATGTGACATGTGTGCCATCTGCTAGGGTCAACATTGCCAGCTGTCTTCATGTTTAATATTGACATTTATTGGAATACAATCTGTATTTTGTAATAACTGATGCATGGCATAGATGTTTATAAACATTTTGTGTCGGATTGAATGTGTCTTCGCGATTGAGTCAGATTCAAATAATAAAATGAGTTACAATAAATAGTAATATATGTATAAAAAAATCCTGTAACATTTTAAATTAGTCATTGTATTCATTACTGTGTTGAGTGAAAACCAAATTGTACTAGAAATGTCTTTTTCAGCTCCATTGCTTCACCAGTCGAGAGCACACTCACATCCACTCCAGCCTAAGGCCTGGCACAAGTGCCACAAGAAAGACGTCAGAGTGGCAAAAACAGCCAACTTGACGTTCTAAAGTTTATCTCGCTATGTTCCATATTTTATCCTTTATAAAGCTGCTATGGCACAGGGGTAAAAACTGTTTTGTAAAGCGATTTGATTTAGACCCAATGTTTCTAAAGCGCTTGCCTGATGGTAGTAATCTAAATAGGTCATGACTAGGCTACATTGGTCAGAGATTATTGTCAGCTGTTTTCTTGCTGTAGCACAAGAAAACAGCACCCACCCAACACTTGCCCTACACCCATCCAACACCCATCCAACACCTGCCCAACACCCATCCAGCACCTGCCCAACACCCATCCAGCACCTGCCCAACACCCATCCAGCACCTGCCCAACACCCATCCAGCACCTGCCCAACACCCATCCATCACTTGCCCAACACCCGTCCAACACCTGCCCAACACCCGTCCAGCACCTGCCCAACACCCATCCAGCACCTGCCCAACACCCATCCAGCACCTGCCCAACACCCATCCAGCACCTGCCCAACACCCATCCAGCACCTGCCCAACACCCATCCAGCACCTGCCCAACACCCATCCAGCACCTGCCCAACACCATCCAGCACCTGCCCAACACCCATCCAACACCTGCCCAACACCCATCCAGCACCTGCCCAACACCCATCCAGCACCTGCCCAACACCCATCCAGCACCTGCCCAACACCCATCCAGCACCTGCCCAACACCCATCCATCATTTGCCCAACACCTGCCCAACACCCATCCAGCACCTGCCCAACACCCATCCAGCACCTGCCCAACACCCATCCAGCACCTGCCCAACACCCATCCAGCACCTGCCCAACACCCATCCAGCACCTGCCCAACACCAGTCCAACAGAGTCAACACCAGCGAATCATCCACCAAACATATAACACCTTAAATGTTCAAATTGTTTAGCAATTAAATAAGTTGAGAAGAGTTGACGAGATTACCTGTGTGTATTACCTGTGTGTATTACCTGTGTGTATTACCTGTGTGTATTACCTGTGTGTTACCTGTGTGTATTACCTGCTACAGCAGTGGACATCCTTTGTCTTACTGATCAAACAGGTAGAGTAACTGGACCTGATGGTTCACTGAGTTGATAACTGTATCAAAGATAACATTATAGATAGCACAGGGCAATTAAGATAAAGACAATTACCCTGTCCAGGGTGAATTTGCTTAAGGGGTGGTGTCAATAGTGTTGCAGTACAACATTGAGATTTGAGAAAGAATCGTGTGACCATTCTTGTTGAAACTAGTCTGCTAATCTAAAATAACTATTCACTGAGGAAGCAGTGCATATTGCACTGCAAAATTCCTCTTGCTATTTAATATGAATTAATCTGAAGCAACTCACTCTGACTGTGGGTTTATAAGCGCAAAGTTGCGTGCTAACTACAGCCATCAGGAACAGGTGCATAAAACATCAGGTGGAGATTATGTCAGTCTCTTCATTTCCTGGTGTCGCACAACATCCGTCCTTAGCCGTGCCTGTGTTATCCCTGCCTGGGGCTGACAGGGAAAGCTGTGATTATCTCTTATGCTGGATGCAAATAGATTAATCCCTGTCACAAATAGAAGTCCAAGTATCTGTGTTTGTGACACTCAGTGTATTGGAGGTTTGTTGTGTCCGACCTGAATGACAGATGACTTACTTCAAGAATGGTCGATAGTTCCCGTGATTAACCCTTTCAGTGCCAGCCAAAATTGCGCTGACGTGAAAAAAGTGCCAAGGCTTTTTTGAGACTTAAATGCCAATCTAGCTCATGTTTTATGTGCTTTGCATCATAAAACCATCTAGTAAGGTGTACATTTTGTGAAAGGACACACGTTTTCTGTTTAGTTCCAAAATTAGACAATTGTAGGCGGGTGACATAACATAACTTTCATTAATATATGCACACAGACTTTACCCAACACATGTTATTTTGCAGGGTAAATATACAGACATTTGTTTTTGCAAAGTTGAAACTTCCAGTTTATTTTCGCTGTTCACCTAATAATGCAAATCGAAACATAGTTGTAACACTAGAATGCCGAACACATCCATTTTGTAACAGTTAATCTTATTGATTAATATAAGGGGTCGTTCATAATTGTCTTAATTTTCTGAGGCATAGAAATTGTACATGAGAGGGAGGGAGGGGTCGGAGGTATCCACTATCCACACACTTAATGCGTGCTGTAGTCTTCCTGCTATTGTTGGTAGGCATTTGTCACAACAATCAAAATGTTAAGTTTACTCTTTGGGGATGGGGAGGTCAGCAAAAGGCAGTCTTCTGTCTACGCTTTCGAAAATGTTGACAGTTATGAACAAGTTCAGTGCCAGAGCCAACTGCAGTCGGCTCTGACTCTGAACTAATTAAACATCAAGACCATCTCAAGGTTTTGTTTTCTGTAGCGGTTTAACCATTTCTATATTGAATTTAGTGTTGCTACTGGTTGTTGTTGTTGTTGTTGTTGTTGTTGTTGTTGTTGTTGTTGTTATTGGCTTCTACAGACTGTTTTACCTGTTATATTCTGTTTTATTTCCTAGCTCTGACAAGGCAATGTGTGCCTAAATTATTGATATTATAATCTAGGCTCTTGAAAAGAGCAACAGTATTCCTATCCAGCCCTACCCCATTTACCCACCCTCCCCATCCTTACCCCATCCCTACCCCTATTACATACCCTCATGTCTCCCCGGTGGAAGGTAATAAAGTCAGGTAAAAAGTCACATGAAATAACGTCACAACATAATTCTTTCACATGTTTACTGGTAAGTGAATACAATTAATTCATTTTTACTGTTAGATAAAAAAAAACCTCACAGGACACTTACCTACGGTGTGTGTGTTTCTGTAGACACAACTTGTGAGACAAACAGTAGGAATTGTAGCAACTACCTACAGAACAATTAAGTTACATTGCAATTTGTTATTTTAATATATTATCAATTTATGATCTTTGAATGTCTATTACAGTACAGTGATTAGCATTTTGATTTATCGTTTTAAGGTGCTGTCTTTTTTCCTCTTTGTCACTTATTTACCTGTAACATTATTACCTGACTTTTTCACCTGTGACTTTATTACCTATATCCGTCTCCCCACCACTGCCATTCACCATTCCACCCTTGTCTCCCAACCCCCTCCCCTCTCTCCCCAGTGGTGGTGCCCTGTGGGAATCCAAACAGGTGCAGGAATGCTCCCTGGCCAGATGTTTGCCCTGGTCAGTAACTCTTACACAACCTCACTAGTGGTCATCCATCACTGGTCACCTGACACTGACCATCAGTGACCACTGCTCTACTGGACACCCCTGGAATCCCACATCTTCCTGGCCACCATCACTCATCCCCGAATTCCATTTCCAATTAGTGGGGAAACATGGGGAGTGGGATATGGCTGAGGAGGCAGTGGGTGTCTTCCCAATTTTCCATTTTCTCAAGTCTTGTCATCCAGTGGCAGTTATAGTCTCACAGATGTAATGATAAATTACATTACTGTAACAGTTACAGTCTCTCAGATGTAATGATAAATTACATTACTGTAACAGTTACAGTCTCACAGATGTAATGATAAATTACATTACTGTAACAGTTACAGTCTCACAGATGTAATGATAGATTACATTACTGTAACAGTTACAGTCTCTCAGATGTAATGATAAATTACATTACTGTAACAGTTACAGTCTCACATATGTAATGATAAATTACATTACTGTAACAGTTACAGTCTCACATATGTAATGATAAATTATGTTACTGTAACAGTTACAGTCTCACAAATGTAATGATAAATAACGTTACTGTAACAGTTACATCAAATGTGAATTACTTAACTGATATATGGTGAAATATCACACTGTCATATGTGTGTCATATGAGTCTTTCTAATGTAGTAAATTTAAATATAATAACAGTAATATCTTTATTGTCCATAAAATGGATATACACTTTACACTGAGGAGGGAGCATACAAATCAATATTTCGATCACTTGGTAATATATGTACACAATAAAATAATGTAGACAGGAGCTGCCAGTAGTGCATAGAATTTAGGGAGGTACATCAATAAAAGAATTGTAAATTGTCATTCCAGCAGCAAAAATAAGTAAAATGATAAAATATGGGAATAAATATGCTAAACCAATACGACGATATTATTAGATAGATAAATATGATAAATTAACATGGCTATGTTATGAATATATATACATATATATATATATATATATATATATATATATATATATATATATATATAGCAACAGTAGGGACTGCGATAAGTCGGTCAACAATTGATTTCCTGTGATTGGGTCATACACTTGATGGAGGATGGAATGAATGGTTTAAGTGCATGCTGAGTTCTTACAGGTGACATTCTGTACCACTTTCCAGAGGGGAGAAGGTCAAATTTAGTCTTAATGTTATAAATTTTATTAAACCAATGTTGTAAATTTTGGCAAACAAATGCAGCACACGCAAGCGCAACAAGCCTTTCCTCTGCAATAAACGTTTCAAACAGTAAACCCTTTTTCAAACAGAATGCCTGTTTACCTGTACGATATGTGGTGATATAAATTAATTGATTAACAACAGCATAGGTTGTTTCAATTTACAAAACTACGGTAATTTCGTAATTCAGGGATGACCTTTGACATCTGTACTGTGCACTTGTTGGCAGTCTGACCCTCTCCTCCCGTGGGTAGCACCCACTTTGTTATGCCTTGGTTGACCACTTTGTTTCCCACGAGACAAAGCTTCTGACTCACTGCTTTCTCTTCACTCAGGCATAAGATGTTTGTTTTCAAAATTGTAGAACCTCTGCCTTCATCAAAGGTGAAGGGTAGCCTTCTGAACAGGAAGAAAGCTACCACACACTTCTATACAATTGGCATTAACATCATCACAATGTCTATTTAGGAACCATTTAGGAAGTACTTCTATACACACATCATGATTGGAATGTTTTTTATTTTGCCATCATTGATGAATGTTTATATTTGTACTTTAAGATGTATGTTATTTCGGTGCAGGTATAGGGCCTGCAAGTGGGTCACGATACATGGCGTGACTCCACGCGACTGGAGCTTATTGGGGACTAAGCGAGACTAATTGGGGACAGGACACAAGAATAATATTCTAACGATGGATGACAGTTGTAGCTTCCGACTGATGAATACTAGGAAAATCAGTTCATAAATATCTTGTGTTGTACGTTTCTTATCTTAAATGTCCGATTTAATATTGAGTTTATCACACTATCATAGACACATAGCGATTTACGTTGTGCAGATAATAGACACGATGTAAGACCGTATGTGTCTTTTACAGAATTTGCGTTTTACATTGCTGTACGTTGTGGTTTTGATAAGCACTTATTTCTGACAAGTTGTCTAAATGCACATAATCATAACACATGTATATGTTTGGCCCAAACAGGTTGTACTGCGCGAAAACTGGCACTCTTCATTATTAGTCAAGATCGCCAAACACAAGTACTTGCCATGGCAACCACCATAATAATCGATTAAAATTCATGATTTCCGTGATCATTGTCACTGGCAAAGTGTTCCACTGCTTCTGCTTGTAATAATCCTTCGGACAATATAACTGAAATACGCTATTTCGGAACAGTTCGATTATTACGACCAAAAACAAAACAAAGTCCTATATGTTAACATGTTAACCTCCTGCCCCCAACTGCCCCCAGCCTCGTTTTCGCGCACGAGACTTGCACGCCCTATTGTAAAACGTCATATGGAGTGTCAAAGATGGCCGCCACAGTGAATTAGGTATTCTGTCACGTGAGCCATAAATAGCAGTCCAGGTCTTGTCCAGTCAGTTTTGTGATTTTGGCAGAATTGCGTAACTTATAACCTCATCTTTCAACATCTGTCCATAGTTTATTTTCTTCAACTGACAATCTGAGACTACAAAATATATATCAAGAATCGACAGTATGGGGCAACTTTGATAGGGTCATGAAGATATCATTTGAGTGTTAGTTGTTAGTACATTAATAATTGTATGTATAATTTGTTTATAGTAATGCTGGTATGTCATCACAGATTCATTGAATTATCCGACTATGTATCCATGTCCAAAAGAATAGACAGAAGATGTGAAATATAATAGCTATGTCCTTTAACCATTGTTGTACATTCTTACTGTGATACCACCTACTAGTGTTAAGCCATGGTCTGTCTGCCCTGTTAGAAAAAGAACAGAGTTGGTTTAGTCTCTACCTACCAAGTTAGCATATAAAACAATTTTGTTTTCTATTCATCTGGATGTGACTCATTGAATACAACATAATAATATAAGTATAGTCCCCAAAAAATAAAAACTCATCAAAATATTAATGTAATAATAATAAAGCTTTATTGCTATTTTCAACATGCATTACATGTTAAATTGGAATGTAGTCTGGCGTTGACTCACATAGAGCCTATATATACAATAAAATGAAATATGGCAAATAAATATATAATACACAGTGTACATAATATGTTCTTTAAAATGAAAAAAAGATATTATTTTGATCTAATAAATAAATAACTCTCAGATATATTTTAAAATAATAGATTATCCATTTAAAAATAATTGTGTTAAGCTAGTTAATAAATAAATAAATATATATATATATAATGTCCTTTAAATTTTTTAATTATCTTCTACAATTTTTTTTATTATTTAAGTTTATAAACAAATAAAAATATTATAAAGAGGTCTAAAATATCATTTAAAATTATATTTACCATTGAATTATATGTCAAATTTTATTATAATATAGGGAGCATAACTGGACTGATGATCTGGGGTGTGGGTTATCACTGGTAGCACCAGCCAGTCTCTGTGGGGCTCTGTGGCTGTCTCTGGCCCTGGGGTCTGTGACATATTTATGAGGTGTTTAGACTTGCAACTGCAGAGATAACTACTGGCACATTGCTGTATCACTGGAGATAATACAAACGTCCAGGGAACTGGTGAATGGGCTATTTACATGGCTCAATGCAATGGCGCTATTACAACAATGAAGATAAGGCAGATTATGTCAATCATTGTGCTGTGGAAAATACAAAGACTGACTGAACATTTGGGGTTTGTGTAGCAGCAAGACTTCCTTGTCAAATTGTTGGCTGTGCTTAACGACTTGGTCATTTTAGCTGGGTGATTTTTGTTGAAGAGTCATGTGGTTTTATTAATATGACCTGATACCAGTCACCTGTTAATTTGCATCTATATGGTTTTATTATTCCTCCTCAGAGTATGGTGGACCCAGAGTATGATGTGTTTTTGTTTTAAATAAACTCTGAAGTGAAAGAATAATACGCCCAGCATAAGGTGGTTTGTCATCACAGAATTATCCAATTTGACTTATTTAATTTACAAACAACCCTGTGAAAATGTTGAGCCTCCTGACGAAACAACACAAACAAAACATCCTCAGTATTAATACTTACAAATTACTGAGCATGCAGGTCATATTTTAATTTTAGCCAATGAATTAGAGGCACTATTTGTCCAACGTCACCACTCTAGAGGTTGATATTTGTCAAGAACACTCAACATTCTTAGAGGCTTTTTGTGCACGGGTGAATTTTGTCCAGAGAGGCTTCTGTCTATACACCAGTTTGCACATATGTCACGGAACATATATCCAGGGTATGTGTTGCCAACTAAAAAATAAATGGAAATCTATCCCATCGTATGGGACCAGGAAAGTAGTTTCATTTGGCAGTCACGTAGACTTAAGTCTGACATTTTACAAAATGGAGGCAACGATGGCTGCAAACCGCAACTTATGGCAGCTTTGTCTCAGCAACTGCACTCGCAGAATACAAATGAATAAAAGATGGATTGTGGCACTGGGTAAATGGAACAAGAAGCTTTGGTGTGTTAAGTTGCACACGTACATATGTATTTCCATCGCATGATTACGGTGATACTTATTGCCTCGCAACACTGCCATCATGTCTGCAAGCGGCTTTCTGGGATTACAAGACAATACTGTTTGTCTCTGGTTGCTGTGTGTATCAGGGGTGACACCAGCCCTGACACTTGTCCTCTGGTTGTTGTGTGTATCAGGGGTGACGCTGGCCCTGACACTTGTCCTCTGGTTGTTGTGTGTATCAGGGGTGACGCTGGCCCTGACACTTGTCCTCTGGTTGTTGTGTGTATCAGGGGTGACGCTGGCCCTGACACTTGTCCTCTGGTTGTTGTGTGTATCAGGGGTGACGCTGGCCCCGACACTTGTCCTCTGGTTGTTGTGTGTATCAGGGATGATGCTGGCCCTGACACTTGTCCTCTGGTTGCTGTGTGTATCAGGGGTGACGCTGGCCCTGACACTTGTCCTCTGGTTGTTGTGTGTATCAGGGATGATGCTGGCCCTGACAATTGTCCTCTGGTTGCTGTGTGTATCAGGGGTGATGCTGGCCCTGACACTTGTCCTCTGGTTGTTGTGTGTATCAGGGGTGACGCTGGCCCTGACACTTGTCCTCTGGTTGCTGTGTGTATCAGGGGTGACGCTGGCCCTGACACTTGTCCTCTGGTTGTTGTGTGTATCAGGGATGATGCTGGCCCTGACACTTGTCCTCTGGTTGCTGTGTGTATCAGGGGTGACGCTGGCCCCGACACTTGTCCTCTGGTTGTTGTGTGTATCAGGGGTGATGCTGGCCCCGACACTTGTCCTCTGGTTGTTGTGTGTATCAGGGGTGACGCTGGCCCTGACACTTGTCCTCTGGTTGCTGTGTGTATCAGGGGTGACGCTGGCCCTGACACTTGTCCTCTGGTTGCTGTGTGTATCAGGGGTGACGCTGGCCCTGACACTTGTCCTCTGGTTGCTGTGTGTATCAGGGGTGACGCTGGCCCTGACACTTGTCCTCTGGTTGCTGTGTGTATCAGGGGTGACGCTGGCCCTGACACTTGTCCTCTGGTTGCTGTGTGTATCAGGGGTGACGCTGGCCCTGACACTTGTCCTCTGGTTGCTGTGTGTATCAGGGGTGACGCTGGCCCTGACACTTGTCCTCTGGTTGCTGTGTGTATCAGGGGTGACGCTGGCCCTGACACTTGTCCTCTGGTTGCTGTGTGTATCAGGGGTGACGCTGGCCCTGACACTTGTCCTCTGGTTGCTGTGTGTATCAGGGGTGACGCTGGCCCTGACACTTGTCCTCTGGTTGTTGTGTGTATCAGGGGTGATGCTGGCCCTGACACTTGTCCTCTGGTTGCTGTGTGTATCAGGGGTGACGCTGGCCCTGACACTTGTCCTCTGGTTGTTGTGTGTATCAGGGGTGATGCTGGCCCTGACACTTGTCCTCTGGTTGTGTGTATCAGGGGTGACGCTGGCCCCGACACTTGTCCTCTGGTTGCTGTGTGTATCAGGGGTGACGCTGGCCCTGACACTTGTCCTCTGGTTGTTGTGTGTATCAGGGGTGATGCTGGCCCCAACACTTGTCCTCTGGTTGCTGTGTGTATCAGGGGTGACGCTGGCCCCGACACTTGTCCTCTGGATGCTGTGTGTATCAGGGGTGATGCTGGCCCTGACACTTGTCCTCTGGTTGCTGTGTGTATCAGGGGTGACGCTGGCCCTGACACTTGTCCTCTGGTTGCTGTGTGTATCAGGGGTGACGCTGGCCCCAACACTTGTCCTCTGGTTGCTGTGTGTATCAGGGGTGACGCTGGCCCCAACACTTGTCCTCTGGTTGTTGTGTGTATCAGGGGTGAGCTGGCCCTGACACTTGTCCTCTGGTTGTGTGTGTATCAGGGGTGACGCTGGCCCTGACACTTGTCCTCTGGTTGTTGTGTGTATCAGGGGTGATGCTGGCCCCAACACTTGTCCTCTGGTTGCTGTGTGTATCAGGGGTGACGCTGGCCCTGACACTTGTCCTCTGGTTGTTGTGTGTATCAGGGGTGACGCTGGCCCCGACACTTGTCCTCTGGTTGCTGTGTGTATCAGGGGTGATGCTGGCCCTGACACTTGTCCTCTGGTTGTTGTGTGTATCAGGGGTGACGCTGGCCCCAACACTTGTCCTCTGGTTGTTGTGTGTATCAGGGGTGATGCTGGCCCTGACACTTGTCCTCTGGTTGTTGTGTGTATCAGGGGTGACGCTGGCCCTGACACTTGTCCTCTGGTTGTTGTGTGTATCAGGGGTGACGCTGGCCCTGACACTTGTCCTCTGGTTGCTGTGTGTATCAGGGGTGACGCTGGCCCTGACACTTGTCCTCTGGTTGTTGTGTGTATCAGGGGTGACGCTGGCCCTGACACTTGTCCTCTGGTTGTTGTGTGTATCAGGGGTGACGCTGGCCCCAACACTTGTCCTCTGGTTGCTGTGTGTATCAGGGGTGACGCTGGCCCTGACACTTGTCCTCTGGTTGTTGTGTGTATCAGGGGTGACGCTGGCCCCAACACTTGTCCTCTGGTTGCTGTGTGTATCAGGGGTGACGCTGGCCCTGACACTTGTCCTCTGGTTGTTGTGTGTATCAGGGGTGACGCTGGCCCCAACACTTGTCCTCTGGTTGCTGTGTGTATCAGGGGTGACGCTGGCCCTGACACTTGTCCTCTGGTTGTTGTGTGTATCAGGGGTGACGCTGGCCCTGACACTTGTCCTCTGGATGCTGTGTGTATCAGGGGTGACGCTGGCCCCAACACTTGTCCTCTGGTTGTTGTGTGTATCAGGGGTGACGCTGGCCCTGACACTTGTCCTCTGGTTGCTGTGTGTATCAGGGGTGACGCTGGCCCTGACACTTGTCCTCTGGTTGCTGTGTGTATCAGGGGTGACGCTGGCCCTGACACTTGTCCTCTGGTTGCTGTGTGTATCAGGGGTGACGCTGGCCCCAACACTTGTCCTCTGGTTGTTGTGTGTATCAGGGATGATGCTGGCCCTGACACTTGTCCTCTGGTTGCTGTGTGTATCAGGGGTGACGCTGGCCCTGACACTTGTCCTCTGGTTGTTGTGTGTATCAGGG
Source organism: Ridgeia piscesae (assembly GCA_025642075.2). Taxonomy (NCBI): domain Eukaryota; kingdom Metazoa; phylum Annelida; class Polychaeta; order Sabellida; family Siboglinidae; genus Ridgeia; species Ridgeia piscesae. Next base: position 347,982 of record JAODUO010000115.1, read on the forward strand.
ATGATGCTGGCCCTGACACTTGTCCTCTGGTTGCTGTGTGTATCAGGGGTGATGCTGGCCCTGACACTTGTCCTCTGGTTGTTGTGTGTATCAGGGGTGACGCTGGCCCTGACACTTGTCCTCTGGTTGCTGTGTGTATCAGGGGTGACGCTGGCCCCGACACTTGTCCTCTGGTTGTTGTGTGTATCAGGGATGATGCTGGCCCTGACACTTGTCCTCTGGTTGCTGTGTGTATCAGGGGTGACGCTGGCCCCGACACTTGTCCTCTGGTTGTTGTGTGTATCAGGGGTGATGCTGGCCCTGACACTTGTCCTCTGGTTGTTGTGTGTATCAGGGGTGACGCTGGCCCTGACACTTGTCCTCTGGTTGCTGTGTGTATCAGGGGTGACGCTGGCCCTGACACTTGTCCTCTGGTTGCTGTGTGTATCAGGGGTGACGCTGGCCCTGACACTTGTCCTCTGGTTGTTGTGTGTATCAGGGGTGACGCTGGCCCCGACACTTGTCCTCTGGTTGCTGTGTGTATCAGGGGTGACGCTGGCCCCGACACTTGTCCTCTGGTTGCTGTGTGTATCAGGGGTGACGCTGGCCCTGACACTTGTCCTCTGGTTGCTGTGTGTATCAGGGGTGACGCTGGCCCTGACACTTGTCCTCTGGTTGCTGTGTGTATCAGGGGTGACGCTGGCCCTGACACTTGTCCTCTGGTTGCTGTGTGTATCAGGGGTGACGCTGGCCCTGACACTTGTCCTCTGGTTGCTGTGTGTATCAGGGGTGACGCTGGCCCTGACACTTGTCCTCTGGTTGCTGTGTGTATCAGGGGTGATGCTGGCCCTGACACTTGTCCTCTGGTTGCTGTGTGTATCAGGGGTGACGCTGGCCCTGACACTTGTCCTCTGGTTGTTGTGTGTATCAGGGGTGATGCTGGCCCTGACACTTGTCCTCTGGTTGTGTGTGTATCAGGGGTGACGCTGGCCCCGACACTTGTCCTCTGGTTGCTGTGTGTATCAGGGGTGACGCTGGCCCTGACACTTGTCCTCTGGTTGTTGTGTGTATCAGGGGTGACGCTGGCCCCAACACTTGTCCTCTGGTTGCTGTGTGTATCAGGGGTGACGCTGGCCCCGACACTTGTCCTCTGGTTGCTGTGTGTATCAGGGGTGATGCTGGCCCTGACACTTGTCCTCTGGTTGCTGTGTGTATCAGGGGTGACGCTGGCCCTGACACTTGTCCTCTGGTTGCTGTGTGTATCAGGGGTGACGCTGGCCCCAACACTTGTCCTCTGGTTGCTGTGTGTATCAGGGGTGACGCTGGCCCTGACACTTGTCCTCTGGTTGTTGTGTGTATCAGGGGTGATGCTGGCCCTGACACTTGTCCTCTGGTTGCTGTGTGTATCAGGGGTGACGCTGGCCCTGACACTTGTCCTCTGGTTGTTGTGTGTATCAGGGGTGATGCTGGCCCCAACACTTGTCCTCTGGTTGCTGTGTGTATCAGGGGTGACGCTGGCCCTGACACTTGTCCTCTGGTTGTTGTGTGTATCAGGGGTGACGCTGGCCCCGACACTTGTCCTCTGGTTGCTGTGTGTATCAGGGGTGACGCTGGCCCTGACACTTGTCCTCTGGTTGTTGTGTGTATCAGGGGTGACGCTGGCCCCAACACTTGTCCTCTGGTTGCTGTGTGTATCAGGGGTGATGCTGGCCCTGACACTTGTCCTCTGGTTGTTGTGTGTATCAGGGGTGACGCTGGCCCTGACACTTGTCCTCTGGTTGTTGTGTGTATCAGGGGTGATGCTGGCCCTGACACTTGTCCTCTGGTTGTGTGTGTATCAGGGGTGACGCTGGCCCCGACACTTGTCCTCTGGTTGTTGTGTGTATCAGGGTACGCTGGCCCCGACACTTGTCCTCTGGTTGTTGTGTGTATCAGGGGTGACGCTGGCCCCAACACTTGTCCTCTGGTTGCTGTGTGTATCAGGGGTGACGCTGGCCCTGACACTTGTCCTCTGGTTGTTGTGTGTATCAGGGGTGACGCTGGCCCCAACACTTGTCCTCTGGTTGCTGTGTGTATCAGGGGTGACGCTGGCCCGACACTTGTCCTCTGGTTGTGTGTGTATCAGGGGTGACGCTGGCCCAACACTTGTCCTCTGGTTGCTGTGTGTATCAGGGGTGACGCTGGCCCTGACACTTGTCCTCTGGTTGTTGTGTGTATCAGGGGTGACGCTGGCCCTGACACTTGTCCTCTGGATGCTGTGTGTATCAGGGGTGAGCTGGCCCAGACACTTGTCCTCTGGTTGTTGTGTTATCAGGGGTGACGCTGGCCCTGACATTGTCCTCTGGTTGCTGTGTGTATCAGGGGTGACGCTGGCCCTGACACTTGTCCTCTGGTTGTTGTGTGTATCAGGGGTGACGCTGGCCCTGACACTTGTCCTCTGGTTGTTGTGTGTATCAGGGGTGACGCTGGCCCAACACTTGTCCTCTGGTTGTTGTGTGTATCAGGGATGATGCTGGCCCTGACACTTGTCCTCTGGTTGCTGTGTGTATCAGGGGTGACGCTGGCCCCGACACTTGTCCTCTGGTTGTTGTGTGTATCAGGGATGATGCTGGCCCTGACAATTGTCCTCTGGTTGCTGTGTGTATCAGGGGTGATGCTGGCCCTGACACTTGTCCTCTGGTTGTTGTGTGTATCAGGGGTGACGCTGGCCCTGACACTTGTCCTCTGGTTGCTGTGTGTATCAGGGGTGACGCTGGCCCCGACACTTGTCCTCTGGTTGTTGTGTGTATCAGGGATGATGCTGGCCCTGACACTTGTCCTCTTGTTGCTGTGTGTATCAGGGGTTACGCTGGCCCCGACACTTGTCCTCTGGTTGTTGTGTGTATCAGGGGTGATGCTGGCCCGACACTTGTCCTCTGGTTGTTGTGTGTATCAGGGGTGACGCTGGCCCTGACACTTGTCCTCTGGTTGCTGTGTGTATCAGGGGTGACGCGGCCCTGACACTTGTCCTCTGGTTGCTGTGTGTATCAGGGGTGACGCTGGCCCTGACACTTGTCCTCTGGTTGCTGTGTGTATCAGGGGTGACGCTGGCCCTGACACTTGTCCTCTGGTTGTGTGTGTATCAGGGGTGACGCTGGCCCTGACACTTGTCCTCTGGTTGCTGTGTGTATCAGGGGTGACGCTGGCCCTGACACTTGTCCTCTGGTTGTGTGTGTATCAGGGGTGACGCTGGCCCGACACTTGTCCTCTGGTTGCTGTGTGTATCAGGGGTGACGCCGGCCCTGACACTTGTCCTCTGGTTGCTGTGTGTATCAGGGGTGACGCTGGCCCTGACACTTGTCCTCTGGTTGTGTGTGTATCAGGGGTGAGCTGGCCCTGACACTTGTCCTCTGGTTGTTGTGTGTATCAGGGGTGATGCTGGCCCTGACACTTGTCCTCTGGTTGTTGTGTGTATCAGGGGTGACGCTGGCCCTGACACTTGTCCTCTGGTTGTGTGTGTATCAGGGGTGATGCTGGCCCGACACTTGTCCTCTGGTTGTTGTGTGTATCAGGGGTGACGCTGGCCCCGACACTTGTCCTCTGGTTGCTGTGTGTATCAGGGGTGACGCTGGCCCTGACACTTGTCCTCTGGGTTGTTGTATCAGGGTGAGCTGGCCCCAACACTTGTCCTCTGGTTGCTGTGTGTATCAGGGGTGAGCTGGCCCCGACACTTGTCCTCTGGATGCTGTGTGTATCAGGGGTGATGCTGGCCCTGACACTTGTCCTCTGGTTGCTGTGTGTATCAGGGGTGACGCTGGCCCCGACACTTGTCCTCTGGTTGCTGTGTGTATCAGGGGTGACGCTGGCCCCAACACTTGTCCTCTGGTTGCTGTGTGTATCAGGGGTGACGCTGGCCCTGACACTTGTCCTCTGGTTGTTGTGTGTATCAGGGGTGATGCTGGCCCTGACACTTGTCCTCTGGTTTGTGTGTATCAGGGGTGACGCTGGGCCCCGACACTTGTCCTCTGGTTGTTGTGTGTATCAGGGGTGATGCTGGCCCCAAAACTTGTCCTCTGGTTGCTGTGTGTATCAGGGGTGACGCTGGCCCTGACACTTGTCCTCTGGTTGTTGTTGTATCAGGGGTGACGCTGGCCCCGACATTGTCCTCTGGTTGCTGTGTGTATCAGGGGTGACGCTGGCCCTGACACTTGTCCTCTGGTTGTTGTGTGTATCAGGGGTGACGCTGGCCCCAACACTTGTCCTCTGGTTGCTGTGTGTATCAGGGGTGATGCTGGCCCGACACTTGTCCTCTGGTTGTTTTGTGTATCAGGGGTGACGCTGGCCCTGACACTTGTCCTCTGGTTGTTGTGTGTATCAGGGGTGATGCTGGCCCTGACACTTGTCCTCTGGTTGCTGTGTGTATCAGGGGTGACGCTGGCCCCGACACTTGTCCTCTGGTTGTTGTGTGTATCAGGGGTGACGCTGGCCCCGACACTTGTCCTCTGGTTGTTGTGTGTATCAGGGGTGACGCTGGCCCCAACACTTGTCCTCTGGTTGTGTGTGTATCAGGGGTGACGCTGGCCCGACACTTGTCCTCTGGTTGTTGTGTGTATCAGGGGTGACGCTGGCCCCAACACTTGTCCTCTGGTTGCTGTGTGTATCAGGGGTGACGCTGGCCCCGACACTTGTCCTCTGGTTGTTGTGTGTATCAGGGGTGACGCTGGCCCCAACACTTGTCCTCTGGTTGCTGTGTGTATCAGGGGTGACGCTGGCCCTGACACTTGTCCTCTGGTTGTTGTGTGTATCAGGGGTGACGCTGGCCCCGACACTTGTCCTCTGGTGCTGTGTGTATCAGGGGTGACGCTGGCCCCAACACTTGTCCTCTGGTTGTTGTGTGTATCAGGGGTGACGCTGGCCCTGACACTTGTCCTCTGGTTGTGTGTGTATCAGGGGTGGGTGGCCCTGACACTTGTCCTCTGGTTGTTGTGTGTATCAGGGGTGAGCTGGCCCTGACACTTGTCCTCTGGTTGTTGTGTGTATCAGGGGTGACGCTGGCCCCAACACTTGTCCTCTGGTTGCTGTGTGTATCAGGGGTGAGCTGGCCCTGACACTTGTCCTCTGGTTGTTGTGTGTATCAGGGGTGACGCTGGCCCGACACTTGTCCTCTGGGTTTGTTTCAGGGGTGACGCTGGCCCTGACACTTGTCCTCTGGTTGCTGTGTGTATCAGGGGTGACGCTGGCCCTGACACTTGTCCTCTGGTTGTTGTGTGTATCAGGGGTGACGCTGGCCCTGACACTTGTCCTCTGGTTGCTGTGTGTATCAGGGGTGACGCTGGCCCTGACACTGTCCTCTGGTTGCTGTGTGTATCAGGGGTGACGCTGGCCCTGACACTGTCCTCTGGTTGCTGTGTGTATCAGGGGTGACGCTGGCCCCGACACTTGTCCTCTGGTTGTTGTGTGTATCAGGGGTGACCGGGCCCACACTTGTCCTCTGGTTGCTGTGTGTATCAGGGGTGACGCTGGCCCTGACACTTGTCCTCTGGTTGTTGTGTGTATCAGGGGTGATGCTGGCCCTGACACTTGTCCTCTGGTTGTGTGTGTATCAGGGGTGACGCTGGCCCTGACACTTGTCCTCTGGTTGCTGTGTGTATCAGGGGTGACGCTGGCCCCGACACTTGTCCTCTGGTTGCTGTGTGTATCAGGGGTGACGCTGGCCCTGACACTTGTCCTCTGGTTGCTGTGTGTATCAGGGGTGACGCTGGCCCTGACACTTGTCCTCTGGTTGCTGTGTGTATCAGGGGTGAGCTGGCCCCGACACTTGTCCTCTGGTTGCTGTGTGTATCAGGGGTGACGCTGGCCCTGACACTTGTCCTCTGGTTGCTGTGTGTATCAGGGGTGACCCGCCCTGACACTTGTCCTCTGGTTGCTGTGTGTATCAGGGGTGATGCTGGCCCTGACACTTGTCCTCTGGTTGTTGTGTGTATCAGGGGTGACGCTGGCCCTGACACTTGTCCTCTGGATGCTGTGTGTATCAGGGGTGACGCTGGCCCTGACACTTGTCCTCTGGTTGTTGTGTGTATCAGGGGTGACGCTGGCCCTGACACTTGTCCTCTGGTTGCTGTGTGTATCAGGGGTGACGCTGGCCCTGACACTTGTCCTCTGGTTGCTGTGTGTATCAGGGGTGACACCAGCCCTGACACTTGTCCTCTGGTTGCTGTGTGTATCAGGGGTGATGCTGGCCCTGACACTTGTCCTCTGGTTGTTGTGTGTATCAGGGGTGATGCTGGCCCTGACACTTGTCCTCTGGTTGTTGTGTGTATCAGGGGTGACGCTGGCCCCGACACTTGTCCTCTGGTTGTTGTGTGTATCAGGGGTGACGCTGGCCCCGACACATGCCCTCAACCCCTGTTAGTTTTCTGACTCACTGATCTACCAATGCTTTCTCCACCAACTGTTCCCACTTCTATATTCCCATTTATGCCCATTCTCCTATCCCAATCCCCGCAAATTAATCTTCATATCACAGTTCAAGTCTTCCTCGCCTCCTTTTCCCCTCCACTCACTGGGATCTGCTTTCCCTGCCAACCGTTCTCCTCCCATTTCTTCCACCTGTCTAGCCCACTTCAGTCAACTCTACAAGATCCTTCCTAAAACTGTCTCACTCAAACCTCCTCCCTCAGTTCCTCCAACTTCATTTCTTGATTGTTTGATCAAAGAAAATGTGTGCTCCATAAAGAAGACATCTCTGCATAAACTGCCCGAGAGAGGGCAGAAATAAAGTAATAGGACAATGTCACAATTTAGGGAAAAGTCGCAAAATATTTTTATTCAAAGACTGCTTGGTTAAGACAAAGAAGGTTGGTGTTGCATACTCGAGCAGATTCAGGCTGTTTTTGCTCTGACTGATTTAAGAAGAACCTCACTGACAAGTGAGCACAATAAAGCCTGAAGAAACAGCCATTTTTTTATTTTCTGACGTATAGATCAGTGTAGTAATTAGCATTAACTATGTCTGTTGTCACATTTAAAATGGTGCCTGATTTCCTCCCTTCGACTTTTTCGTCTTATGACTTTGTTGTGACTTTTATCCATGACTTTTTCTGTGACTATTTCCTTCATTCCAGCTGACACCGGCAAATGGGACGGCAAACCTAGGGCTTGTCACCATCATCGTATTTTGATCTCAAAATCATTCATCACAACACATTTAACGTCTGCTGCTACCATGTGGCGCCCCCTGTGAGTGGCCTTCACCACACCGGGATCATCCGGATAAATTCAGGTTGCTTCCTCAGGGGATTTTATGCAACACTTTAGCTCGGTTTTATTTATTGGGCAGCCAGAAAGCATGATTTAGACTTTGTGTTAGACCAAAGAAACAGGTGCTTGCAGCGGGCGCCAGCCATAAAGATGTATTTATCTGCCGTCCTCCAGCGACTTTATGTTGCCTGTTAGCTCTTCAAGAGTGTTGGGATGTCTTCCGTCGACCGGGGTAACATCATCGTCTCGTTCGGCCGGAAAGCTGCAATTTGTCGGTGATAAAACAACGGGTAATGGGTTTTGTTGAAAGGGGCCCCCTTTCATCGGAAGAACAGCTAATTTGGACTGGCCGTTGCGGTTGATATACAACGATGGAGAGAGGTGCCAAATTGGTGTGGCTTGACATTGTGTTGAGACAGGGCCCAAGGGTAGAGTTTGTGGAACGGCAGTAGAAACAGCCTTCAGGGGGTGATTTAAGGATATTGTAACACCTCTGTTTTGGCCATGATTTAGGGTTGTTAGCACTTTGTCTTATTTATCACTGCAAGTTTATGTGGGTTCAATGTTAATGTCTGATGTGAGGCTGTGTGCTTTGTTTACTTTGCAGAAGCAAACAAGTGGCGTGGAATGACAGTTGGCCATTCAAATGTGCAGTCACAGAACTGTTTTTCGCTGTCACTGTTACCATGAACTAGCTACAGTAAAATTACAATCACTGAACTATTTACTCAGTGTCACAATCCGCAGGGTTTTTATGCAGGATTCAATAACTTTTTACCAGTTACAAATTTATTGGTGAAACGTGGTGCATGTTAATTGACATACACAAACACGCACGTATGCACAGTAGTCGCACACACACACACACACACACACACACACACACACACACACACTCACTCACACACGCACGCACGCACACCACACACACACACACACACACACACACTCACTCACTCACACACGCACGCACGCACACCACACACACACTCACTCCACACACACACACACACACCCACTCACGCACGCACGCACGCACGCACACCACACCACACACACACTCACTCACGCACGCACACCACACACACACACCACACACTCACACACTCACACACCACGCACACACCACACACCCCTCACACACTCACACACACACACACACTACGCACGCACGCACGCATGCACGCACACACACACACCACACACACACTCACTCACTCACACACGCACGCACACACACACATCATCACTCACTCACACACACACACACACAACACACACACACACTCACTCACACACCACACACACACACACACACACACACACACACACACACACACACACACACACACACACACACACACACACACACAAGCCAGTTGTCAAGTGTACTAGGACCTGAAACTATAAACACAGGTGGACACCCATTTTCAAAGCATAACTGACAATACGTGTATCTGTGATTTGGAAATTGTTTGCTCCTTACATTTTTACCCGTGGTTCCCCATTCAATGATATTTCAAACTGTCATCCTAATGACAGGTGAACTGGTCTCTACATATAGCTCTGGTCTGAACAAGTCCACCAGTGGCACTCATTGACATAACCACTTTGTGTCACTGTCAGTCTGAATAAGTCAGCCAGTTCAAGTCACTGAACTTGTCACTCTGTGTCATTGAACTAGTCACTGAACTTGTCACTCACTGAACTAGGCACTATGTGTCAAAGTCACCAAACTGGTCACACTTAATCACAGTCACTGAACTAATCACTCTAAGTCACGGTCACTGAACTAGTCACTCTAAATCACAGTCACTGAAATAGTCACTCAAAGTCACTGAACTAGTCACCAGTGTGTGTCTCCCAACCAGTGTTCTCATGGGATGTCAGGTGGGTTGGTTGTCTCTGCCCCAGACTGGGAGAGAGGGGGGGAGTCTGAGAAGGGAGGCTGACACCCTGCACTGTGACACGAAGACAGGTTAATTAGTGGACAAGTTTACAAACTGTTTATGCAGAGTCACCTCAGACAAGCAGTGCCAGGTGTCAGGACTACAGCCACCTCCAGACACAGGCCAGTGGCTGACACATGATACCACAACCACTGACATCACAGTACATCACACATCACTGGTGAACCACTGACATCACTGGTGAACCACTGACATCACTGGTGAACCACCGACATCACTGGTGAACCACTGACATCACTGGTGAACCACTGACATCACTGGTGAACCACTGACAATACTGGTGAACCACTGACATCACTGGTGAACCACTGACATCACTGGTGAACCACCGACATCACTGGTGAACCACTGACATCACTGGTGAACCACTGACATCACTGGTGAACCACTGACAACACTGGTGAACCACTGACAACACTGGTGAACCACTGACAACACTGGTGAACCACTGACATCACAGGTGAACCACTGACATCACTGGTGAACCACTGACATCACTGGTGAACCACCGACATCACAGGTGAACCACTGACATCACTGGTGAACCACTGACATCACTGGTGAACCACCGACATCACTGGTGAACCACCGACATCACAGGTGAACCACTGACATCACAGGTGAACCACTGACATCCTGGTGAACCACCGACATCACTGGTGAACCACCAACATCACGGTGAACCACCGACATCACTGGTGAACCACCGACGTCACTGGCGAACCACCGACATCACTGGCGAACCACCGACATCACTGGTGAACCACCGACATCACTGGTGAACCACTGACATCACTGGTGAACCACTGACATCACTGGTGAACCACTGACATCACTGGTGAACCATACATGTTAACCCCGCTTTCACGGGAACCCCGAATTTACGGAAATCTTATCTCCCGCGCGGGAAAAACTCCCCGAAATTTTAAAAAAAGGAAAAAAAATTGCGGGACATCCGGCTTTTTCCTTTTAGTAATTTACTTTACTGGGTGCGGATAATTGGTTTATTTCTGGCTGGGCATTTCTCAAGTGTTTTTCAGAGTCGCCTCACAATGAATAGCAATGCCAGTTAATAATTGCAATCGAGTCGAGACTGAGCTAATCGCTCCCGACACCGCCGGGCGCGGACAACGATTTGAACAATGACCTGAATTGGAATTATTTAAACACGTCTTACTGTGATGACTGAACATTAAAACAGTCTAATAAATACCTAAGTACAAGACCTACACCTTGCCTTTACATTGTTTATCACTTTTAAAAAGCCGCGAGCCGCTTCGATACCAATTATCGCCCACTGTGTACGTTCCAGTCTTGTAGAACAAACTGCAATCCGTTTACATCTATACAAATAATGTCCATCCATACATCTACATTACATGTGCATGTTTGTAAATGTATGTACCTTTGCTAAGCGCTTTATTTTTTGTACATTTACATGTAAATGAAAAACATCCTTAACAGACGAAAAAATGCTTATTTAAATATCTCCAGTCGGGCCTGTGTCACCATGGCCCCAGCTCATGAAAATAATTCCATATTCAAGTTTTACATGTAAAGATTATGTTAGTTGTGTAACAAAATATGTAGATGCTGCTGCTTTTCATGCAAGGGATTCTTTGCAACCTATGATACATATCAGAAGCTGAACAAATATGCAATGTTAGGCTTATACCTAGAACACAAGAAGTAAATTACTGAACATTATAATATTTATTTTCTATCACCAAGGTAAGCCTTCTTTTTAATTCACGAGGGCCAAACAGCAACACATTTTTTTATATGAGATTACCAGGGAATTTATTATATTTGTGGTATTATATAATGATAATAAAACATAAATGTTAATATTGAATATTGTTCATGGCTACAAGAATGGTTTTGCTCCAGAGTAAGTTAATTCATATAACAATATCTATGTCAATATCTTAATCAGTGGAATGTATTCCTTTTTGTATTATATTCTTTGCATTTATGGTTAAAAACCTAATTTACATATAATAGCCCCATTTTCCAAGAGCCTCCGATTTACGTATAAAATACCGTTTTCCCCCGAAGACCCTCCGATTTACGTATAAATCTCCCACATTGGCATTTCCAAAACTTAACATGTATGTGGTGAACCACTGACATCACTGGTGAACCACAAATACATTTCCAGGAGCCTGTTTCCTCCAGATCTGTCCCTGATCTAACAAAACAAGTCTTGTCATAGTGGCATTGTTACAACCCCTAGGGTTATTTAGTAATACTAGTTCAACACCTCCTTCACTGCGGCAGGGTTTTTAATGTATTTCTGATGCCAGAATTGATGGCAAGTTATTTGCATGACTTCTTTCAATATATTTGTATTACTACGATATCATAAAATGTTGCTGGCAATTGTGACAGTGATTCACTCAACATGCTCCTCTAAGTCACTTTTTCCTCGTATATAACTTTCTTTGTGCGATGGTGAGTCATTCCAATGTAGGTCACTTTTTCTGAAGCGTCTATGCTGATACTTGAGATTACAATTATCGTCAGATTGACAGTAATATGTAACCCTAAAATGATTGAATGATTGAATGAATGATTGAACTTCATTTATTCCCATCACCAAATACAATGTAAAGATGATTATATACAAAGACATAAATAAAACAGCAACAATTGTAGCCATGGAGATCCACTAGAAACCACCTGGGGCTTATATATCAGTTTAAATGTAGTTTCCTTTTTATAGTAGTAAAGCATGTCAGATTTCATAAATGCGGTCAATATATTCAGTGCTTACAACAGATAAATAGATCTAGTTGATTGCTAGTTAAATTGTACACTTTAGTGTGTGTCTACTATTTTCTTCCACTAATGGCATACATTTATCACACAGTCCACCATACTAATACTACATAATAAGTGAACACGTATATTCTTAATAAAATATGATTAAGAGTAATTTAAAGTAATAACATTATCTAAATTTAACTACAGGACCATTAGATCACTACCAATGTTACCACAACAACGATAGCATAAATAATTCTAATTACATAAATAACAGTCTAATATAAACAAAAGAGATCTACTACTGAAGTAAATTGTAAAATGAACCGTCTACCCCCACTTGTATAACACTGACCGCATGATTATGTTGACCAGTGAATGACCACTGGAGTTTATCATCAAGCAATGCCTGCTACAGAAGTGGTCAGTTAGTGAGACTGGAGACATAGGGAAAATCAGATGAGCCATGTGGCTTAGAAAGCGAGTAGACCACAAACAATGACGCTGACTCCACCGAGTCGCAGCATCAATGGAGACGGCTTCTATTAGATTGCCTCATACACATGACACTGCTACAGCTGCTGATTAAGCTGGAATTACTTTGTCTATGATAATTGTAGATGGACACATTGCACGGTATTGTCGGCAATTATATAGCAATATCAGTGAGCTAATGGTCCCTGCATCTCGTCGCGTGTTTGATGTAGCAATACACACTGCTCCCCGCCACGATCACATCAGGATGTCATCTTGCAAAGTGCCCTTCTCAGGAAATGGTAAAGAGCTGCGACGTCATTGATCCTGCGTCAATGGGCTATTGGGTGAATACAGGAAAAGTGACACAGTGACCTGTGTGAATTGCCGGAAAATGTGACAGGTTTTAATGTAAACAGAACAGGAATTGCAGGCGTACTGTTTTTGTTTAATGGGAGGTTGTTTGTCGGTTTTTAATTTGCTCTTGTTTGTGCAGGTTGCCGATTTGGCAATAATGTTATGGGCATGTGCACGTCAAAACAGACAGCAGATTCTCTAGGCATTGTTTGTTAATGGCAGGAATCTACTAGCAGAATAATCTGCCTAAACAAACAGAAGGAATCATGTTTTATCATATACCTGTAAATTTACCTTACAATCATTGCCGTCGTGAAAGTAAATATCAGTCTCATATTCAGTCAATATACACTTGGTTTATTCTGTGCGGTTCATGGATACGAGCATTTTGATTGACAGCTGTTTGCTGATTTGGTGTCGATGCTACTTACCATGTGGCAGCACCTTACAGTGTCTCTCTGAGTGCACTTTATAGGAGTCTTTATCTTCTGTTTATTTTTATTGTTATATTTATGAAAGATATTGTTATGATACAGTGTATATATGTAATTATATAGATGAAACCAATTGACATTTAGTGCAAGTCACATAAACACTTGTGTCATTGGTTTCATGCAGGTTGCCATTAATTCTGGTTCACTTCCTACAATCCCACCATGAAAACAGAAACCATAAAGTTCAGGGGAGGAGAAATTAATGGCACAGGGCTTAATTATAAGTGTCCTGATTGACTGACCAGTCGTTACCTCCAGTTGTTTTGTCTTGGCCAGTGGTCAAGGGGTCAGGCCAGGCCCGGCACTGAGTGATTAGGCCACAGTCTGTTATTGTGTGGGGAATCCACAGAAAGGTTGATACCAGTCTAATTGATTAACTTATTCATCGGACTGTGGCCAATGAATTTTATATTAGATTATTTTAATCACATACAGTGCAGATTACGCATGTAAAGTTATCGTAGAAGAATTATATCACAGATTACAGAGTATGACTGAATAAGCACATTCGGTTTTTTTTTTAAATCTTCATAATTGTTTTTTACCTTTGAAATGTTGAAAATCTAATTATGTTTAAGAATGTTTAGTCAAACAACATAAACAGATTGTTCACATGTGTAAAAGGCTAAAGGTTGGCTTTCTTGTTACAATACTCAATATGGCGCATATGGTTTTTAGAGTGACACTTTTTGACAGCATCATAAGTTAAACGGACGGTTCCAGCTTCTGTGAACAGAATTGGCTGAGCAGTAATTCACAATGGGAAGGATATTGCGCTTAACTCTGCTCGCCTCCGCATTATTGTCAATAAATTTTGTTTTGAAACTGGATGTTTTGTTTACCATTTGAACAAGCTGCAGGCGGAATCTTCCAAATTGCAAACATGGTTTCGATCTTAATAAAGTAACTAAACAGAAATTGACAGGCAACAGACCATCAACATGCATGTTGTAGTCATAAGAATGTAATATTAAATGAAATAAATTATACATAGTGCTTCAAGGGGCAGTCAGATAAAACAAATGCTACTGTAGTTGTCAAAGCTGAGTTTACATAGTTCCACAGCCTACTCTTGGGTGATACAAACATCACACGGGGTCAGGGTCACACATAATTCATGCGTTCGATTATATTTAGCATATTTAACTACTGAGCTGCAGGTATCCCTTTGATCTTAATTGGATTTGTCAACATAGGGCAATTGGAAGAATGGCATATTATGCCCGTTCCATGTACTTATTAAAGATTTACGTGTTCACGTGAGATATTGTACTGGTAATTGGAATACAAGCGTAGTATTAATAAGTAACCAGGGACATGCAGGTCCCCAGGGATTGAACTTCCAAGGGCAATACAACATAAGACCCACTGACTGGTTGGAGCCAGTCTGCCAGAATTGGTGTTATCAACACATATAATTCACATGCTCCTTTCAAAAAGAGATCAATAAGGAAAATGTGTCTTAACAGGCCTGGACAGATGGCTTTGTTAGAAATGCTGATTCATCTTTTTTCCGTTTTTGTATGATGTAAGTGATATGTTTCGTCTGTTCGGTGACATGTTTTTACAGGTGAGTTCAACGCCCAGTGTCAGGTGTCTCTGGTGAATGTCACCAATGTACTGTGTATTGAACCTCACCCTAAATAGACAGGAAAGTACATCGTGACGAGTACAAAAATAGCATTTACAAAATTGGGACTGTAAAATGCACGGTTGAATTTTAAAAGTTTGTAGATAAGAAAGATACTAGGTGCAGATAACCATTGTAAAGCACCCCAGAACAATTATTTGGATGGAGCACTACATAAGATTTAAATTATTATTATTAGTCACATGATAGGATTTTATAATTGAGATAAACTGTATCATATTTGCAATGATGATTTACACAAGTGTGCCATTTCCATATTTAAATCATTGAATTAACAAAAGTGTGGTGTTTGTGTGGTATGTGCCATTGTGCATGTGATTTTCAAGTTGCCATTTGTATTGTGTCTGGTGCAGCATGATGGTGCTGGTGACCTTGAAAGTGACCTTGAGTGTGAGTGCCTGGATGGGTAAACATAAGAGACTTGAGATGTCTCTCAGGGAGACTGTCATGTATAACAAATCTGGACGCTCACAATGCATCTCAATAACTGTCTCCATTTTGAAAACACTAACATTTATTCTGGCTAATTTAATTTGGTCATGGAAATGTATCATGTTTGCATCATTTTAACTTATTAAATGTGTTGAGTGTGTTGATGGATAACGCATACAGTAAATTAGACGCATTTTAATAATTCATATAAACGTAGTGTGTATATGTCATACATGACAAAAAGCCAGTTTCCAGGTAAACGGGCCAAGTGTAATTTGATATTCAAGGTCTGGTGTGGAAGACGTCTTCCCAAGAATTGAGTGGGGATTCCTAATGCTATTTATCATGTCTTCCAGGAAAGATATATTCGGTGTCTGTTTGGAAGGATTTGTTTGGGTAACGTAGCCCAGATATGCCAGGAATTGTCAGGGAATATGCAGGCATTTCTCATCTTACTGAGCTAGATGTCTCTCCCACACCGCTCCCAGCTCCCAGGCCCAACAACTGACATTTATTGCACACAGGTGTGACAGGGAAGTCAACAACAAACACTACAGGTAGAATGATTTTTGCAGTGGCAAACTTACGTGAAAGCGAATTTAATAGAAAAAAACCTGGAAAAGTGGCTGTGGGTATTAATTTAAAACTGCTTTTTATCATGTTTTGTTTGTTTGATGAAAACATCTCCTTGGCACATCTTCTGGGCATATTCTATTTTTTATCATAGTATCCAATAAAACCTGCAACACCCGTACATTTTAACATGATAACTGCACTGTAGGCATCTGTCAGTTTATGTAATTGTTATTATTTATTTTATGTTAACTATTTATTACCTTGTACGTGTTATACACACATTTTACACAATATCTTCACTCATTTATTATAAATTTACCCTTTATTTTAATAATCATCTGTAACTTATTTATTTTTCATCTATTACTATTGTTTTATACATTATTTTTTATTATTATTTTATACATACTGTATTTTATCTATCGTTATTTAATTTTACAAATTTAAATTTATAAATGTTATGTAACATTAATATTCTGCATATATACGTATATAGATAATTATGTACTTACAGCACCTCCGAATGGAATTCACAGAATCAGCACAACTCATTAATCTAAAACAAAGATGCACAAAAAATGTGAAGATCATCATAAGCCCTTTCCTTATCATGTTTGAAAGATATAAATTTATGTTAATATATTTCATGAGCACTGGCAAAGATAAGGAGGCACAGTCAGAGAGACAATGTAATGTACCTGAATATATTGAATAAACCAACATTTGTGAGTGAGTGAGTGAGTGATTGAGTGATTGAGTGAGTGAGTGAGTGAGTGAGTGAGTGAGTGAGTGAGTGAGTGAGTGAGTGAGTGAGTGAGTGAGTGAGTGAGTGAGTGAGTGAGTGAGTGAGTGAGTGAGTGAGTGGGTTAAGATCAGGGCATTATGCAGGACACAATTATTGCCAGTCACACATGTTTTGGTGGACACATGGGTGTTAACTGCTAAGGCAGTTTACAAACTTTAAAATGTGTCTGATGACCTGAAATGGACTACAAACACACATGTGACACCATTTACACTCACTTGTAAGGCATAACCATATATATAAATAGAATTCACCAGTAGTCTATAGGGGAAAGATTAATTATCTAACTCTGTGTGCATAACTGACAATATGTATGGTTTTAGAAGACTTTTTTGCTCCCTCATTTTTTACCCGTCCACCCATATTTCTACCCGTCCACAACGGTTTTTACCCATCCAAATGACAGGTGGATGGGTCTCTGCATAAAGTTATCATCAAAGAGAACACATCTATACAGTGTGATTGCTATACATGATGTGTAAAAGGCTCAGTCATCGAAAATAATTTATAGTAAAAGTTTCACCGTGTGCAAATAAACGTTATCTCTCCATCACCCAGATCCATGGAAAATGAATAGTTTATGAACAATTTACTGCAAATGTCTCGTGAATTTGAAATGTCAATAGATGTATCTTATCACACAGTGGTCCAAATTCATGCAAAAATATATTTGTTTCCGCTATAGGCTGGGTACAAAGAATCAAACGTCTGGAATGTCAATGGCGACCCATACAAAATGGCGACACAATTTCGTGTTGCGACTCTACCGTTAAGAATGGCTGTCATATGAGTACTCAGCAGCCTCTCTACCTGGAGTCTATTCACCAACACCCCTGGGAAGACAAGAGTATGTTTCCCGGAACACAGGGGTCGGACGGAGAATGGAGACAGCTGTAACCCGTGTCACTTACACGGTGGGAATCTCGAGGCACGTGGCAGCTAGAATATTGTGTTTTTGCAATCAATATGTGATCTCGTGGTTTATTGTCAGAGCAGACTGGGTCCATTAGGCCTTGGAGTGTGTGGGGTGGAGATGGGGGATTGCTGTCAGCCTGTCACAGCGAGTTACCACAGAGATGTGTATTGGCACACTCATGCACTTGTTTGCACTTGCGTGTGCGTGTGCGTGTGCGTGTGCGTGTGCGTGTGTTGATGACTTATATTGGTCAGCGAATTTCACGGGTGGATCCAGAGTATGAAAAAAGGATGTCTGTTTTTTCTGAAATCGCCAGTTACCAGGATGCACACATGCACTCACTCACGCATGCATGCACGCAAACTTGCACACACACCCTCACTCACACAGTCACACACGCACGCATGCATGCACGCACACACGCACGCATGCACGCACACACACACACACACACACCCTCACTCACACAGTCACACACGCACGCATGCACGCATGCACGCACGTGCACGCACACACACACACACACACATGCACTTTGCACAGATATGCACAAGGACATATAAATGATAACATAATTTGTATTCATACGTAATACATTGACACCTTTAAAAAAACACAACACCAACATGACAAACATGTGCACTAGTAAACCACTGGTATTGTATCCTACGATGCATTAGTGATTTACATATCTACTCCGTTGTCCTATACATTGTGTGTAATTTCTATTTACAGAATTGGCTGATATCCCATCTGCAAGTTTATATTTCCCTTGTGGCCAGTTAGATGGCAAAAATGGGTTCAGACAGTCACATTTCATCAGGCTTCACTCAGGGCCATATGAAACAAACACACATAAATAAAACCATATCATGGTAATTAATTAGTGCAATGCCACCAGACAAAATCTGCTTCCTTAAAGGGGTTATTTCCCTTAATTTTACTTTCCCTCAACCTCCCCAGTAACCCTGGTCTGTTAATGGGAGGACATGGAGGAGAGACTGACATCATTGTGTTATCTGCCCAGTGATACAGCCCTGGGAGAGGGGGAGATGTGATCTAGATTGAGCACTGATTCTGTGAGTCTCCCATTCCCTACTCCCCAGCGTTGGGAGCAGATGGCACCTGAAGGGGAGACTCACTCCCTGTTGTGCAATCATTGGATGCCAACAACAGCAGAAGGCTGGGGGGGATTAATACATAAACTAGAGCTCTCTAGAGACTCTCTAATTAGCATGACCCTCACCCAAGTGGGAGGTCCTCCCCTGACTCAACATGGTGCAAAATAAAACAGTGAAGGACAATTGCCCAGTGGACGCTTGACCAGTGGTTAAATAAAAAAGTGGTCACTCACACAGTAGTCAAATGAAAAATTGGATACTTGTCCAGTGGTCAAATGAAAAAGTGGACACTTGCACAGTAGTCAAATGAAAAAGTGGACACTTGCAGTGATCAAATGAAAAAGTGGACACTGACACAGTGGTCAAATGAAAAAGTGGACACTTGCACAGTGATCAAATGAAAAAGTGGACAGTTACACAATGGTCAAATGAAAAAGTGGACACTCACACAGTAGTCAAATGAAAAAGTGGACACTTACACAGTAGTCAAATGAAATAGTGAACACTTGCACGGTGGTCAAATGAAAAAGTGGACACTCATACAGTGGTCAAATTAAAAAGTGGACACTCACACAGTGGTCAAATTAAAAAGTGGACACTCACACAGTGGTCAAACGAAAAAGTGGACACTTACACAGTGGTCAAATGAAAAAGTGGACACTCACACGGTGATCAAATGAAAAATTGGACACTTACACAGTGGTCAAATGAAAAAGTGGACACTTGCACAGTGATCAAATGAAAAAATGGACACTGACACAGTGGTCAAATGAAAAAGTGGACACTTGCACAGTGATCAAATGAAAAAGTGGACAGTTACACAATGGTCAAATGAAAAAGTGGACACTTACACAGTGGTCACATGAAAAAGTGGACACTTACACAGTAGTCAGATGAAAAGTTTGACACTTACACAGTAATCAAATGAAAAAGTGGACACTTACACAGTGGTCACATGAAAAAGTGGACACTTACACAGTGGTCACATGAAAAAGTGGACACTTACACAGTGGTCAAATGAAAAACTGGACACTTACACAGTGGTCACATGAAAAAGTGGACACTTACACAGTGGTCAAAATGAAAATGCAGACACTTATACAGTGGTCAATATGAAAACTTGGACACTTACACAGTGGTCAAAATTAAAATGCAAACACTTACATAGTGGCCAAATGAAAAAGTGACACTTGCAGAGTGCCAATAAAATGGGAGGGAGACACCCCACTCCCCCTCTAAGCCTGGGCGTTCAGTGAAGCAGAAGGGAGATCAGGTGGAAGATTAAAACACTGCCTCGTCCAGGGCACTGATAACTGTATCTTGATGAATATCAGAACAACTTAATAACAGGCATTGTGGCTGGCAGATAAGGGAGGGAGGCCAGGGAACACACCACCTGCAGCCTTCCTACACCCCTGGGGGTAGGGATCATGGCTGACATGCTGGTAGATGTTGACCAGGGATGTTGACTTAGAGCCTAGTCTAAGCACTTGTGATATGTGTGCACAGTTGGTCTTTTTCATTTCAGATGATCATGAGGGCATATTTACAGAAAACCCCACGGGAAAACATTTCACTGTATTGCCAGGTAATTATTGATTATTGTTTATTCAAACAGCTGTGTTGTTAAACAGCATGAACAACGATGATGTCAATGTTTTACTGGCACAGCTCCAGGTAAAAGGCTGAATTCTTTATTAATGTTTTATCTCAATGAGTTACCATTGTCATACTCCATGTTTCTGTCTTTATAGAGAAAGCATATATTTTACTTTCAAAGACGAAGATTTATTGGTGTGTTATTAGCTGCAATTGGTCTGTTGTAAATTGCCGTGATGCAGAAGGTTTTGTAAATCAGATATATTTTGATTAATCGTGAACTCGCATATACTTTTTTAAACCATTTATCACAACAGTTTCCAAGAAAAATTATGTTAAACATTTCAATATTGTTTTGTTTTTAGTTAGTTGTTTAAGTACCAGGTAATTATTATCAAAAGATTACTTGAAACAGACAAATTTAAGAAATAAATTTCTATGTAACTTGATTGACTGAGTGATTGATTATATGTAATAAAAAATCCATTCTAACGAGTGATTAATATTGGTCTGGTTTATATTTCTGTTACAGAGACAAGACTATGATAACAAGGTGCATAGGTGAAGACAACCTTGTGAAAAAAGTCATATTTAAATGTGTATGTGGTTAGAGGGTTATGTATTTCTAACTTCTTTGCTGAAACTGGAAACACATGATAAAAAATGAAGTAGGAGTCTGACGGTTTAAATAATGATATCTGGTTTATTGAACTGCACCTTTCGTGCATTAATAAGTATGTTTACGTTGGCACTCTGCCAAGACTGTTGGGTGCCCGGCACCAGTTTACTAGTTTAATATTGCCTTGGTGACATCCCAGGTGCTGGGGTCAACAGATGTGCAGAACTGTGCAGATATTGCCCAGAAGTAAACAAGGCACCTGGATGTGGTTTAGGGTTGTGGACTGAATGTTACATACAGACGTGAGTTCAAGGGATGTGAAATGGCATTGCAAGGCTGATGTGTTTTCTAATTCTTCACTCTACCATCGTACAAATAGAAAGGTTGTACTGTTTACATGTTTTACTTGAAACTTGGTCTTATACTTTATTCTGAAACAGCATTATGATCTTATATGTAAAACATTAGTCACTAACTAGTTTTATTCATATTTCGGTAGTATTGTGTATATGTTTATTTAATTACTCCTGTGCAATGATTGATTCTTTTAATGTTTTATTGCTAAAATCATACTGTCTTACATTTACACTTTAATTTTTTTAATGAAATTTGATTGTTATTATTTCGTTCGGTCATCGATATGAGCCCAACTGGGTTTCCAGATTATCTCCATGGTTGCAATTCTTGTTTTTATGTGGCAGTGTACATAAGTTCATCAATTTGTACATGTGGCCAAAATAAAGCTTAATTCAATGATTATGTTTTAGCCATGTGAGCTTAACAACAGATACAGGTTGTGGTGATGTAGGATGTTGTCTCCCCAAACTATGTAGGACGCGGGGATTTGTACCCTAAACAGATATTGCGCATCAAACAGGCGGGAAATGTGAGATTGAGAGCCCTGCCACATCTTTCTGACGAATGTTCATAAATGTTACGATGAATTTTGTCTAAAAACCGAGTTTTGCACACAAATATCGCTAGACGGCGTCACGCGTGAAGAGTTACTATTCAGACTCCGCTATGTGGCGCCAGTGTTTGTAGATGCACTACCCAAGCCGTTGTGAGGCGCCACTTGTTTGTCGCTCCTAGAATCACTGGAAAGCCTTGGACATGGCTACGTTCCGCCCCAGGGGTAGCTGCTGCTGATTACGCAAATACTAGCGTTCAATACCCCTGGCACAACCCGAGGATTGTGATCGGCCTCCAGTTATAATTTGTGTGATTTCGGTCACAAAAATGGCTGCTGTGACTGTACGCGTGAAACGTCAGATTTATACGAAGTTTAAAATTGATTCTCGATCTATGAACGTCAAACGGGTGTAGCAGGGAGCGTGGGGTAACAAGTCCCCTTGTATTACGTCAGTTTTACGTGTTTGATATCTGTGTTTGGTGGACGAATACAATGCTGCCACCTATTGTCTACTCTGACGGAAAAACAGACGCCGACAAAAGACGGTGTAAGTAAATATTTTGCATGTAATGCTTTGTTATATGTTTGATGTAAAAGTTGTGTGTTTGTAATGTTTTGCTACAGCAACAAGATTAAACATAGCCTCGTGCAAGTGTTGTTATATTTATTTGTAATATATAGAGCTTCATTTACGTTTTGTGAAAATGGGTGATAATTAGCGCATTTGTGTAGATCATGCATGCTGGAGGCAAGTATCCCCCGACCGTGTGGCATCTTGCCCAACGTATTTCGTATCTACAATCGTGAGTAGGTCACAAACTATACTTGTTTTGTATAGTTGATAAGATGGTTCAAAAATACGCAGTAAAGCTCTAATGTTACGTTAACAATTGGCAATATCTGCTAAAGTTCCGCTCAAACGTTTCAGTGCAGAATGGCATTCATAATTTACAGAGATGTACTGTTTACGTACAAGCCTGTATGTTATCTGGTTACTTGCTTAGTGAGCAATATGTTTTAGATATGGTTCGCACATATCCCCAAGACGGAACGGAGTGCATATGACTACGACACTCTGAAAGCTGCACTCTTAGCTTTGGAGGACCGTTGAAGACAGCCATTCGACTGTATCACGTGATAACTTAGATATGACATGTTACCTAAAAGTGAAGGACTGTCGTAATTATGTTGGTTAGGTACCCATGTTGGACAAGATAATATCTATAAACCATTTTCCGGTTGATATCGAGTATTTCGGTATTCATATGTTGTACAATGAACCTGTCTATGGGGCAAGGAGCCCCGGAGGCTTCATGCCCCACACAGCAGGGCGTCTTGCCCCCAGGTATGGGGCAAGAGGCCCCTTGGGACAATACTTTTAATTAACAATTATAATAGTTATTGTTGTCAAATGTCACAAATACTTTGGTATTTTATAGTATAACCATATGACAGTAACAAAAAGCAAAAATGATAAGTTCCGGAATAACTACGTCCATTGTACCTTAAGGCCCACTCTACCATATTTTGACGAGTTTGTTCTGTGCTACCAAGTATTTCCGTTGACGTTCGAACCTGATTCTGTTGTTAATGTGATGACACAGTTGTGCGTGTGGTCACGCCGTTGCTGGCACTGGCTCGCCTGGGCAGTACTGCCAGTAAAGCTTGTTTTGAAACTGGATGTTTCTGCTAATTGAACATATGTGTGAGTGTGTTCAAGGATGGATATGTTGAAATGACGGATTCGATATTACGAGTTCAATAAAGTAACACAATTTAGCGGACATGAATCCTTCAGTAAATTTGTTAGTCTTAATTGACTTAAACAAGGTAAATAAAAGTTAACGCTTTCTTTTGTGATATGGGCTTAATATAGTCAATAAAAGGTAACAACTTCCAACAACAATCATATCGGTTTACCAGAAATATTTTTTGAATACGGCCATCGAAAGTCTATGGACCACCCCTTTATAAAATCAGAATAACGTAGCAATTCGACTTGGTCGGCGTGAACTGTGCATATTATCTTACTGACCTAACCACGAAAATTACCACCAACAGCCGCCAAACTTCTCACATATATTACATACGTAATACACATAGGGGAAGTAGGGGCATGTCCGCACATTTAAGGTGAAACACGCTATAGATAATGCACTGTGTGTGCTAAGAGGGTGATATTTAGCATTCAGAATGAGCAATCATATTACTTTGTTGTTAGTTAGTTAAGAAATCGCATATCCCATCAGATATTTAAATATTTGGTCAAATGTAGAGGCATACCTTTGTGCGGACATGCCCCAAGGTACCGGGCATAGCCGCACACTGTGTGCGGTTATGCCCCAGGAATGGCGAATCAACAGCTGGTCTCACAGAGCTGACTATTAACTGCAATAATGATATGTACTGGCATGTGTAAGCTACAGGCACGTGCATTACTTAACAAAAACTTACAAGAAACACCAGAGATCACAAATCAACG
Organism: Ridgeia piscesae; assembly: GCA_025642075.2. Lineage (NCBI taxonomy): Eukaryota > Metazoa > Annelida > Polychaeta > Sabellida > Siboglinidae > Ridgeia > Ridgeia piscesae. The sequence continues at coordinate 372,375 of JAODUO010000115.1, forward strand.
GTTTCAAGTTTTCATATATAAGTCCACGTTTATTCCTCCTTGAGAGTCAAAGCAAACAACAGCATGGTTTTGTAACGGGGAAAGTCAAAGTTTGCAACCCAGCTTGTCTGATGCCTTCTAACTAAAAACAGCATGGTTTCGTTAAGCGCAAAGTCAAACTAAAATGTCGCTTTGTCGGCCGTGCGAGCATGGCTTTGTATGGACTAACATATACTGGCAAAGTTCATTATTATAAATTATACATTATTTGTCATCGTGGTTGTTTTTGTCTGTGAGCAATGATCCATTAAGCTTTATTTATTTAACGGACCTAATGATACACAACATGGAAAATGTGACGCCAACACGATACAGCCTATTGCACATTGATGAAGCGATGAATGATATAAAATAAAAGCGTGATAATATTAAATAATTATAAATAATCATCATCATATACTATCTCACATCAAAGTTTCCTTTAATATTTGTGGTAAGCAACTGAAGTATCTAAATATGTATCTAAGTAGACTACATAATATTATAGGCACCGACGCACGAAATACGTCTGCACAGCGGGTGGGGCATGACCGCACAGGCCTGTGCGAACATGCCCCAAGCATCCAACACGTGAACAATTCTTAATTGCGCGAAAATGCTGCTTATGAATGTATCCTAGCATATGAGTAAAAGTACATCATGTTTTACGAAAATAAAATGTTATGTCATAACTGTTTACATTGGTTGATTTGGGTGGGGGTTAGACCTTGCCACTTAGCATGATTCCACTAACCAGATAGTATGCGATGCGCCAATAATAGGGTGTGCGGACATGCCTCAGAGTGCGGACATGCCTCAGAGTGCGGACATGCCTCAAAGTGCGGACATGCCCCTACTTCCCCTACACTACGTTACAAAAATCACTTGCATTCCTCTAATGAGGACAATTCAGAAAACAAACGCCCTAATCTCGACATCGGGGGCGTCTATCGCTATATACATTAGCTTTACACAAAAACTATTTACAAACTTTTCTTACTGGATTTGCACGCGCGAAATAGTTTAATTAATTATAAATAATATAATAATAATTATTAGTATCACTGTGCAATCTGCAGGAAATTATACGTTTTATTATAATAATATTTTATTTCACATAACGCCATATCCAGAATTGTTTGTGGCGCTTCATAATATACTGCTATTAAAATTGTATACAATAAGAAGAATACTACCCACAGATAATATGCTTAAATCAATAATAAAAATACATATACAATTAACTAAACTTACCTATTAGTCATAAAATACAAAATAATAATCAATCTAGTAAATACAATAAAACCTGCCTTATGCGACCACTCGTTTTCGTAGCCACGGGTCGTTTCTGGTTAAAATCTACCGACAATGAACGACTACTGATCGGTAACAGAGTAGTATATTAGGTAGGATTTGGGAAGACCACAGTCGGAGACAGACGGTTTTTGAAACAGGAAATAGCGGAGAACAAAAAACGACTGACATGTCGGATGACGAACGAAGGAGCGCTTGGACACTACGTTGTGTGTATTGTTGATATTCTGAGTCGAAAAGTGTTTAAGACCAAAACAAAGCAAGCTACTGATAATTACTGATGATAGCGATTACGTGCACTACATTGATTCGCGTTGCATAGAAGTTAGCTATTTCAGTCTCGTAATTGGCATCGTTGTACGACCAGAGAGAAAAGAACAAACACGCATCGGACTTGCCCTCCAGTTTCCGGACGAGCAATGGACTTCCGGAACACCCGGTTCCCATCCGTCCATTCTCACGAGCCGCTGAACGTTGTTGTCTATTCAGGAGTCAGACGACATTTGCATTATCCATAGGCGACCATTATAACGCATCCTTCATTTCCCATTAAACTTGAAAAGATATGTTATTGACAATTTCACAGCATAGACAGAAGTTCTGTGAACAGTTCGTGAAATTCTCACACCTCAGGCTCCCACAAACTTCTTTCCAACCTTACACCCCTCCATTTCTGCTTGAACCACCCACGGATTGCCCTGATTACATCACCAAGCAAAATGACAACTGTATTAATACGCAGAAATGCACCGACTGACAGCTGTCATAATTTGACAGCTCTAACGCCACGCTGCACAAAAACACAATTTCTACACACTAATATGTGCTCACAGAAATTCAGACAATCTGCATAATCCTGTTTCTATAGGGTACTCTTTTGGTCTGGTAATGGCGGACGAGCACCTTATTTTGGTCTTATGACATTCACATAACTACTTCCCAAATTCACCGGAACTCGCCGGAAAGCGATACCATTGGCTGAGGTTATGTTTAGAGTTCCGCAAAGTAGGCGGCAGCGTCCTCTGACACGCCAGGTGGCACCTCTACCCGGGCAGATGATGTGTTCAGGGCGTGTGACGATGTTATATTGTTACGAAGCTCATCAGTATAACAAAATGTGACCGTGAAACCACTTCTACCTGTCAATGAAGTGTCTTCTCTGTGATTGCTAATGTTGTTTTTAAAATGCTACAGAATTTGTAACATTTTGGCTTGAGTCGATTTCAGAGTATTAGACATAAAGATAATCGACAGAAAGAGATCACTCACGCCAAATAATAGCATAGTTAACTGTGAAGCAGTTTCAACCAGCACAATGTTCAGTTTATCTGTAAATTATTGCTTGTGAAACTATGTTTTTTCTTCTCAGTTGTGATAGTGCTAGTGCCACCGTATTCGGCTGTGGAATTTAGTCACTTCCTTCTTTCGAAGTTAAGGTGATGTTTATGAGAATCAAACACAATATTGTTGTTATTTCGTATTTTTCTTTTGTCGTGAATGTCGTTAAAATTAACGAGTTTCGTTACGCTAACTCAAAGGGATAACAATGAACAGAAGTAGTTAAATACCGCAGACAATAATAACACATTAACTTTAAATACCGCAGACAACACAACCGTAATACAGTCATTGCATCTGAGCTCGTTGGAAAGAGCAACTTTATATAAAGGCAACAACACCAGCAGCGACAGCTCGTGTGACAGTCATGCTCTGTGCTCATTGGTCGACAGCCTGTCTCGTGACGCCCCATTGATGGCCTGTATTAAAAAGAACAAGCAATCTAACGCTCCTCACATGAGCTTAAGTAGGCTATAATTATTATGTTTATGGTTAATTAAGTGAAAATTGCAGATTCCCACTAATGTGTAGTATTGTTCTGAATGTTGACGTTGACGTCAGTATGTCTGTGTCGACGTTAACGTCAGGATGCCAATGTCAGTGTCGACGTCAATACGTCAGTGCCGACGTCAGGATATGACACCAGGATGACAATGCCGGTGTTAACGTCAGTACGTCAGTGTCGACGTCATGATGTCAGCGTGGACGTCAGGTCGTTTGGGTCAGCCTCCCGTAGCTCGTCGACACGGCCAGTGCACTGCACATGGCGTCGCCATCTAGTGACACAGTGACACCAACGCGCGAGGAGGCGGGTCACGTGTCCACCGCCGCGATCCTGTTCCGCCGGCGTGCGCGCTTGCGCAGCGTCCTGAGTAGCGCCATCTCCCGGTCGTGCGCCCAGTCCGTCAGCCCTGAGTTGACGACGGCGATGACGCGCTGCAGCCAACCGTAGGGTGACATGAAGCGGATGATGCCGACGATCCAACCGACCCTCGCTGGCGTCGACATCGTGCTGCCGTCCACACGCACGTACGGTGTGTACCCGCCTTCGTCGACGGGCGTCGTCGTCGTCACATCCGCCGTGTGTTCGTGACCGTAGCACACGGTCGTATTCGTGGATACGTCAACGAGCGTGTCGCTAGTGACACTGGTACGACAATCGCCATGTTCAGTGCTCGACGCCGCTGTCGTCACCGGATATGTCGTCTGGCTATGAGTGTCCGCAGCCGGTCGCACCGGAAGTCGCCAGTCGCTGTCCGTCCCGACCGAAACCGAGATTGTCCGCGACGCCGACGGATTCGCCTGCTGCCCGCAAGCGCCAGAAAACGGTGACATTGACCGGTTCTGTTGGTCAAACTTGGGGACCGCCGTTACGCGAACTGACCGTCCCTGGACGACTGTCCGGCAGTCGCACATCTGCAGGACATGTCCTCCACGCGCCGTCGTCGTCGTCGTCGGCGACAGCGACGGAGACTTGTCCGTAGTCCCGGCGGGTGTCGGCCCTTTGCCCTGCTCGTGATCGGGGCAACTCGAAAATGATAATTCCGAATTCGACTTGCCTGACAAATTGTTGTCGCGCTGTAGGAAGACGACAACGAGAGATGTGCTGCTGGACGGCTGCGCGACGACTCGGTAGTCGGGATGCTGTCTACGCGACGAGTCGTCGCGATAGAACGGCCGATAGACTCGTCCGGACGCGCGCGAGCCACACAGCGACGAGTCAGACACTGAACTGCGCGTATTATCGCTCGGCGAGGCGTTTGCCGGTAGACACATGGAGCCGAAGGTGCGTCGGAACGACGGGTCAAGCATGAGTCTGCGGACGTCGAGTGTCGGTTGCCTGTCCGATGGCGACGTCTCCCTGTTGGAGGTCTGTGTGAGAGAACCTCCCCGCCCCGGCCGACGCCGACGCGTGCACAGCGACGCGTCAGAACCGCATCTGTGTCTAGTCGTGGTCGGCGCGTCGCACGCGAAATGACGCGTCGACCCGTCGCCCATTCGGTGCAGCAGCGGCGATTTGTGAAGCGCCGATGTGCGTTTATCGGACCCGGGCGAACGGGTCTTTGGCGAGCCGCCGTGTGGCTGTCGCTCGGGGGAACCTCCGTCGCAAGACCGCGTCGACGAAGTGTTCCACGCACATGCACACGCACGACGCGTAGCTTGCGTCAACGGAGATGTAATGCGTCGCGTGGAACCGTCTTTTTCCGACTTCAGATCGGCGCACGCGATCTGTGGCGAGCAGCGATTTTGGCGGCTCGGCTTCCCGCGGACACAGTCCGACAGTCGGTCGGGTGATCTACTGCTGGTGCACTTCGGTGACGTGCGTAGCGCGTGAATCCGCCGAGACGGCGATACGTGTACGTCGCGCTTCAACACCGAATCTGTGTTCTGCGGAGAGCTGCGTCGGTGTGACGCGCGGTGGACACGTGCGTCGTTGTCTGAAGTGGACGACAGTGAGGATCCCGAACGAGAAGAGTCCTGTGAGCTATGGCGTGGACGCCATGTTGTTTGCCACGCTGCCACAAAGTCTTCGCCCGGCCGCTGCCGCCCGAGGATCATCTCGAATTCAGACTTCGACGACGATTCAGCGTCGGAAGGCGATGTGGCGTGAACCTGTGAATACTGCCGAACGGTTTCCAGCATTTTATGAAATAAATGGGTATTCGGTTGCCTTTTTGTATGTGCACTCCCCGTTTCCGTGTTTTGCCGCACTCGGCTGTAACTGTCTGACTTTCGTCGGAACTTATTGTCAGCATCTGAGTTTGATGGCGGTGCCATGTCGCTATCCAGTGTGTCGGTTCTATTGGACAGTAACAATCGTCCAACTGGAACGGCTTTGTGCGATGTTTCTTCTCTAATGGTATTTACTGTTCCGCCTCCTCGGGTGGCACTTTTGAAAACTGACTTCTTTTTAACGGACATCTGGAATCCCGATTGTGAAAGAGCTGCTATTCCAGATGCTTGCGGAATATCGCTGAAACATGTGTTAGTTTTCTGTTGAGTCAGACTGTCAACACTTGACATCCGCCTTCTCGGAATATATTTTCCCCACTCACTCCTCACTGGACTGTTATTGTCATCCCCTGATAACCTCCTGCATAGAGTGTTATTCCCTGATAACCGCCTGTGTGGACTCCGTTTCTGCCACTGTTGCCAGCATGAACGACCTCTGCCCAACTCTTGGTTACTTGAAGTTTCATCCACCGAATATCGGCATGAGTTGTGTTTAACCCTTGTTTTCACATCGGCTCCCCGTCGCTGTCTGACGTCACACTCTCCTTCCGAGTACGAAGAACGACACAACACCTCGGAGTCAGATCTACCGATACCCATAGACCCAGGCCAGAAGTGTTCCGGGAGTTGCCTGTTTCCTTTATTGGCTTTTGGCTTCCGGCGAAGAGCGCTCCTCTCGTTCATAATCAAATTGTCCGACTTGCGTTTTGTCGTCTCTTGGCGACCTTCACTCTCCGAATCCTCACTCTCGCTCCATTCTGATCGTGATGTCATATAGGTTTCAAATCCAGATGTATTTGAAAACTTACAGCACTTACGCTGACTTGTACTGCTTCTGTTTGGTTTTCTTCGACCGATGGTGTCAGCGTCTAGCCTTCCGCGACAAGTCTCTTTTCTAGGCCTATGGCGAATAGTGCCGCCTTTTCTTGACATGTTCTTGGGCAAGCTGTCATTGGCCGAAATTCGTTTCGCCAATCTGCATTCGTCGCCAGAAGAGTCGGTTTCCGAGCGCCCAGCCCGCGAAGATCGAGACCACGCGGGTCGAGATGGACAGTCAAGTCGATCCATTCTTCGACCTCTCACGTGGGTCTTCGTTGCTTTTTCGACTGTGCACACATCTTTCCACTTTGTCTTGTCAACAGCAGCGCATTCCGACAGTCGATGCACGTCGCCCGACTTTGACTTTTGTCGAGTCGTATGCTTCGATTGCGGGTTTCGCGGTGAAGCGCTATTGTGTGATTTCACATGATCCGACCTGTCAACATCTACATCCATGTCACAGTCTGATATCGACACGTCTGACTGCGTCCGATCAACCGATCTGCGTGGTGGACGTTTGCTGTTGCGGTTTCGCTCTGAGGATACGTTGATCTTTTGCATTCGTCGAGCGTCAGTCGCAGCCTCATCACAAACTGGACTGTCGGTCCGAGATGTGTGTCCGTCGCCTAACTCGCCTTCAGACATCGACGACCCACTTGACCGTGACCGCCGATGCCTGTTAACTTGGTGAACGCGGTCACCCGTATGAGACTTTCGCCGACACAAATAACTGTCTGCGTATTGTTCTTCAACACAACGTATGCCATTGTTACTGGTGCTTGTCCGTCGAACTGAGCTAACTTTTTTCGTCTTGGGTTTGGGCGATATTCCCCGATCTGGAACCTTGCGCAGAGGGTTTCGCCAGACTTGAGCGTCTTTACCTTCAACCTCAGTGCATCCGTCGCATTCGCACGCGCGGTTGGAAGTAGCTGGTTGCCTCGACAACCAATGTTCACACTTTTCCACGCTGCCATTATCTTTGTCGTAGTTCCGTTGAAGTACATGGTCACCAGTTGACGTCCGTTGAATACACAGATTATCGTGTTTTTCAGCGATGCGATATATTAAATGTTCAGGGTTTCGTTGCTGGCAAAGCCGGCTGTTGTTTTCAGATTTTTCAGACTTTCGTCGAATTCGCTTGTCGTCTACCAACCTCCGAATGATCACGGTCTCGCCATCAGAATTTAAAGAAAGCTGTGCTTCTGAATCCGTCGTATCTATGGGCTCAGATTTTGACCGTCTTGGTTTCTGTTGACAACCCTGTTGGCCTTGTTCCTGTGACTTCCGCCTTCCCGTGCGCCTGTCTTTCTCTGCCTGTCTCCCCGAATCATCTTTCCCAGTATATCGTCGAAGTTCGACATCTACTTCAGAATGATGTTTCCGTGATCTTCTCCTCGCTCGACCATCTGCTTCAGATGCCAATTGAATCGTACTCTCATGTTCCGATGATTGTCGGATCTTGCTGTTTTTATGGACACTTCGCCGATATGTGTCACTCTCAGGTTTGTATTGACCCCGAGTGAATTCGACACGTGTCTCCTCGACGCAGTTGACATTGTCACCGCACACGTCTTTGGATTCGGTTTCCGCTTTTGCCTCAGAGATGCCGTCGTAATTTGGCTTTGACGTAAACACTGCTTTTTGTTGTGTTGACTGTTTATACTGTGACGACGGCAACTCTGCTGGGTCATCGTTGTTTCTTTTCTTCCCGACTGAAGCAGTGTCGTTCGATCTAATCTCAACAACGGCGTCATCCATAGACTTCCGCATTTGTCTACGTCTTAGAACAACGTCTGGTTTAGGCTTTGTTGGTGTAAACGTGTCAGACCCGGATGAGTGTAAGGGCTTATTACGTTTTGCATTGTGAGTATCGTTGTCTACCTTCCACCGAACTGTCGAGCCACGTTCTGTTTTTGACAAAACCGACAGCATACCGACGTCAGCAGAGCAAACCGAATTATTCTTGCCAGAGTTCGAAGAAACGGACGTTTCCGACGGTAAACGCTGTCGGTAGTGGCACAGCCGGTGTTGCCCAGTAGACGTATGAATCTCTCGTTCTTCATCTGGGACTTTCTGGTGAAGGTGCGTTGTACCGTTTGGACGTTTTATATTTTCCATATCAGGCAACGAAACTATCTGATCTGATTCACTAGGCTTCTTCCAACGACATCCAACCTCCCAGTGAATATTGAGTCCCTTTTCGGCTTTTAGTCGTATTGCGATTTCACTGCCGGAAAATCGCGGGAGAGGCAGGATGCGGAGTAATCGCGACGAGAGAGAATTGTCACTTTCGGAGTGCCGTGGAACATACGGACTATTCGCTTCTGTCGTGTTTCCGGGAGTGTGGCATTCATCGGCCGACAGGTCGGTCATGTGCAGCGATGAGGCCGGAGTAATGCAATCTAGCAAGGTGGTGTTGTTGGCAGTGCAATTAGTGGCAATCGTCATTGCGTCATCGCCACCGCTGATGGTACCAGAAGTGGGGCCGCTGACAGCGCGTTGGCGCAAGCACTGTGTCGCCGCAACGGAAGAATCCGTGGACTTCCTCATATCGGACACGGTGTTGCCGTGTGTGGCGCTTGTCACTCGCCTCAATGCAGTGCCAGGTCTGCGCTGCGCATTCCGCACGGGGATTCGAGTCATTCGCTCGAGTGAACCGCCGGCCGTTCGGTTGCTGTTCGACCGCCACCGATTGGATGCGTTCTCCGAGTCTGTGCTGGCATAGCGGGTCTCTATGGACGCCAATGCCTGCTGCGCGTCAGATTCCTTCCACCTGCGGCGCTGGTTGGTTTGCGTCTGTCCGTCGCAGACGTCGACCGAGCCGGCGGACGTCTCTCGCTTCAGCAGGACGTTGCGCGAGACCGCGTGCGGCGTCTGACGCGGGATCTTCGTCGGCGCGCGTGGCTTGTGAGCCGCCTCGCCGCATTCGGCCTGTGTCTGGATCGCTGTTATCTTCGAGGCTGTTACTCTCGGCGCCTGCTGCGGCCGTGAGTTAGTCTTGATGGTCGGAATGCTCGAGGTCTGTACGACGGCATGTTGCTCTGCGTTTGGTTTCGTGTGGCTGTCTGACGGCGTCGTCCTTGACATGTGGCGGCCGCGCTCTGTGTTCGTACCACAGCTAACGTTAGCAAATTCTAACTTCGGCGAATCGTGTTTATAAACAGGGTTCGCGCTCGTGTACGACGTCGCACGCACCATGGGATTTCGCTCCGGGCTCGTGCCTGAATGGGCCGCAGACGAAGCGGTGGGTAGCTCGTGAAGGCCATTCGTGTCCGTGCCTGAGTGGACGTTAGATCGTGCTGTCTGTGAAACGTGATGGTGCTTAGTGTTCGCGGCTGAGGAAACTGAAGTCGGTGTAGTCTGTGGCATATGACCGTGCACTGGCGTATCTGAGTTCGCCATAACCGGCATAGTGTGTGACCCGTCACCGAGCTCCGTGGTCGTGCCTTGATTGAGCGTAGTTGGTGCGATGTGCGGCGTGTGACCGGGCTCCCTGTTACTGTCTGTGTCTGCCTGAGACGATATGGGCAATGGTCTCTGGTCTACCTCTTGACTGACCATTGGTTTTGTCGTCTCTAACCTGTCATTATTCTTAATGTTCGCGATGGAATGTGCCCCACCGTCATCACCGTTGTTCGTGCTAAATGCGTTCGTCTCACACGTGACCGATTTGGAGGTGGACGAGTTCTCTCCTGGACCGTGTCCGCTGTCTGCTGTCGTTGTTACGGCAACTGGCAGCGGTAGGGTTTGCGAACTTTGAGTTTCGCGTTCGCAGCCCGTGCTGACGTCGAGGTCACGTGACGGGGAGGCGGTCTGTGACGAGTTGTGTTTGGACCACGTCAAGCTACATCCGACCTGCGTCGTCTTGGTCTCGTTCGTCGCTGGCGCCGCCTTCCGCGGCTCGTCGTCGGCGTGACCGGACGACTTCGAGCCACTGCTTATGTCCACCGCTGGTGGCGTCACACGCGTCTCCTTCTCACGGTCCTCGCTGACACGTCTGGCTATGCGCGACGTCTTCTCGGCAGAAGGCGGCCTGGAAGAAGTGACCCTCTTTGGTTGCATGCTTGGTTCACAGGTCGTAATTGCGAAGACCTTTTGCAATGTGCCGCTGTCCAGTCTACGGCGTGTTTTGTCCGTGGTACCCGCGGTGTCTGCGCCCGACTCACCCCTGCTGTCACCTGGCGACATAGTATGTGTTTACATCCGGGTTCGTTACAGTTTAGGTGATCATCATTAGAAAGAACCCAAAGACAAGCTGCCAACCTTTGTACGCACAGTTACTCTAGAGAGCCAGGAACGGTGACATAACTTCTTAAGACCTTCAGTGGGATTCTTCCAAACAAGAAAAAAACAAGACTTAGCATAATATACAAGATGGGACATACCCTTGTAGATATCCCACTATAGATTACTGTATCAATCGCAACACTAGATGCTCACGTAAACATGACAATCAGTTCATACAAATCAGACACTCGGCAGAAACTGCTTTTTCCCTACCACAATAAAATGGTGGAATGATCTACCTCCAAGCATTGGATCAAGTGAATCACTGAGCGCATTCCAAAATAATTAGAATACAATCCAACATCTTAGTAATCAAATCAAAATAGCCAACATGCGCATTGAGGTGATGTGTCCGTAGGATATTTTGGTAATCATATATACAGACACAGTTCTCAGAACATCAATGTCGGATATTAGACATTTCTTTCGTTAAGAGAATCAGTTTACGCTAGCTTCGGACATCTATGTTTGACGCTACCGACTCGGATTTTATTAGTTACTAGTTATTCACTGTGTAGCTGTTGTACAGTGTTTAATTAGTTATTAATTAGTTATTGATTAAATAATTATAATTTGTAATCGTATTGCCATTAAAAGATAATAAACACCGGCAAAGTATAGATTGTGAACTCAAGTAGATCGGTATGTGTAATGTTATATTGATGTAATCGTGTCAGTGTTCATAGACGTTCCTGTGATTGGGCGGGATGGAGGAAATTATTAGTTTAGCTCCGGAATCCTGAAACACGAAATGGCGACAGATATTTAATTAAGTCTTTACAGAGATGTGTCATTTTCTGAACATGTCATATATATTTTACAATGTCTCCTTGGAATGATTTTGGTCAAATAATATAAAATGACAGTTGTTTTTTAATCTTTATAATAGCCATCTTGGATTAATGAATTTTGAAAATGTCAATCTCTGAGTCCAATGGATATGTGAACAATTGTGACTTGAACGCATGACACTTGACATAGTTATGTGACTGTCTGTCAACACCAATACTTGTTTAACCTTTCCCCCAAAGCACCCCGGTCTCGACGCCCCGACATAGGGAGAATAAATGATGACAACTGCGATACTCCCACCTGGTTGGCTCCTGTGGTTCTCCGATCTCCGCTCTCGTTCGTGTACTTTCGGCTTTTTGGCGGGAGGTACTTCAACGGGGTTGAATCGATTCGGTGTGTTAGGTTTCTTGAGTGGGCCTTGCGTGTTGCCTTGAGTTGTACTGCTCGATCTTCCCTTGGTCGAGTCGCACCGTCCGTTGTCCTTCTGTTCATCTGTGTTCCTTCTGCGTGTCTGAGGTGAGTGCGATTGACATCGAGTGCTTGCCGAAGTCGGTTCCAAGGTGGAACTGCGTTCCCGGGATTGCTTCTGCGACGTTTGAAATTCACCGGCCGTGCGACTGGCTACTGCCTTGTGTTCTGTACTACTGGGTCTGCTCCTGCGTGACTGGTTCGGGCTGCAGCTCTTCTGTTCGTTTGGTTCCTTGCTGCGTTTGCACGGGGAATGAGAATAGGACGTAACCGCTTCCCCAGTGGAACTACGTTCCGGGGAATGTCTCTGTGGCGTCTTGTGCGATGTCCGAATTTCATTGACATGAGACACGTGTCTGTGTGCCTTCAGCGAGTTCTGTGCGCACGTGGGGCGAGTTGGCCGCGGTGTCTGTGTGTTAGCGCCGGTCTGCGACTGGCACGGCGTGTGGAAGGAGATAATACGACTACTTCCCCTTTTATCGTCCGCCTGCTGCCTTGTCGATCCGTGTCTCGCGCGCGGCGGCGTCTCGCACAAGACGTGACTGAAGGAGTACTTGCCGTAGACCGCCCGCCTCGTTGTCTGGCGATTCGGACGGACGGGTCGAGACCTGCTGTTTGCTTTGACCGTCTGGTCGCTGCGGTCGGAATACATCCACTCCGCGTCGGTTTGGAGACGCTTCGGTGGCTTCGTCGGAGTCGTCGTTGTACATTTCCTTTGCCCGCGTGTCGGTGTCGGTGTCGGTGTCGGTGTCGGTGTTGGAGTCAGTGTCGATATCCGAGCCGGAAGACGCACTGTCATATTGCGCCTGCGCCATGCGCCGTCCCCGTCACAACTGTTTGACGAATTCGTGTCGTTTTTCGTAGATTCTGCGATTTCGCCATCGACGTCATCGCTGTCCCTGCGGTCGTTGCTGTTGACTTCGTCCGGCGTCGGTGAGCGCTCACCGGCGACCGCGCGGTCGGAGTCGATATCGTCCGTCGGGCGCGTTGTTTCCGCCTCGTAAAGGAAGATGTCCGAGTCGGATACGCGCTCGATGCCGACGGCGTACTCGGCACAGTTGCCGCCCAGCAGGTCGGCCGAGTCGTTAGACAGCAGCTCGTAGGTACGCTCCGTGACGTCTGTGGGGATGTCGTTGTCGTCGTCTGTCGCGCACTGACTGCGACTGGAGCTCGACGACAGCGAGCGACTCCGCTCAACGTACTCCCGTCTGGGCGAGCGCACCATGACCGCCATCACCTGGCCGGTGTCCGGCGGCGTCACCGAGGCGGCGTCGGACCCACTCTCCGCGTCGCCGTGGTCGAAGCTGGTCGTCTCGAAGTAGGTGGACAGCTGCTCCAGACTGTCACACACGCGTGCGAGTGATGCGTCGGTGTCGGCCAACTTCTTGCACACGCCTTGCAGCGCGTGGCCGTCGGCGGCCGGCGACCGGATGTCGCCGCTGTTGGCCTCGCGTGACGCCCAGTCTCGGTCTCTCTGGCTCGGCCACGTCACGCCATCGTCGCTGACCGACCCGTCAGACGGGAACGTGTCGTAGCTGGACCGAGGCGACGAGCGGGAGGATCGGGGACGGTGGTACCGCGACCTCACGAAAGACGGCGACACTTGCTGCTGCGATTTCCGCCACCGCAGCTGTTGCTCTAGCTGGTGATGTTGCCGCATTTGCTGTTGGTGTTGCTGCTGCTGATACCGCAGCTGCTGCTGCTGTTCGTGCTTTTCCTTCAGCTTTTCAACCGCGATGTGTCTCGTGTTGTGGCGAAAAAGTTCTCCGCGGCTGCTGTCTTGGTGCTGTCTCGGACTGACATCCACACGGCCGCCTTTGCGGAAGGGTGTATTACGTTGAGATGCCAGAGACGTCGCGTCGACCTTCTCGTAAACGACGGTCGACTCGCTGCAGTGTAGATCTTTGACAGTGCTAGTGACGATGTGATTGCTGTTGGACGCGTTCACCGACATGTCGTCCGACACTTGGTAGGCGCTACTCCGCAACAACGCATCGCCGTCCTTGTCCGCCTCGTCTGTCCCGTCATCGCCGTCGTCGTCGGAGATGCAGTCGCTGAAGCGGAGTGCGTTTCCCACGGTCGCCCGTACGCCGTGCTGTGCGTTCTCGACGAACTGCGAGATGACGCGTTTATAGTTGACCGCCTCTAGGGTCCGTCTGGTGTAACAGTTGTCCTCGGGCGCCGGGTACAGTGTCGACGACGGCGGTGAAGTCAACCGACGCACATTCGACTCGTCCGACATTCGCCGCATGATCCCACGTAGCCGCGGCATGTCCGGCGCCGACGTTGGACGAGGTCGCGAGTCGTCGCCCACGCCTCGGACCTCGCCTCGCTGTGGCAGCTCCCTGAATGGCCGCTGTTCACTCGCTGTCGTCCACTGGTCGGTCCGTCCGTCTAACCCCGGCGACGCGTAATCGAAGGGAAACCCGCCCGAGGGGATCCATTTGATCGCGTTGGTGGCTGCGCTTCCTTCCGTATATCTGTATGGATTCCACGCGTCTTCGTAGCTTATCGTGTTCAGATAAGGGTCGTCATCGGTACTGTGGCACGGCAAAAACGACGGCGGATAAACGGGCGACCTGAATGTGCTGTACTCGCCGAAAGCGGGAGACGTGTCTTCGTTCACTTGCACGGCGTCGCTGAATTTCACACAGCGCTTTCTCGTCGGGGACAAGTCGGTCGTCGGCGACAGTCTGTGCAGCATGTTGATCTCTTCTAGTTTGCGCTGTGTCGCGTACTCGCGGTTGAATATCGACGGCGGCTGGTAGTTGTTGCCCCAAACCGTCTGCTTTAGCTTCTCCATGCTCTCGGTGAGCGGACTTAAGGAGACTGACCGCATCGTGAGAACTATACGTCGTCACGTCAGTGGAGATAAAATGGCCTCGCAGGACGTTCGTGCGCGTCTTGCATGCGCAGTGCGCGTACACCTACGGGCGCCGTTCAGTGTGTTTAGCGAGCCCGTGTTCCTGACTCGGCTCAGCGATGTACGTCACATCCACGCTATAATCGACATGTTACCGCACGATACTAGTAACCACCGCGTCCTCATGTGCTTACCCAAATATCAATTATGAAAAGACCACTTCAGTCTGTCGGAGACAAGTACGTATTGCATGAACTAAACTGTTTGGATGCCGCTCTGTCGGAGATCAGAACGTATATATATTGCATGAACTAAACAGTACAAATACCGTACACGGTCTTCCAACACCCGTCCTTTGATTTGTCAGCGGACTGTGGCGAAGGACACCATGACGCAATCGCGTTGGAATCCGTATATGTAATGAGGATGTGCGTAATAATGTAAAAAAATGGTTGGCCTCTTCGTGTTATCGCGCGAACAAATGGAACACACAAAAAACTTCGGTTTCGGAAGAAATAAAACCAAGCAATGATAGTATATTTATTATCAAATATGTTAGTTAAAATCAGCTATAAAAGTAATTTGCTTGTTCTGCGCTCATGCGGATGTGACGTCACAGAACAACGCAGGCCCTATATTCCGTAAACGTGAGAACGGAAGTCGCGCGCTGTTGTTGTTGTATGTTATAAATGCATTTGAATTTAATGTACACGCTATCAAAATGCACTGCTTGGAAATAGAAATGTTGTGCATCACATTCTTGGCACGCTAGACTGAAAGAATATGTCCGTAAGTGGGACGCGATATATTGCGAGGTCTCGCGTGAGTTTAGCCGACTGGGGTTAGGCACTTCAACAAAACGTGCCGAGCCCAGTGTAGCCTCGACCAACTGCCTCGTGAGCTGGCCGTGCGCTTTTTAGCTCCTCAACTCCGCCTGGTAGTTTTATGCTGTGCCGATGCTACCACCAGGGCGGCCTTACCACCAGAATACGGTAAAGACGCTGATTGACTCTGAGGCCAACTTCGAAATAAAAATTAAAATCAGATTATACTTTTTATAAGAGAACACTATATTCAAAATTATACTTATATTCACACAAAAATGAAGGCGCCGTGAGGTGGCAGCACTTTTTTTGGTAACATTCAAAAGCCGGCCAAGTGACCAGACTGACTGTCTTCTCGGTGAAGTCACGCAGCCTAGCGAGACTAGGCTAAGTGATGTATCCAGTACGACGACGGGGATTCATTGGGACACGAAAAGGATTCTTTGGGACACGACGGGGATTCATTGGGACACGAAAGGGATTCTTTGGGACACGACGGGGATTCATTGGGACACGAAAGGGATTCTTTGGGACACGGCGGGGATTCATTGGGACACGAAAGGGATTCTTTGGGACACGACGGGGATTCATTGGGACACGAAAAGGATTCTTTGGGACACGAAAGGGATTCTCTGGGACACGAAAGGGATTCTTTGGGACACGAAAAGGATTCTTTGGCACACGAAAGGGATTCTTTGGCAGAGGTGTCCAGGGTGTCACACGTGTCCTGGGTGTCACAAGTGTCCCGGTCAACATCGACATATTAATAAACACAACATTATATATATATACCGCCTTCCAATGTTAGGTTTATTTTCACATATGGTTAAGCCTGTCAGAATTACCACGACACCTTGTTAACAACGATTCCTTCAAATAAACATCACTTTGGTTTTCGTTTATAATTTTTATCAAGAGTCGATGCTCATTTTATACAAAACTCAACGTCACTATAAAAACCACCTTTGTTAACATGGAATGATCACAACGCATCCCAGCACATTACTGCGACCGCAAGCGCACACGCACACAGTTTACACACACCATCGTCTGGCAAACAACTGCGGATTGTTGCAACAACAACAACGACAACGACAACAACATCGTCGTCATTTGAGTGTCTCAACACGTTGTAGCCGTTTCCCCGGCGTGTAATGGACGCTGATGGCGCTCTGGGGGAAACAGCCCAACTCGGCGACGCGTTTGGCCTGCCTGAGCGGCGCGCGGTACGAGACACGGTACACCTGTTTCGTGTCGCGGTCTGACGCGTCTAGCGATGTCCCGTTCAAGGCTGGGTTCATCCCAGACGTCACGTGACTGGAGCGAAACTTGTCCGTCACCTCCGTGGTGGTGATGGACGACGAGGTTCTGGGTGATACGGCCGGCGTGTCCGTCTTCTGGTCTTCTGACGCCAGCGGTGTCTTGCGAATTTGCGTCGTGTCGTCAGTACCAGCCGACTCCAATACCATCGGTTCGCCGGCGTCCTGCGGTCGAGACCGCGGGTCCGCACTGTCAACGGTGGGCGACGCCGACCTCCACAAGGACGAGCACTGTGACAGCACGTCGTTGTCAATTGGTCGCCCGAGACGAGGACTGGGCGACCGCGAATGGGTCCTCGCTGACGACATCGGGGACATCGTGTGAGGTTGTGGGTTGTTGACGACGAATGAAGTCGACTTGCGTTGAGCCGGCGCTGCCTTGTTGCGTCCGGCCACCTTCGGATAAATCAGGTCAGGTTTCGATCAGATAAGTTTACCATATGGCAATTTTACAGTTGGACTGTACGTGTACATTCACAATATAATCTACAATTCCACACAATATCATCAATATCATACTATCATACAACGGTAAAACATCTTATTGAAATAATCATTGGAAAAAATACGTAATAAAATTCAAGCATACACATTAAAAATACAATTAACGTTCAAATATTATAAAATATATTAAAAAGTATAATAAAATGAAACTATCTATTAAAATACGCGTTCATCATTAGCCGTTCTAACAGTGTTCCAAACACTACGGAATTAAAGAATTTTATAGCGATTTAAGTTCGCCCTTGGAATTGGTAACTAGTTGCACAACCTATGGGTATATGGCACACACAGACCATGCGGCTGGTAATAGCGCCTGTGGTGCAACGTTGGCTAATTGACCACCTGCAGGACATCCTCGTACGGACAACCGGGAACTATAGTTTGAGACAGCTTTTTTGGAATATCTCTGGTGTCCGATAGATATTTAGGTAAGTTCGTATGCCATACAGGGCACGTATATCAAACTACGTGTCTAATCACAGATACATAATTGTATTCTAATCGAATCAAATTAAATCACCTTCATGATGCCTGGCCGTGAGATCTCCGGCGGGGTAAACCTCTTTATGATGGCATGCTGTCGCGGGGACCTCGTGACGGCGTCCTGTGCTAGGGACCTCGTGACGGCGTCCTGTGCCGTGGAACTCGTGACGGTATGTGGCGGGTTTTGCGTGACGGCGTGCCGTGTCTGGGACCCCGTGACGGCTTGCCGAGCCTGGGACCCCGTGACGCCTTGCCGTGGACGGGACTTCTGTGCCTGGGACCCCGCGACGCCTTGCCGTGTCTGGGACCCCGTGACGGCTTGCCGTGGACGGGACTTCTGTGCCTGGGACCCCGTGACGCCTTGCCGTGCCTGGGACCCCGTGACGGCTTGCCGTGGACGGGACTTCTGTGCCTGGGACCCCGTGACGCCTTGCCGTGTCTGGGAATCCGTGACGGCTTGCCGTACCTGGGAATCCGTGACGGCGTGCTGTGGCTGGGACGTCTGTGCCTGGGACCCCGTGACGGCGTGCTGTGGCTGGGACGTCTGTGTCTGGGACCCCGTGACGGCGTGCTGGGAACACGTGAGCTGTTTCTGGACCATGAGCGCGGCTTCGTTGTGTGCGGACGGTCTGACGTCTTTAACCGCCGCGTTGCTATCGGTGATCGCTTGTGCGTTGCGGATCAACTTCTCAAGCAGGAGTGTCGCCGGGGTTGACTCCGTCTGACGTGGCTCGCAGTTCCGGCTGTCATCGTCCAGTTCCGCTTCCGTCAACGAGCGAGTCTCTAAACGCTCCTGCTCCCGAATGATCCTGATACGTCTCGGACCATTCTGTAGACCGTTGTGACTCCCGCTCAGTGTCGTTTCGTCATTTGACAACGCCAACACCGCTGTCCTCGGCGAATGAATCGGCGACCTGGCGGATGATTCCGCGGGAGAGCGACGACCGGAAGTGACGCGATGTGCGGACGTCGCGTGATTGCCCGTGTACGATGGACAGCGCCCCCTGGCGACAGTGGGAGGTCTGGCCGTGACGTACGCTCTAGAGGCGCCCGCGTCGTCGGCGGCCGAGGGCTGCGATCCCGCGCCCAATGACCAGAGGGGCTCTTCGTCGTCGCGACGTGTGTGGTCGATCGCGTGGCTAGGTTCGATGACCAGGTCAACGATGAGTTGTTGATGCGAGGAGACGCCGCCGTCGCTCATCGTGTCGCTTGCCTCCACGCTGATCGACTTCGGTCGACGTCGGGCATCGCTGTCACTGCTCAGCGGACCCAACGGACGCACGAACGGCACCTGTCACCACATGTCAACTTCCGGTGTTGTTACAATAGCTATTGGATGATACGTCTTTATCTGAGAGAGAGGAGGGAGAGGGAGAGAGGAAGAGAGATACCTATGTATATGTATATGTATATGTATATGTATATGTATATGTATATGTATATGTATATGTATATGTATATGTATATGTATATGTATGTATATGTATATGTATATGTATATGTATATGTATATGTATATGTATATGTATATGTATATATATATATATATATATATATATATAGAGAGAGAGAGAGGAGAGAGAGAGAGAGAGAGAGGGAAGGGGGGAGGGAGGGAGGGAGGGAGGGAGGGAGGGAGGAGGGAGGGAGAGGAGGGAGGGAGGGAGGGAGAGGGAGGGAGGGAGGAGGAAGGAGAGGAGGGAGGGAGGGAGGGAGGAGGAGGGAGGGAGGAGAGAGAGAGAGAGAGAGAGACCGACGGACAGACAGATAAACAGAGTATATCTGGAGAAAAAAAACATGAGTATTATATTTCACAGGAAATTGTCACAAACATGAGGAGAGAGAGGGGAGGGAGGCAGGACGGGAGGCAGGGAGGGAGGAAGACAGATAGACAGACAAAGAAAAGATGCAGACAAATAGACAGATAGACCAGATAATCAGACCCCCACAATAGATTTGAGAGAACATATTTAAAACATGAGTATTGTTGTAGTTTCTCTACCGTAACATTGCTGGCCTTCACGCTAGTCGTTCGTTGTGTCATCGTGTCGTCGTCGTCGTCACCGTCGTCGTCATCGCTGCTCACCCGTCGTAGACTCCGTCTCGGTGACACCTGCCGTCACAACACAACTCTCAACGTCGCCGCGACAGCTGTCTAACCCGGTACGCAGCCAAACGTTCAGTTGTATTGACTGTCTGGTGTACTATTTACTGTCTGGTGTAATATTGACTGTCTGGTGTAATATTGACTGACTGGTGTAATGTTGACTGTCTGGTGTACTATTGACTGTCTGGTGTAATATTGACTGTCTGGTGTAATATTGACTGTCTGGTGTAATATTGACTGTCTGGTGTAATATTGACTGT
>JAODUO010000115.1:397500-638381 GCA_025642075.2 Ridgeia piscesae
GACCGTCCACAACCTCTCGCTGCGGGCGTGTCTTGTGTCGTTTCCTACCTCTGTCAAACGATACCGCCTTCGGTCGTTCGTCATAGCGTTCCTCGTCATCCTTGAAGGAGCGTGATGTCCTTCGGCTGTAAACGGCATTGTTGTTACAGTGTCCATGTCTATGTCTGGTCTGTGCGCCGTCAGTGCCCATATACGATCGCATCGGTTTCCCGCGTCTGTCAAATGACAATAGGTTTCGTCGTTCGTCATAGCGCCCCTCGTCGTCTTCGGGGGACAGTGATGGCGACGGGCAGTCACAATCTGACGACTGACGGACCTCGTCGTCCCGGTGTCCGCGTCTCGTGTAATCCCCCGGTTCCGGTCGCTCGTCATAGCTTTCTTCTTCGTCGTCCTCTGAGGACACTGATGACGGTGGTCGGCCATAACGCGACTTGCGGAGGGCCTCTTGTTCCGTTTCAACGTACGCCAACACGTCGATGACATCGCTCGATGAACCGCGAAATATGCACGCTCGCTGAAAGACAAGTCACACGCATATGACCAAAGTAAACATGACATTTTGTTTAAATGCTTTTCACACTCGAATGTTTCATTACTTGCCACTCCAACTGCACTATATTTTCATATCTATATTTTATATTGTAAATGTAATTTCTACAAATAGTATCGTTATTTTGGCTGTTGAATGTTGCCGTTTTTAATATCGTTTTTTTCTCTCAATTAAACAACTGCAAAACGTTAAAGAATAAAGAATGCTTCATTTAATCCCCGCAGGGAAATTGCATTTCTGCTTGTGTGTCACATACAAATATAAACATGCAAAGGTAAATACTACATTAGAAATCACACTAAAACTCAGATATAAACATAAACAAATTAAAATCACTCAAAAATACATATATAAACAATTAAAAATCACCCCCACTAGTCGCCATTGCCAGTTCTACCTGCCGTACCTCAGTTAGAGTTGAAAGTATACCTTGAGGGCGTATTTCAAGGAGCTCAGCTGAACTGCGTTGTTGTGATTGCAGTCTTGGCATCGGCGCAGGTCCCTACGTTGCATCGCGTCGCCGGATGCAGCAGCTTCGTTCGGCCGAAAGTTCGCGCTACGTCCACGGCCAAGTTTCGCTTCTTCTTCTTCGTCTTCCTCGTCTTGTGACCGCACGTGACACACACTGTCACAGGCGTCGTCGTCGCTGGACACTGTCGGTTGATGTGATGATAACCGTCCTATGCTCAGACGGTACTGAGGGGTTGCGCGGGTCGGTCGACCGGAGCAGGCAATGTCTGGCAGAAGCGGACGTTGTTTGTTGGTCGCGTGCGTCTGCTCACGTCTTCGTTGCTCGCGTCTCTTCCACACGCGTCTCTTGTAGCAATTGTCGCTGTCTGTGCTCGTATCCGATAGGTCTGGGGAAAATCTCCGCACGCCGTAATCACGCACGTTGCTGGCGGGGTGATGCGAAAAGAGCTCAGCCATGTTCCCATGGACAGTTGCCTATCGCTTCCCCGTGCACACTTGCCCACCTCTTCGCTATATTACGTGGCGCTTCTTCACTCCTGTCATCAGAATCATATTACTACATCAGCATAACCAATGGTACAGAATATCACATGTCGCAATGTCGGGGTTTGTAAGAGTAAAGTATCCGCGATTTTGAGACGATAGATACCTTTGTAAACTTATTTAATTTCGAATATGCCATATTTGAGATGACTTCGATGGTTACGTAGTAACCAGGTTCAAGTTCTTAATTCCGGCAGATGGCAACATGTTCAGTGTCTGCTCCGTGCATGAAGGCACGTTTAGATGCCATCTGTCAGGGATATATTCCCTGTTGATTTTCTGGAGAGAAAAAATGAGAACAATTGACGATTTTCCCGAGACAATTAGTTGAACTAGGAAACAAAACAAATGGTTTCGGTTTCTGTGTGTCATCGTTGTTGTGTGGCAGTGACACTCGTCATAAATAAACATACGCATGGTAGAAAAACAGCGACATATTCATGGTTTATAACACTTTGGACACGACACATAACCACCTGAAGTGTTTTACAATGAACAGGATAGACTAAGACTCGGCCAGAAGACATTTAGACCCCTGTCGATAATCGTGAGAAACAGTCGGGCTAGGAAAATCCTCCATCGTTGGATACGCTACAAGGTGAATACAACTGGCAGAAGTGTGTGAATACCCATCATCACAATGTCGCATACTCGCGAACATTGTGTAGTTAATTCGTTTACTATATCTATAATAATATATATTTGTAAAACAGTATGTGTGGTTGTGTCATAATATATATATATATATATATATATATATATATACATATATATATATATACATATATACATATATATAATATATATATATATATATATATATATATATATATATACATATAATATATATATATATATATATATATAATATATAATATATATCATATAATATATATAATATATAATATATATATTATATATATATATATATGTATATATAGTATATATATATATATATATATATATATATATATATATTATATATGTATATATATATATATCATATATGATAATATATATTATATATATATAATATATATATCGTAATAATAGTTCCCGTCAATCTTTAACACAACCCATTATGAACAATGGGAGTATCTGCACAAGCACTATAGATTTTTCGTAAGAACAAGTTCCACCGCCAATCGTTTACGCCTACCTAGAACTGCGACTGGTGAGGCCGGACGGGTAGTGACATCACGTTACCGTCAGTACAGGGCGTCAGTCGTTCTCCGCCAACGCAAACCATTTGTTTACCAATGCGGGAATGACTCCACCTGTTTACTGGAGGTCGGTTCGGAAACCGGAAGCAGACCGTCCACAGACAACGCGCAACAATATTAATCCTGTTCAACGGCTTGCCGCTAGGGGATATGCTAATAATAAAAAATATGTCGCGACTACTTCTCGTCATGGGTTCTTTTTGTTTGATGAAAATCTGAAATTATTTGTTTAAAAAATATTTATAATATACCGTGTGACAACTGATATCTGAGAGAAGACCACTTTTCTGTAGTCGTTATAACGTCTACGTTATACGTGTTGTTACTATAGAGATGACTACACGTCATTTTATCACAACGTAGTGTGTATTATGGTGGTCACAAAAAATTGAAATTAACCGCTGACACGGGCTAAAAATACACTGAGAGGAAAAGATCTCAATGCACCCAACATTTGGCTAAACTCGCAATATAATGATAAATTATAGAACTTGTCCATTTGACCGTCTCATCGGGTCCTAGAACAAATTCAACTCGACTACCCAAACAGCAACTTTGAGCAACTCTGATAATTTGCATAAAGTCGAAATGGCCTCTTGTCATATGTTAAGTTTTTTACTTAGAATCACTTGTCTCATAGTTATGTATAATACCTTTTTTAGGGGTATTTGGGTATGTAGAATCTATTTATAATGTGAAATGTTCAGTTAAAACTCAAGATCAGATGCTGAAGGTCAGGTGAAGGTCAAAGTTGACCTCTCGATGGACAATAAATGGAAATGTCTATGAAATTACGCACGCAGCACGCACGCACGCACGCACGCACGCACGCACGCACCACGCACGCACACACACACGCACACACACAGCACGCACACACACAACACACACACACACACACACACACACACACACAGACACACACACATAGACACACACACACACACACACACAACACACACACACACAAAACACACACACACACACAACACACGCACGCACGCACGCACACACACACACAGACACCACACAGCGCGCGCGCACACACACACACGGTTTAAGTAATATTTTCTCAGCAGATTAACGTTGTGGCGTCATACCCTCTGTCATATCTACATGCATTTGCTACTCAGTATTAATGGTGAGTCGTCATTGATGATGAAGGTGGTGAACAGATATTTTGAAGGTCATGATCAGAACATTCTTAAGGATATGAACATATTTTATATGATTCTTTGTCTGATTGGTAACCAATGCAGGTGCATCAATACCAGTGTGAGAAGTTTGTATTTCTATGTTCTCTTTATTAAACGAGCAGTCGCCTATACGCCGCTCTGTGCATAGTTGACACTTGGGCCAAACAGTATAGTAGGCTTGTTTCACATGTATGTAAAGACTCCACATACCAGCTGTCTATGATAAATGTATATCATAATTGCAATGGTTATTTGGTTTCATAAAACTAAAAGAACACAACACTACACGTGCATTTCATTTTATTGCTAGTCAGTGTTCGTGTTATCTAGGAGCTAAAAGTCACTCCTTTTAACACGAAACAGTTTGTATGAGCAAAATAGTGATATTACATTAATCAAGGCACGATTCGATTGAAGATTACACATCAGTAAACGGAACACACGGGCTGCATAATCGATCCTGATTGCGCTGTGGGCAACTAATGGACGCTGATTACACTCTGGGGAACAGTGCAACTCGACCGTGTCTTTAGACGTGGTGCTGAGGGAGACACGGCGACCATCCTCGCCTCCCATGCAGCGGTCGCGGACTGACTTCTCGAGCGGTGGAGTGCACCGTTCATGGTTGACCTACTTCCACACTGCTGTGGCGTTGATGCCGGGTGATGGCTTTGTCAAGGCACTCGGATGACCAGCTGAGTGACAACGACACCCGGCGACTGATTGAAGACGAACACTTACACCACTTCGCATGATCATGTTGTCGCACACGTCCACACGTAGGCAACCTAGCCTTATCCATGAGGAACAGTTTATTTATTCGACGATGGCTATCAGTTCCGTCCGATTACCTTCGTTGCGGCCCTCGTCTCGACTTGTTGCGACAGGAGCCTCGAGGCGATGTATTGTAGCGGGGACGTCGTGTCAGCTCGTGACGGGGACCTCGTGTCAGCTCGTGACGGGGACCTCGTGTCAGCTCGTGACGGGGACGTCGTGTCAGCTCGTGACGGGGACCTCGTGTCAGCTCGTGACGGGGACCTCGTGTCAGCTCGTGACGGAGACCTCGTGTCAGCTCGTGACGGGACGTCGTGTCAGCTAGTGACGGGGACGTCGTGTCAGCTCGTGACGGGGACCTCGTGACAGCTCGTGACGGGAACCTCGTGTCAGCTCGTGACGGGGACGTCGTGTCAGCTAGTGACGGGGACGTCGTGTCAGCTCGTGACGGGGACCTCGTGACAGCTCGTGACGGGAACCTCGTGTCAGCTAGTGACGGTGACGTCGTGTCAGCTAGTGACGGGGACGTCGTGTCAGCTCGTGGCGGGGACGTCGTGTTGGCTTGCTGAGTCGGGAGCGAGGCTTCGCTGCGCGCAGACTCGCTTGCGACATCGGTGACGACGGCTGTTCTGCCACTTACGTAAGCTCTGCGCGTCGACTTGTCAAAAACTAGCAATGTTGGCATCGAGTCGCTCTTACGTCCCTCGTAATACCAGTTGTCGACGTGGTATGCCTCGCTCAAGAAGGAGCTACTAAGCGAACACAGCGACGCCACGCCGGGCGTCGCTACGGTCTGTTGACAGTCACTACACAGTTCCGATGCCTGAGCAACCGACTCGGCGACTGATTCGGCGAGTGAGCTACGGACGGACGTGACAGGATGTGTAGACGTCGTGTCTTTGCCAATGAGCCGCGGTTTCGTGGTCCCAGTCGGGCGTCGGCACGTCACGAACGCGCTGGAGCTGCACGTTTCGATGACAGGCAGTGGGCGCACCTGTTCCAGGGTCCAGCGAGAATCGTCGTCGACTCGGCGAGTGGACGTGTTCGGGTCGATGTCGAGGTCAACGTCACTGTCACCGCTGGACGGACTCGTCGCCCGTCTCAACGACACCTGTCACCACAAGTCAACGTCCAGTTGTTTTACGACATCTATCGCATCTACAATCAATTCAAAAGGAAGCGAGACGTTTTATTGTATCACTCATATATTGTTATTACCATTTTTAAGGGATGTATTAACGTTAGACGATTTACCGATTTCCAAACCAAATGTTTCTAAAATTTTCGAGATAAATTAATACTTCTATAACACGTAATGTTTTTTTAATTAATACCATCAATGTGTTCACTTGCAGGGACTGCATTTCATAATATTAAAAAGTTGTGGTTTATGTAGAAGTTTCGAACTTGAAATTTGAAATACAAACTACTAAAACGCCTTTTACAAATATTTCAGAATATTTTATCAGAATAATGTTCGGACCTTGTCACATCTTTCACCAAACAATGACACTTCTGAAACGTGAAAAATTTGAATAATCGTTAATTAACAGATATACCACAACAATTTCCTAACTATTTATTGCGCGGTGCAAAGATAACTGTTTTATTATAATACTAAACTCCTGTAAAGGTGTCAAAACAAACGGCCTAGCGCTACTATCGACGCTACTATTTCCGGAGTCACTTGTTGGGATCTCTGGAAAATACCCAGCTGCAAATATCTGTTGATTTAACATGCTGACCACCTGCTGGCAAGCCAAGTAGTGTGGGTTAGTCTATGGGATCAACAGATCCCGCGAACTGGCAATCGGGATTGCCTGGATATTACCGTCAACACAAAGTGATACTTCTAGCGCCATATCAACAACATGCACAACAAAGCCAGAACACACGTGACAACCTCAAAAGAACACTGCATCTGGCGCCAATGCAAGTGAAGAAAACGCCCTTTGAGGTAGAACTCAGACCGATGCTTCAGAACGACACAGCGCATGGGCACCTCACAATAAGAACGTCGTCATGCGAGATTTGGAGCCGCATGTCCAGATTGATATCAGTTAAACATGGACCCGTCTTTTGCTAGCTATTTGGACCCCCTTTTAAAATATACCAATCATTATGCATTATGTGTTCCTTATAATACTATTAATGCATTATTTATATACTTACTGTATGTGGTCATGTCAGGTTTGTGTTTATATATGCTGGTGAGTATGGTACATTATTTCCGAAATAAAAATGTTATAATAAAATTGGAATAAAATTATTTATGTTAAGAAACATACAATTGTTTTCTTAATTTCCAACTGCTTCTTCCTTACAATGTCAGTGTGATCTTCTTGGCAACGTAACTGATATTATACTATATATCTATATATATATATATATATATATATATATATATATATATATATATATCCACTGCCTCTTCCTTACAATGTGATACACACACGCACGCATGCACGCATGCACGCACGCACGCACGCACGCACGCACGCACGCACGCACGCACACACATATATTCTTGTCAATGTGATCTTCCTTACAATGTCAATGTTATATATGTGTCAATGTGATTTTGGAAGACTTCGATATCCCGACTCCAGATGGTTGGTCTCGAAACATGTAATGTGTACGTAAATTGATTCCTTTATGCTGCTACCTTGTTGATGGTCAGGGGGCTTGCGTGTCTCAAGGACTCTGGGAGCTATACCGTCAGGGGTTTAAGCACCAAGCCGGGCAGGTCTCAGAGGAGGGACCAGACGAAACCCAGCACCTGGCCCTCGAGGTTGAGCGCGGGGCTAACAACCCCACCCAATAAAAACAAGCCAGTTTACGGAAACTGTAAGAATTACATCTACCACAAGGGGCACCATTTGAGCCAGACATCTGGCTGTATGACCACGTCTGCTTAAAGCCTACACTAGGAAGACAGGGGTGCGAAAGAGCACGGGCCCAAAACCAAGATCTGCATAGGGGCATGGAATGTTCGCACCATGAATGAGACCTCAAAATTAGCACAAGTCATACACGAGACGAAAAGATACAGACTGGATATCCTAGTGGTTAGTGAGTGCCGATGGACGGGGTCTGGGCGACTCTGGACATAGCGATACACATATCCGCCAAGGAGAAGACCAACAGATCGTTGGAATGGGAACCGATCAGTGATAGGATGATCAAAGCACGCTTCAACTCCAAACACTGCAAGCTTACCATCATTCTGTGTTACGCCCCAACCAATGAATCTGACAAAGAGGACAAGGAAGACTGGTACGAACAGCTGCAACAAGCAGTCGTCAAAGTGCCACAACATGACTAACATGACATGCTTTTGATCATCGGAGACAAGAATGCCAAAGTTGGCGCTGAAAACTGTAACTGTGAAAGGGCCATGGGCAAACATGGTTGTGGCGTGATGAATGACAATGGTGAACGTCTTGTTGACTTCTGTTTAAAAACAACTGAGTAATTGGAGGTACCATCTTTGCACACCGAGACATCCACAAGCTCACCTGGAAATCACGTGATGGTAGAACAAGCAACCAGATTTCCAACATTATCATAAGTGGAAAATGGCGTATGTCCCTTCAAGATGTGAGAGTTTACCGTGGAGCTGATATTTACAGTGACCACTATTTGGTAACAGCACGCATCAAGTTGAAACTTCACAGAGTGGTGCCACAGAGTCAATGCCGGAAACACCAAGATGTC
The DNA here is from genome assembly GCA_025642075.2 of Ridgeia piscesae. Taxonomy (NCBI): domain Eukaryota; kingdom Metazoa; phylum Annelida; class Polychaeta; order Sabellida; family Siboglinidae; genus Ridgeia; species Ridgeia piscesae. The sequence goes on from JAODUO010000115.1 coordinate 405,975, forward strand.
ACAAAGCTCACATGCCCAGTCACCAAACAGGAGTTTGTTTTGGAGCTGAGAAACCGCTTCAGTGCATTAGCAGACACACCAGGGGAGTCTGACCACAAAACCACAAACAAATGGGACACCACCAAGAAGACCTACGTTGAAGCAGCTACCAAAGTCTTGGGCCACAAGAAGAAGAACCACAAGGAATGGCTAACACCGGGAACATGGAAAATGACTGAGGAACGGAAACAACTCAAAATCAAGATGCTGAGTCCCAAATCATCTCAGCTTCTTATCAATAGCTGGACCTCCAGCAATAGCTTGGACCTCCAGCAACATGTACAAGAAGCCTACAAAGGCAAAGACAAGGAAGTGAAAAAGAGTGCCAGGAGTGAAAAGAAGTCCTTTGTGGAAGGGTTGAGAGTACTGCAACAAGGGGTGAACTGGGCACTGTTTATGCAATCACCAAACATCTGTATAGTTATTATACTAATCACTCGGCCTCCGTGAAAGGCAAAGATGACAGCACTATTGCAACCGAACGTGAACAGGCCGACAGATGGGTTGAGCACTTCTGTGAATTCCTGAACCATGCCTAGCCAGATGAACCCGCCGACCCCCCACCAGCGTCAGATGACCTCAACATTGACACCAGACCCCCAACAGAAGCGGAAGTCAAAACGCCATCAAAATTATGAAGAGTGGTGGAAAAGCCCCAGACATAGACTACATTCATGCTGAACTGTTGAAGGCCTACCTCAGAACAGCTACCAGAGTCCTGACTGAATTTTTCGAGTCCATTTGGGACAAAGAGACTGTCCCAAGTGACTGGGCTAAAGGAATCTTTATAAGGCTCCCTAAGAAAGGCAACCTTCACGTCTGTGACAACTGGCGAGGAATCACACACTTGTCCATCCCCAGCAAAGTCTTCTGTAGAAACCTCCTTGGAAGAATCGAGACAGCTATTGTCAAGAAGCAGCGGGATTCCGGAAGAGAAGAGGATGCACTGATCAGATCTTTGCATTGAGAAACATCACAGAGCAGGCTCTAGAATGGAACTATCCACCATGACACCCTTTGGAAAATCTTATGGAGTACTTCCAAAGATTGTCTCAGTGATAGAGAAGTTCTACAACCACTTTGAATGCCGCGTCATCCTCAGTAATGGATCCTCTGAGTGGTTCCCAGTGTAATCGGGTGTTAGACAGGGATGTATCCTCTCGCCCATCCTCTTCTTGGTCGTTATCGACTGGGTTATGCAGAAAACGACATCAGATAAACCCAGAGGTAACCAGTGGACTCTCTTCTCCCAGCTAGAACACGTCGATCTTGCATTTCTATCAGTAAAGTTTGACCATCTGCAGGAAAAAAAACTGATAGATTAGACAGCTATGCAAAGCAAGCTGGGCTTACCATCAGTGCAGCCAAGATACAAGTGATGAGTATCAATGCCGCACCAACCGCACCTGTTACCCTTAATGGTAAACCACTTGAGTAGTCTCGATAATGAAGTAACGATAATGAAGCCCAAAAGACACCAAAGCAAGCCTGGGAAAAGCCCGCTGTGCTTTTGCCAAATTTCAGACCATTTGAAAGTCCAAGCAGTATACCATGTAAACAACATACCATGTTTACAACAGTTATCTGAAGTTGATCTTACTGTATGGCTCAGAGTGCTGGCGAGTGGTTAAAGGGGACATGGCAAAGAGCGACGCCTTCCACAATTTGAGAAAGATCTGCGGGATATTCTGGCCCAATAAAATATCTAACGTGGAACTCCGCAAGAAGACGGGCTGCAACAGTGCTGTCCTGGAAAATAACCGACGACTGAAATGGTTAGGACACGTCCTGAGAATGCCCAAAGAAAGAATTCCCAAAGTTGCCCTAGGATGGACGCCACCCGGAAGAAGGAAGCCAGGACGACCAAAGACAACATGGCGAAAGACAGTAATGGCTGAGCTACACGATATGGGGCTCTCGTGGGGCGAGGCTCAGACCGCAGCACCCTGTGGAGGAACTTTGTTATAACCTTATGTCCCACTGGGGACGAAGAGGATAAGAAAGTAAGTACATTTATTCAATGATCGAACGAACGTAACTCGGTTTGGTCGCAAGTTTGCAGGGCCATTAATTGTAGCCGCCAGTTCGTGTGTTGATCACATGGACTGAATGTGTTGGTCGTGTATTTTTTGACCGAGAAAAGAAATGTGGCGTCACCACGTAAGCATCATGGTATCGCGCATTCATGTGAAGGTCCCTATTTTGAAAATCACTTGAAACTGATTCTGAGTGTAGATTTAAATACTTAACAATTTATCAAACTTTTATTAAAAACTATATGCAAAAGCTGCATAATCGAACAGTCTATTGTCTTGTATTGTACGTAAGGTTTGCTCTTTCTCAAGGTGGATTGGAAATGCGACCCCAAAAATAACTCGAACTGAAGAGAAGCGATTAAGTATCGTAGGCTGACATCAACTTTTGATAGCAACATATATGACAACAGTTCAATACGCTGCAAAGACTATTATGACAAAGACTTACATGCCCAGAGCGGGACTTCTGCCTATGCCGAGAACATTTCTCCGCGAAGTCTATCAAACCGTCGTTGTCCGTCTGCAGGGACGAGCTCGTCCCGTAGCTGCACCTGCGAAATTCCCCTTCGGCCCTGTCCGACGCCCAGCGGTTGTCCGGCACAGTCCGGTCGTGTCTGTGTCGATGGCGCCGGTGACCGCTGCGACAGTGACCATTGCTATTGGTCTTACAACCGCTGGCGACGGCGTGCTTGGGCAGCCGGACATGCAGCTTGCCGTCTCCAGAAAACCTACCATCTGGTGGATGTCTGCGAGCTAGTGTGACGTCTCGTGGTTGCCGATCATACCGACGACGGTGGGCCGCGTGCGGGCTCACGTCCCTGGCCCTAACCTCATGTCGGTGTCTACTGCTCCGCGATTTGACGGCAGATGGTTCATCCCCGCGATCGCATCTGCTGTAGTCAGTCTTGCAAGCACCGGTGCCTGTACGTTGGGACGCCTGGGCACGAGGTCTGTCGTCTTCAAAACGCATGTCATGTGATGGTTGAACGTTGGCAGTGATGACGTACACCGATCGCTGACTGCTTCGACGTCGTCGAACCGGACTCATGCTCCTGGCGCGGGAGCGTTCATGTCCGGCCGAGCGTCTCCTCGCGCCGCGGTCACTGACCCTGCCACTGTCGCTCTTGCTCGTGTCTCCGAACAGGTGTCGGTACACCCGAGAGTACGGGTTTTCGTCTTCGTGGCCTGTACGATGTCGACTGCTGCTACGACCCTGGTCAAGTCTCCTCGCCGGTCGGCGCAATAGATCAGCGTTGACGGACGACATATATTTCAGGAGAGGATTTCCCCTGTACGACTTCGGGATTTCACCAGTGCTTGTTGAGTCGTCACCGCGGTACTGTCTGTCGTTGGATTCCTCCCCACTGGTGAATCTAGCTTTCGTCGGGAGTCGGTCTTTCGTCGGGAGTCGGTGGCGTTGAGGACTAGAGGAGCGCCGATGCCGTGTCGTGTGTATGGGCAGAGCGTGCTTTTCGAGTTGCTGCAGCAGGCCGGAGTAGGCCGTTGCGTCTTTGGAGCAGCCGAGTACACAACGGATGTGAAGCTCCGTGTTGTCTTTGTCGTTGTCGTTGTCATTGTCGTTGTCGTTGTAAGACACATCGTCATTGCGTATGTCGTTGCCGCTGCTCCGGTGTCCGTGCGAGCGTCGTCCGTTTGCTTTCCTACACCTGTCGCACGACCGCGATTTCAATCGTTCGTCGGCGCTCTCTTCGTCGTCCCGCGAGGAACCCGATGACGTCAAATGGTCGTAATGCCGCGAACGATGGGCACTGTCCGTCCGGTGTCCACGTTTAGTCAGGGCGCCAATAAACTCCGGCTGCGTTCGTATGTTGATTAGTCTCCAGCATCTGTCACATAGCAACGACTTCATTCGGTCGTCGAAAATTTCATCGTAGCCATGGGATAACATTCCGTCGTAACCCGACGATCGAAATGCCCTGTTGTTCGGGAGTCTGTATCTAGTATCACCGGCAAACCTTGGCGGAGGAGATAACATAATGTCCGGAGTCCCACATATGTCACACATCAATGCCCTCGGTCGTTCGCCGCAGTGTACGACGTCGTCCCTGAAGGGGAATGCTGACCGTATTCGGTCGTAACCCGACGAATGAACAGCATCGATGTTCCGATATTCACGTCTAATCTGGTCGCTGACATACGCAGGGTTCGGTCGCTCGTCGTAGCGTGGTTTGTAGTCACACGGCAACGAAGTCGGTCTTTCGTAGTAGAGTTCGTTACCGTATTTGACGGCTGGCGACGTCGTCGTTCGGTCGTAAGCCGGCGGACGGAAGGCCTCGATGTTCGGATGACCGCATCTAGTCTGATCGACTACATACTCCGGTTTCGGTTGTTCATTAAAGCGTTCTTTGTCGTCCTTGTACGGTACAGATGGTCTCACTTGGTCGCCGTAACCTGACGAACGAATGATCTCGTTATTTTGGCATCCTTGCGTCATCTGATCACCGACAGACACCGGTTTCGATTGTTTGTCGTAGTCTTCTTTGTCCTCTTTGGTGACCACTGATGACGTCATTCTGTCATGACCTGACGAACGAAGTGTGTGTCCATGTCTAGCCTGTTCGGCAGACTTCGGCTGCGATCGTGCGTTGTTAGATTTTCCATCTCTGTCACATGACAATGTTTTCGGCGGCCCATGACGGCGGCCTTCGTCGTCATCGGAAGATGATGACACCGGTAGCCGTTCGTAGGGCAGCGTTCGTGCGACAGAGGTATCGGCCAACCCATTGGCGTCAGTCGCCAAGATCTCGGTAGACGAGCCGCGAAAGATATCCGCCCGCTGAAAGAAAATTTAAATTGATGAGGTGTAATCTATCGCATCCATGTAAGTAATGTTTGCGTGAAACCATCATTTGGTTACACCAAGCATGTGTACAATACAATGCAGGTACTAAATTGCCAGTACTGGAAGATTTAATTTTCATGGTCATGTCCCAAGTCACATGTTATTGCGCATAGGTAATTTTTATTTGATGTATTCTTAACTGCTGTTGTTATCTCGCTTACTCTATAACATGTGGATCTGCGACACAACTAGTCACATTTACAAATAAATGTTTTAACCACACTTCAACTGTCGTTGGTCTGCTCTGATCATGGTTGGTGTCGGGCTGTATTTCTTTGCATGTAAGATATATATATATATATATATATATATATATATATCGTATATATATCGTATATATATATATACGTATATATATATATATATATATATATATATATATATATCGTATATATATATATATTATATCGAAATATATATAGCATTTCAATTCCATATATATATATTATATCGAAATATATATATATATATATATATCGTATATGTATATATATATCGTATATATATATATATTTACTAGCTTAAAACAATTATTTTTAAATAGATAATGTATCATTTTAACAGACGTCTGAGATATATATTTTATTTATTAGATCAAAATAATATATTTTATTATAGGCACTACGTGACTAAACGCCAGAACACTTTCCTACTTAACACGAAATATAATTGTGTGTGTGTGTGTGTGGTGTGTGTGGTGTGTGCGTGTGCGTGTGCGTGTGCGTGTGCGTGTGTGTGTGTGTGTTAGACGTCCGTTAAAATGATACATTATCTATTTATAAATAAATTTTAAGCTAGTAAATAAATAAATCTAAAATGCCCTTTAAAATGATAAATTACCTATTTACAATTTATTATGGTAAGCAAATAAATAAATAAATGTCATTTAAAATTACAAATTATAATTAAAATTGAATTATATTTAAAATTGAATGCGTCCAAATTAAATTCAAAATTGGGTAAAAATTATATTAAAATTATTATCTAATTATGTTAAGCTAAGATTTTACAATAAAAGAAGATTTGGTGTTTGCTTCTAAGACGTTTGCCTGACGTTAATTCGGACAGATGATGAGCGGAGTGAGTTTGGTCTGAGATTATGTTACCAGCTCTTTTCTTGGATCTCTCGTTGTATATAGCTGTTAGAGGGGTGAGTTCACTGCCGATAATTGTGGAAGCTGTTTTCGCCACTCTGTCAAGCCTGCTCCTCTGGCGCTGGCTGAACCCGCCGAACCATACACATTGAGAATGTAAGAATACTCTCAATAGCAGAACGATAGAACTGAACAAGAATTTCTCTCCTCAGCCCGAACTTCTTTAGTTGGCGCAGGAAGTACAACCTTTGTTGGGCTTTTTTCACGAGTGAATCTGTGTTATTTTTCCATCCGAAGTCACTAGATATTATCGTGCCCAGAAATAAAAAAGAGTCCACCCTTTTCTTCTTCCTAATATCAACGATCTCCCGAGTTTTGGACGCATTCAATTGAAGGTTGTTATTGTCACACCACGACACCAGCCTGTTCACTTCATGGCGGTATTCGGACTCGTCTGAGTTCGTCACCAGCCCTTCTAATGTGATGTCACCTGCAAACTTGTACAAGTTTTAGGGAGGAGAGTTGGGAAACACAATCATTTGTCAATAAGGAGTATAGAAGCGGGGAAAAGAGGAGATACAATGTTGAAGATAATAGTGCTGAAGACAATGCCGTTAATTTCAACAACCTTTGATTGGTGTAGGAGAAAGTAGAGAAGCCAATAACATATTGATGCATCTAGTGACAATAGATTAAACTTGTCAAATAGTTTCTGAGGGATGACCGTGTTGAACGCGGAACTGTAATCTACGAACATGATGCGTGCATATATGTTCGGAGACTCCAAGTGCTGCATCACAAAGTGCAGGGCCAAGGCACCAGCATCATCAGTGCATCGGTTGTCCCTGTAGGCGAACTGGAGTGGATCCATACTGAAGTTTGTGACAGACTTCAAATACGTAAGGACCAGTCGCTCCAACACTTTGATCACCACTGACGTCAGAGCCACGGGGCGGAAGTTGTACAGGGCGGAAGTCGTACAGCGCTGTCACTTTGGGCTTCTTCGGGACAAAAATTATGGATTATGGTCGCTGCCTTAACACAGACAGGAACAGTGTGTTGATGGAGAGAGGCATTGAATAGGTCCATGAATACAGGTGCTAATTCATTAGCGCAGTGTTTCAATGTGGATGTGGAAACGTTATCAGGGCTTCCTGCTGCTCTGCTGCTTGAATAGCTTTCTCACATCGTGCCTCGCACATTGAAGCAATTCCACACGCACGCACGCACACACGCACACGCACACACACACACACACACACACACACACACACCCATCACACACACACACACACACACACACACATATATATATATATATATATATATATATATATCACATGCAAAGAACTACAAACCGACACCAACCACGATCGTGACGGACTCATCAGAGCAGGCCAACGACAGTCGAAGTGTACATGGTTAAAGCATAACATGCAGACGTTTTGTTCGTGGTTTTCAGCTGTAGATCCAGTTTGATACACTTGTATATATATATATATATATATATATATATATATGCACAAGATGGACACATAATTAAAACCATCCCAACCATTCATATACTGTAAATGCCTGTCTACCTTGAGGGCATATTCCAAGGAGCTGAGCGCGCGGTTAGTCGCCCCGTCTGGTGGCCGCACGTCGGAGAAGACCTGCAAAAGGGTGCCGTCGACTTGGTCGTCGCCATGTGAAATTGTTTCCTGCGATTTCCGCCCTATGTACAAGCGGTATTGGTGGGGACGACATGTAGGCAGATCCGACAAAGAAAAGCGTTGTTTGTCGGTCGTGTACGTCGGCAGACGTTTTGGTTGCTTCGAGGCTCGTTTCCCGCAGACGCGTCTCTCGTAGTAGTCGCTGTCTGTGCTCGTGGCGTGGGACGATTTGGCAGACCGGCAATTGAACTGAGAAGACGGGAAGCTAAGTAAGGATGAAGTCATCTCTTCGTGGATGGTAGCCTACTGCCCCCTCCTGGCCGTCTGACACACCTCTTCACTCGCCTGTACGACACAACGGTCAGTTGACATTGAATGTATCAAAGTATGGCTAGTTATAACACAACTGAACAATCCCAATATTGTACTATCTATTGTCAGTTAACTTACGTCCAGTTGTATATCGAAATAAATTCAAATTGGCTACTGTTACGTATCGTACTTTTTCTACTCAACAACCGACAACATTCTCTGATACCCACACGACCTTAGATCATTTCCAAACAACTTTTTATTCCTAAAGCTAAAGTTAATATTGCCAAATATACTTTCTATGTAGCTGCACCAACAATCTGAACTTAATCAATTCCTTATTACAATTAAATCTACTGAAACTTTCGTAATATTTTTTTTTGAAATTGCATTTCCACCATAAAAGGTTCAGGCGGTACCATGCTCCAATGACACCTCTTGCCCGTTTCCGTTTATGATTACGCCAAACGATTTAGTTTGTTACTGACAAATACAAAGGACAGAACTATGTGGAGTCATTTGAACGACTAAACTCATTTCAGAATAATTTGGTCCAACATTTTAACAATTAAGTCAGACGACCCACCATGCGCATTGGCGTGATGTGTCCCTAGGACATTTTGCCAGTTACAGATACAGATGATCCTCAACCCAATAAAACGTTTCACCAGAAGACGTGAACCTCTACAAATAAAACCTTGGGCAACTCAGTGTTTTACTCTACAGTTCTCCAGTTCACTCAACTGTATGAATGAGTACATGACTACCGTGAACGAAGTCTTCTCTCATAAATTGTAGCGTGGTTGGATGCTTCCCAGATACCAGATGGTGTTCTATTGAACAGGTCTGCCAAGGAATAAAGTGTAAAGCACTTTGAGCAATCCTGAGGATTTCATACAGCGCTATATAAAAACTTACCTTTTGTGGTCACAATAGTTGAATAGGCCTAGGGCCAGGCCATGCATTGCAATGCAGAGTAGGCCCTTTTCTACATGAGTATTTTAATATCTATCAGAAAACAGGTTTACAGTTCTGATGCTTACCTAATTGTACCTGACAAGGCCGGGTGACAGGTTGTGTCATACCACCATCAGAGGGTAGACAGTAGCTCCCCACCCCCCTAAAAGCCACACAATTAACAATGTGGAATTCGCGGCGTCCGTTTACTGTTGGGGAACCGGAAGTAGACAATGTGCAACAATATTAGCCCGCTTGCCGCTAGGGGTTAATTTTATGCCGACAGATTGCGTCAACGTTTGGGTTCATTCCATAAAAATGGGAAAACATTTGCATTTATCTAATACTATTTATATTATTATATGTTTATGATAAGAACATATGCATCAGCGGCTACACAATCTTTAGGAATAATTACTTTTTACGTTGTTACTACCGGACCGCCTTGACGTCACTATAGCGCAACGTAAAGATTGCATCAATGTTCAAGTAGTATCTTTGGGTACAAATAATTATTGAAATCGTTACATGTCTGGTTATGCTAAACACATGAACAGCTAACATTAAAAAAAATTAAGGTATTATCCACACAAACAGGGGTCAACGGTTTAAGCAAACCAGCTAAAAACAGCGGCGTGTTATGCATGTTTTTTTCTTCATATTTCTAACCTCGAGAAGAAACGTCAATGAATGTCCATGACTTGACAGTGTAGTTGTTTTACAATGTTCTACTGATATATATATATATATATATATATATATATATATATAAATATTAAATGTAATTATAAATTAATTTATATGACTTATACTACATACGTGTAATAACATATTAATTTAAACTAAAGCAGAATATAGAGGGTCTATATACATAAATAATTGTAATTTTAAAAGGTTAAAGTTCTCACGAAAGCACTATTCTCTCATAAGAGTTATTATTACACGTACCTGGCTCACCCAAAACCTTGGCTTATTTGGGTTAATTAATGCAACTTTAGTTGGTTATACCTGCTACCAAACTATGTTGAGAGTGCTGGCTTAGTGGCTACAACATTTCACATTCGCGATTACTGGTTCGGAGCCCTGGGAAAGTTCGTTCACACCATGTTGGTCCAATTCATTCAGCTGTGGGAATGACTACTGGTATATCTGACTACAGACAATCGTGGGTATTTCTGTACAGCAAGTATTTGCGCACTAACTGCAGCGTTGCTGAAATCATCCCGGAGAAGTGAAAATGATGTTGTGTAAACGTGTCTGCAGAAAGGATATGTAAAGCGATGACAGCTCTCCCTCTACACGGCGGGTAGAAAACTCGTGAGGCAAATAACAACACATTTCTGGAAAACTGAAAATGGGGAGATGAAAATTACAGCAAACCGAGACACGTGTGTTACACCCGATAATGTAACAATCGCCTGTTATTGTAATAACTGCCTGATAATGTAATAAAAACGCCTGATAATGTGATAACTGCCTGGTAATGTAATAACATCGCCTGATAATATAATAAACTTGCTGCCTGATAATGTAATGATTTTCGCCTGATAATGTAATAACTTTCGCCTGATAATTTAATAACGTACATATTTCACGTAGGACTTAGTCGGTTTCGTGGATTTCATGTTAATTTCTTGCACTTAGTCCAATTCGTCTATTTCGTCTACTTCATGATACTGCAACTTTTGCTAGTGGGATCTGTTTAGATAATATGCTGGTTCCGAATCTGAATTCAGACATGTCCCAGCAGGTCAGAATTTTGCGTTATACATTCTCGCACCATGTGTTATGCATTCTCGCAACAATTACGAATGACGGGTTTCTTTTCCAAGATATAATATATCAGGGCATCTAATACCGCAGGCGTGGGGTTTGCTTGATGAATCCCAGTGTGAAAGCCAGATGACAAAATGGTTTATTAAGGACTGTTCATAAACACACACGCACGCACGCACGCACGCACGCACGCACGCACGCACACACACACACACACATATACATACATACATACATACATACATACATACATACATACGTACATACATTTGCATATATCGACTGATATTGTGCATGTGATCTAGTGGGCCCACGTGGATGGTTCGTAGATGTAAACTTTATCAAGGTGATAAGGAACAAGCTAGCAGCAGCACAAACAAAGACGAAAAGACATATGTTGAACATAGCATACCCTGGGTAATAGAAATGACAAAGGTCGTAAACGAGATATCTTGCACTTGGTCCATTTTTTCTATTTCGTCTGTTTCGCATTTCTGCAAATTTTGCTAATGGGATAAACGTACCGTTTTAGATTAAACCGAGTGTGATGATTCATAATATGATGATCGATTTGTTCCAGCTGGTCAGGATTTCGTGTTACACATATGATCTAATTTTATATACATGTATGTATGTGTATATAATTATATATATATATATATATTATTATATAATGTCTATGTATATATGAATATGTGTATATATAGTGTATATGTTTATGTATACATACATACATAATATATACATACGTACATACGTATAATATATGTATTGTACGTCTGTATATATGTATATATTATGTATGTATGCATACATATATGTATGTACACGTATACATGTACATATATATATATATTATATGTTACATGTTATGTGTTACATGTAACGTGTTACGTGTTACGCATTACATGGCTCGTGTTACATGTTATGTGATATATATTTCGATTACATGTCACGTGTTACATGTAACGTGTTATGCGTTATACGTTATACATTACATGTTACGTGTGACTTGTTACATGTTTTGCGTTATATATTTCATGTTACGTGTTACAAACGTTACGTGTTACACGTTACACCTGTTACGTGATATATACTCTATGATATGTTACGTGTTACATGTAATATGTTACCTGTTACATAGTATATGTTATCTATTACATGTTACATGTATCACGTTACGTGTTACATTTTATCTGTTACATGATGTGTTATATGTTACATATTACACGTTACGCATTGATATGGCACAAGCAAGACACAGCTACATTAAATAAATAGGCAGTCCGACCACAATGCAAACATATATTTTGCAATACATTCCATTATTACATGTTATATCTATTTGCGCGATCTGCTGCCGACTAGTACGGCTTTTCAACGCCTCGCCGGCCTTCCTCTCGGTTGCTCTTCAGATTGCTAAACGTAGATGTATATATATATATATATATATATATATATATATATAATTATATATATATATATGTGTGTGTGTATTTGCATCTTGAGCACATCATGCGAGAATTGCCAGACACGAAACTGTCGACAAACTCCGTAATAAAACCTATGTAAAACATTACTTAATAAACCATTTCTTCATCTGGATTTCATACTAGGATTGAACCAGCAGACCACACGCCTGTGGGCATTCGATACCCTAACATTATAGCATTGAAAGGAAACGATACCAGGATTTGCGCCGACAAGTTCGTTATCAATGAAGTCCACAGACGTAAAGTAGAATATTACACCAACCCGCCATTCATAAATGGTATGATAATGCGTAACTCAAACACCTGACGTGGGACAAATGTGACTTCAGATTTGGAACCAGCATATTGGATATAATCTAAAATAAAAGCACTAGCAAAGTTTCAATATTGCGAAACAGACGAAAAATTTAATAGACAAAATGGACTAAGTGCAAGAAACCAACATGAAATCCACGAAAACAACTAAGTCCTACGTGAAATGTGTACGTTATTACATTATCAGGCGAAAATTATTACATTATCAGGCAGCAAGTTTATTACATTATTGGGTGATTTTATTACATTATCAGGCAATTATTACATTAACAGGCGATTATTACATTATCGGTTGTAACACACGTTTATGAGAGTGATCGTGAACGCCGACTGGTGCTTGTACGTGCGCACAAAAAGTACTCAACACATTTTCGTCAAAACACGTACAGGTTATGCTTCATATCGACTGGCAAGATGTGTTATGCTTCATATCTACTAGCAAGATGTGTTGATGTATTTTATTTCGTAGCATAACAAGCATTAGGTACGAGTTTTATTTTAGTTTTATTGGATTGCTGTTTTGCCAAAGAAGACGACAATTGAATGCCAGGTATCAAGCTGGATTGTTGTATAAACAAATGCACACACACACACACACACACACACACACACACACACACACACACACACACACACACACACACACACACCCCACACACACACACACACACACACACACACACACACACACACACACACACACACACACCACACACACACACACACACACACACACACACACACACACACACACACACACACATACACATATATAACAGGGGAGAATCGTATATCATACGTAACTGCTGTTCAGACCGAATTTTATGAACACGATATAATAGCTGCATTGCATCAAAACGTAAACATAATGTTTATAAATAATTTTCCATTGTCTTCTTAGATTTCAACCTCCACAGCTTCGGTTGACTTGAAGTCTGAAATACCAAAAACAGATTATTATTTTAAATCATCATTGTTATGCAGTAAGGCAAAAAAGCGCACAAATATGAATAAGAGACAAACGAAGTTATAAATTATAAGAAGGATGGTATTTGTATCAATCAATCATCTCAATCAGTGTAGGCATAAGCATAATGATGGAACATTTTATACGGAAAACTGCTTAAGGTGGAACACATTATATAGTACATTCTTTAATGGCAAGCTTACTTAAACCAAACGGCAACGGAAATAATATTAAAATCAAAGTATTCAACCAATATTTCCACTAGCCACAATAACTGGGTTGAAAATGGTTTACAAAACGATAGTTACAACACAAAACAACAAAGCACGATGCATGTCTGGATTGCCCTAAAATAATATTGCTGAGAACAACAATAATCAATTTATATGGACAAAGTCACTTTCGTAACGGCTGAGGTCATGAATTTCAATTTTTTCCAGTTAGCCAGTAACTGGATTGGGATTACTTGTCTAGTTTATGACGCACAATAAACCTATTGTGTGTGTGTGTGTGTGTGTGTGTGTGTGTGTGTGTGTGTGTGTGTGTGTGTGTGTGTGGTGTGCGTGCGTGCGTCCGTGCGTCCGTGCGTGCGTTCACCATTTATTAGCACATATTATCAGCAAATTATGGTATTTCAGCTATGTAGATTGTGTTTACGCATACTGCTACATGTTAATATCCACACTGCCTTGCATGGGCAATACAAAACACAATGCCACACGTCCAACCTGTGTCTTGGAGGTTGTGTCGAGGTGCTGAAGGTCCAGCAGCGGGACAATGGAAGGACGACCGTGAGCACATTGGAATGGCAGTTGACACCGACCCAACGACCTCACCAGAGTTACACATTCATCCACTGTCAATGCATCACCAAATTTTATGGCGCCTACAAATCATTTTTTTCTTCAAAACAGGGTAAACTAAATGCGTTAATGTCACCATCCCTAAGAGTGTGTGCGTGCGTGCGTGCGTGTGTCCGTGTGTGCGTGTGCGTGCGCGCGAGTGAGTATGTGTATACGAAATTCTGAATCGAAACAGTTCTTAAGTCATTCAAAATGACCGCACTGCATTCAGCACCGCTACCATAAAATAGTTACTACAACGCAAATATTACAAGGACGTGGCAGAAACCTACGACCAACAAACAGAACAATACTACACACACTGACCGTGACATGCTTGAGAGTTTAACAGTCTTTGGATGCACCTCGGCAGGGTCGTAGCAGCTCCGTGAGTATTACAGAACAACTAGCAACGTAGGCAGAATGGACCGTTCAGTAGACGACGTCAAACGTTAGCAAAATTAGTGATTACCAAAAATACCTACAACTTATCGGAATAAATTTACATTGTAGGATGAATGTTACCACACCAGAACTGAGAGCACTGTCTAAAGCAGCGTACGTAAGTAGCATTGTTATTCAAAAGTTGATATGTAGCTCTAAATCGTTTTGTCTACTGAATTAGCCCCTCGCGAATCCGATTCCTTGATGTCCAAATATTATTTAATGTGTGAATGGTTTGTAATATCGACATCTACAGCGGGTTTAATGAGAAAAGTGCTTAACTTTTGTCACATAGATTTTGAGAGCAAGAAAGGTAAAATTATCAAATGCCATAATCTTATAGCAAATTCCAAACGAGCTAGCACGTATCATAGTAGATACATATATAAGTTTGTGTTTTTGCTGAATTTTAAATTACCAAAGAGTTCCAGGAGGCATCGTAATGTTAACGATCAACACTACGTACATACTACACTAACAACTAACATCGGTTAACTTACATTTGATCTTATTGCAAAACAAAACATCACTCACACTTATTTGTTCCTGCAGCAAAACCTGGAATGTGAACAGAATACGTGTCGGAATGTGTTAAAATACAGCCGTGCTACGCATTAATAACCATCTTAATGTTTTAGGTAATCCTCCACATAACTAGTTTAATTTATTTGTTCCTCGCACTAAGCCTTAATACAACTCGGTCTCTACTGTGTCTGACATTCTACAGTCAAGTATCTGACAATATATGCGATGTTCTGTTACAATAATAATCAGCATCTTAGTAAGAATTACATGTTTTGTTAAACTTACACCGCCTGGTTGTTTGTATCATAAAATCATACAGTATGGTGCATGAATGTTTCGGTTCAAACATGATGTTTATCTGGCATGCTTGAACGTTATTATCAATATTTCGTAAACATATACACAAATTAAAATAAAACAAATCATGGTATATATATATATATATATATATATATATATATATATATATATTAGTTCCTTGTTGATTGTTTCCATCAACTAATCAATAGAACGTTTGAATTATTGTAGGTACAATAAAATAAACATCTTTCATTTGTCTATGTATACTGAATAATCTCTCACTCGTGGCTTTTATAATTGGCGTCATGAGAACTCGTAACGGTACACGACATACCCGTGGTGCAATACATAATAATAAAGCTTTATTGCCATATTCAACGTGCATTACATGATGAATTGGAATGTAGTCTGGCGTTGACTCATATAGTGTCTATATATACAATAAAATGAAATATGGCAAATAAATATAAGATATAGATATAAGATATACATTGTACATAATTTGTTCTTTAAAATGTTTTTTATATAATAAATAAATAAAGACAAAATTAAAATAATAGATTATCTATTTAACAATAATTGTGGTGTAAACTAGTTCATAAATAAATATATATAAATGTCCTTTAATTTTTAATATATATATATATATATATATATATATATATATATAAATTATCATTAAATTTTTATTTAAATTAGTAAACACACATTATAAGAGGACTAAAATATCATTAAAAATTATATTTACAATTACAATTGAATGCGTCCAATTTTGTTTTAAAATATACTTATACAATTATTAAGTTAAGCTAACATTTCAGGATACATCTTACTGTGATTCCACTCATGCAACAACTGATTCGGAAATCATCAAAAATACAGTTGTGCTGAAAGCAGAGGTTTATCAGTGATGTTTCCTCAGAATGAAAATTCACTAGAAATAGCTTCTTCTTCCTCGCAAGGACTTGGTGTCGGTCTGGTCAAAGCTTGATGTAATATTTCTTATCACAGTGTAACAACTTCATAGTAAAATAACATGTGTTTGGTATTGCCTG
The DNA here is from genome assembly GCA_025642075.2 of Ridgeia piscesae. Taxonomy (NCBI): domain Eukaryota; kingdom Metazoa; phylum Annelida; class Polychaeta; order Sabellida; family Siboglinidae; genus Ridgeia; species Ridgeia piscesae. Next base: position 422,648 of record JAODUO010000115.1, read on the forward strand.
ATCATTATCCCATCCTCAAAGTAACCTGACATTTGTCGCCCTCTAGAAAATGTCGCCCACGTGTACAACAACATGATCATTTCAGCTGTAATGATGCAATGTCGGCGGACCGTCTTTTAGTAGTATCCTGCATTTGTTTAGTAGTTTCACAGTGTAATGCTCTGGTTGCATGATATGGTTTTACTTGTGAGTACTATATTAGTTTACGTTTAGCAGTGAAACCTTTTTGTTATAAAGCTGACTTTAAGAGGAAACGTCTGCAAATATCCCTATTTGGGCTAAAGACAAACACCTGTATGACCTCATGCTACATTCCTGCAAGATGTATCATTAACGAAATCATTAGACAAGTTATTCGTACATTACGTTGTGATGTTACCAGTAACGTTATAGATGTTCTTAACAACAACATTATAAACCATTACTATAAACAACATTACTATGACAACAACAGCATTTCACCTGTAAAGTGCCAGTCAACTGATCCTGTGTGTTGCCGTCACTGAGCACACAGGACGGAACAGCGCTGACACGCACAGTGTCCAGACGGGCTGGGTCACCCGAGAATTCAACTCCTACAAAGCAGCGACATAATTCCTATTGACAGTTTTAACGTCTTAGTCGAGTGGCACACAAAACTATTTATTTCCAATATGACGCTTGAATGTATTATTTATTAACAATGTTTTACAATGTCAGAAACAACAATCCAAAAGCATCAATACACACTAAAATGCTTAATTCGGCATGACTGTTCATAATAATTTTTAATAATAAATTGCAATCGGGTTAACTAGCTGTGAACTGATAGGACTGTTGAAATTTATAATACAGAATTAGTGAACATAAATTAGTGTACATACTTTATTGCATCCTGAGGATTTTGTGACTGCTCATTGTGGTTCCATGACATTATATTTTGTTCCGTTGAATATATAAATATTATAAATAAAAAAGTTACTATTACAACAAATAATAAATGGTAAGAAGTTAAACCGCTAATATGTTCCAACGAATCCTGCATTTGACTTTATCCTAAAGATGATATTATGTGCTTAGTCTGCTTACACTTTTTGTTGACAATCTATGTTAATTTACTATGTATGCCTGATACAAGTTTGAGAATTAACTCCATTTATCTTACATATTAATTCAAACTATTAATAACATTACAAATAAATTTTATTTATATTAAAAACCTGGGGGTAACTAATATTCCATTAATAAGCATGTCAGACAACTGAAAACCCACTTCAAAAAATGTTATTGTCAAGGAAATAAATGTCTTTATATTTTCATTTGAATGAATGAACATTTCTATTTCAGACGCAATAAATACAAACAGATAATAACAAATAGTAGATAATACAATTCGTCTGATGAAGTATTGATACATAACTACTTTCTGAACTCAAAACACGCTTTACGTTGGTCTAATCGTAGCATAAAACATAAATATAATGTACGCTTGACTTATTCCATGATTACCGATCTTTTGCAGTGATTTCCTGTATGAGTGCATCACTCTGACGTCACTGACAGTCAGTGTGACTGCCACAGGATGCGACAATTTGAATGTCTTCAACTTTCTTTCCTGTGTGTCACAATCTTCATATGCCTCTGGAAGGAACATTACACAGCTCCCTTACATGACATAACTGTTTTATATTATAAATAAGTACACTTTACTACAAATTTATTGAAACATCTGGGGTCATGGTTGGATTGTTCAAGAACGCGCAGCCCGTTTTTTGTCTTAACGACTATAGATCTAGAGAAGCGGGCTGTGTGTCAGAAATGCTAAAACTGTTACGCCTACAACAACTAATAACCAGACGAACAAACAGACGCCTCACCATACTCCACAAAGCCATCTATGGACACATATCATTGCCTGTCAATAACGTCCTCCAGCAAGTACAACGCCTATCAATGCATTTAAACAATAAAAATTCGACACTAACCACGCCACTAAGAACTGCTATAATTGTTCATATTTCCCTGGAACAATAAGAGATTGGAATTCCCTACCAGATACAATTGTTAACATTCCTGAACTATAACATTTTAGACAAGCTTTGATACATAAATAATAACCCAACAAGCATGTGCACCCAACCCTGACCGTTTGACTCCACCAGGAGTGTTGGCCAGTATACAAACAAGACAAGACAAGACAAGACAAGACAAGACAAGACAAGACAAGACAAGACAACAAGACAAGACAAGACAAGACAAGACAAGAGAACATTACCAGAATGTTTACAAGCAAATATATTCAAATAAAAATAATGTTTGAAGTAAACAGATACATTTACACTAAGATTGTCTAATCCTATTGCCTTTCTTGTGAAAATAGTTGAAAGGTTAAAAGAATTGGTAGTTGCCATGTCATCATATGATATGTTTAGAAATTTATTAATTTTTAAGGCAACTGGCTTTGTTTAATTTTCAGTAGAAAATTATGTTAGAATTGTTTTTAAATAATAAATGAATAATATATAAATAAGATTTCAGTTATTGAACAAAAAATGGACAGAGTGCGTATCACAATGCTTTGTTGCATGGTCTTCATTAATTTCGCGTCATCCCAATGAATACTTGTTACTTTGTGGACGACTTTACTCGAACAATATTGTTTAATAAAACTGACGACATTGTCATAGTGCTTCGCTTATTTGGGCAACGGTTATTGCAATCAAAGAAAGTGAAAATCCCAGGTATCATTCTGTAAGGGTCCTTCAGAAAGTCATTATAAACATAATTCCGTTTTCAAGGACCTACATGCCTTTAGACTACAAACTGTAATACTGATCAGAGCAAGAAAACATTTTAAGATATTGATCTACAAATGAAACTAGGAAATAATGCCACATTTACCTTGAGTGAGACACTCAAGTCTGACTCTCTCGTGCGCTGCATGTTGGTCAATAACCACCAGCAGACCGTCTCCTGCAAGATGCCACCAACATCACCACTGACATTCTAGAATAATGTAGCAACATATCCCAGTTAGTCAAATAAAAGTGCTGATTTATATTACAAATGCAGGCATCCATACAAATGGAATATATGTGGAAAAGTGTTTTCCATGGTGGGTACTAAAAAATGTTTTACATATCAAATGTATTTATGGAAATGTATGTCTCACATTTGTAAAAAAATACTTTGATAGATATATTACTGACTTCAAGCAAATTTTTTAGTGTAAGCAGTTGGATGTTTGCAAAATGTAGACAAGAATAAACATGATCAGACACCAGTTGACTAATAGCCACATCGTTCATAAAATGAACTTGACAAATATATATATATATATATATATATATACCAGTCCGTCTGTGGTTGTCGGTGTACATTAGACACACAATGAACTTGTTGTCAAGCTGTCTGAGGACCGTGGTAGTTGACAGCATGTTTCTGGTGAACCGACAGGGATGCAAAGCTCGGTGGACACGAGACATTCTGACTTCTAATGAACATACGTCCTACAAAGAGAAAAGTATAAAAGGTATGTTCTTATTCAGTGCATGGACACTTCAAGTCCTTATTCCCGGCACATACACTTTACTCCCTAACAGACCTATTCAATCGAATACCATCTTGACATTTCTTGGAAGTGGTCAACTAAACTGCAATTAATTCACAAAGAATATTCATACAGTAACATTCATCACTGTCTAAAGCCAGATATTTATTGGAGTATCACAGAGCTTGCATACGTTTTAAAATAGCAGTACATGAGTTTCTTGATTGAGGGCCTGGTGTTCTAGCCACTGTGCGCCAGTAAGAAACAGAATTCAGACGTGTAGCTAGGCATGTATGGCTCTGCGTGAGTACATGCATGCACATCAAAAACCAAACAAAGAGTAACTACCATTAGACATTACTGCAGCATATGGCGCACACAAACGTAAACGTTGATAAATTTTTATTTTCGTGTTTTTAGTAGCCACGTGGTGCCATCAAGGGATTATGAATGACAGAATGCTGTGGAAACTTGTGGGTGCCGTTTGAGTGACTCCATCAGTTGTAAGTGCAGACTCAATACACAGTATGCTGTGTGCTTCATTGATATTATGTCTTCTTCCACAAATGGCCACACTGCAGCTCTAGTAACCTAAACCTAGACCAATCTTCAGTTTAATGTTGAAACTTCCCTCACTGTTATATAGAAGAACATGTGTGATATGATTGAGGTATATAACCTTCTAACAAGAATGGGCGACTAATGGAGGGGTCATTGCTTGAAACTGTTCCAAGAATGTGCCAATATAAACACAAAAGAGAAAAGCTTCTCAAGAGTAACAAAATGATGGAATAATCTACCAGAAAAGGGCATAGCTGTAACCTGGTATAATATACAACATTAACACAGAAAAACCTACACGAACACTGGTGTAGATCATACCCTGAACAGGAAGTACCTATGTAAACCTAAAGAAACTATGAAAACAGTACCATAGTAGCATTTGCTGATTTGCAAAGCGTTAGAGAGAGCAATAAACTACAGACTGAACGTTCGGAGCCGTCCTAACATGGTACTAACAGTGAGAGTTCACCAGATGTGGTTTTACAGAAGAGCTGCTGTTGTGTAACTTACTTGTTCTGGCAGTGTGAATGCAGGGTTCTGCCACTCCAGTAGTTTCTGAGCTGTTGTTACAGTTTCACACCTCTCATCTGCATAACGTTATCGCAAGTCAAACACAACATTCAAAACAGTCTGTGATTGCTACAAAATTATCAAAACGGGAATTGTAATATCAGTCCACCATTAGTAACATCACAGAATACTCTAAAGTGCAGCAACCAAAATATACAACAATTATCCAACAACAGCTAAATATTAAAACAAGATTCCTTATTACACAACTAATAAATTTTAACTCACATCAACGTTTCGAACACCATCAGTGGCCTTCATCGGGAACTTTTTTTTTTTTCAGTTCCTTTAATATAACTGGTTACTATTTCAATTGTTATCATATGGTTTAAAATGTGTGTAATGCAACGTGGTTATGTGCATAGATAACAGATGATTTACTATCAGGATATTCCTTCCACTTGACGTGGTCCTTCAGCTCCTGGTCTTCAAGATGTTCTGACAATGTCACAGCCAGTAATGCCCTGGAGTTGGGAGACAGTGGCGCTACCTGAAGACAATGTCGTCTCTCACATCTCGGTCTTGGCAACAGTGGTGTAGCACTACGGCTCAATGGCAGGTGTCTCGCATCAGCACCTGGACACATTTGACATAACTCAATAAGGGGGTCATGTTTTATTGTACACACATTTCACATAACTCAATAAGGGGGTCATGTTTTATTGTACACACATTTCACATAACTCAATAAGGGGGTCATGTTTTATTGTACACACATTTCACATAACTCAATAAGGGGGTCATGTTTTATTGTACACACATTTCACATAACTCAATAAGGGGGATCATGTTTTATTGTACACACATTTCACATTACTCAATAAGGAGGTCATGTTTTATTGTACACACATTTCACATAACTCAATAAGGGGGATCATGTTTTATTGTACACACATTTCACATAACTCAATAAGGGGGTCATGTTTTATTGTACACACATTTCACATAACTCAATAAGGGGGGTCATGTTTTATTTTAAACACATTTCACATAACTCAATATTGGGGGCATGTTTTTTGTACACACATTTCACATAACTCAATAAGGGGGTCATGTTTTATTGTACACACATTTCACATAACTTAATAAGGGGGTCATGTTTTATTTTACACACATTTCACATAACTCAATAAGGGGGTAATGTTTTATTGTACACACATTTCACATAACTCAATAAGGGGGTAATGTTTTATTGTACACACATTTCACATAACTCAATAAGGGGGGTCATGTTTTATTGTACACACATTTCACATAACTCAATAAGGGGGTCATGTTTTATTGTACACACATTTCACATAACTCAATAAGGGGGTCATGTTTTATTGTACACACATTTCACATAACTCAATAAGGGGGTCATGTTTTATTGTACACACATTTCACATAACTCAATAAGGGGGTCATGTTTTATTGTACACACATTTCACATAACTCAATAAGGGGGTAATGTTTTATTGTACACACATTTCACATAACTCAATAAGGGGGTCATGTTTTATTGTACACACATTTCACATAACTCAATAAGGGGGTAATGTTTTATTGTACACACATTTCACATAACTCAATAAGGGGGTCATGTTTTATTGTACACACATTTCACATAACTCAATAAGGGGGTCATGTTTTATTGTACACACATTTCACATAACTCAATAAGGGGGTCATGTTTTATTGTACACACATTTCACATAACTCAATAAGGGGGTCATGTTTTATTGTACACACATTTCACATAACTCAATAAGGGGGTCATGTTTTATTGTACACACATTTCACATAACTCAATAAGGGGGTCATGTTTTATTGTACACACATTTCACATAACTCAATAAGGGGTCATGTTTTATTGTACACACATTTCACATAACTCAATAAGGGGGTCATGTTTTATTGTACACACATTTCACATAACTCAATAAGGGGGTCATGTTTTATTGTACACACATTTCACATAACTCAATAAGGGGTACATGTTTTATTGTACACACATTTCACATAACTCAATAAGGGGGTCATGTTTTATTGTACACACATTTCACATAACTCAATAAGGGGGTCATGTTTTATTGTACACACATTTCACATAACTCAATAAGGGGGTCATGTTTTATTGTACACACATTTCACATAACTCAATAAGGGGGTCATGTTTTATTGTACACACATTTCACATAACTCAATAAGGGGTCATGTTTTATTGTACACACATTTCACATAACTCAATAAGGGGGTCATGTTTTATTGTACACACATTTCACATAACTCAATAAGGGGGTCATGTTTTATTGTACACACATTTCACATAACTCAATAAGGGGTCATGTTTTATTGTACACATTTCACATAACTCAATAAGGGGGTCATGTTTTATTGTACACACATTTCACATAACTCAATAAGGGGGTCATGTTTTATTGAACACATATTTCACATAACTCAATAAGGGGGTCATGTTTTATTGTACACACATTTCACATAACTCAATAAGGGGGGTCATGTTTTATTGTACACACATTTCACATAACTCAATAAGGGGGTCATGTTTTATTGTACACACATTTCACATAACTCAATATTGGGGGCATGTTTTATTGTACACACATTTCACATGACACAATAAGGGGGTCATGTTTTATTGTACACATATTTCACATGACTCAATAAGGAGGTCCTCTTTTATTGTACACATATTTCACATGACTCAATTAGGGGAGGGTCATGTTTTATTGTACACACATTTCACATGACTCAATAAGGGGAGGGTCGTGTTTTATTGTACACACATTTCACATAACTCAATAAGGGGGTCATGTTTTATTGTACACACATTTCACATAACTCAATAAGGGGGTCATGTTTTGTTGTACACACATTTCACATGACTCAATAAGGGGATCATGTTTTATTGTACACACATTTCACATGACACAATAAGGGGGTCATGTTTTATTGTACACACATTTCACATAACTCAATAAGGGGGGTCATGTTTTAATGTACACACATTTCACATAACTCAATAGGGGAGGTCATGTTTTATATTGTACACACATTTCACATAACTCAATAAGGGGGGTCATGTTTTATTGTACACACATTTCACATGAGTCAATAAGAAGTGTTTATTGTGATCACATTTCACGACTCAATAAGTTCTCGACAAGTTTATTGTTGAGAAAATTGTTTCACCTGCTTCAATGAATACATTTCACCTGATATGAATATAGATGTTTTATTCTGAACTTATTCACGCACATGCATGCACGTGTCCACATGCAAATAGAGCATTTCCAGATTTGGGGAGTATGGTTGATCTACATAATAAAATATACATTTAAACAAAAACTCACTTAGTTAAGCATAAGTAGCAATGTCATATAATAATAATAATAATAATAATAATAATAATAATAATAATAATAATAATAATAATAATAATAATAATAATAATAATAACAATAACAATAACAATAACAATATATAATAATAATGACTTCTTTTGCCCCTATATCCCCGAAGATCAAGCTCAATGGTGCGACAAAACCAAGGGATTAAGCAAACTCGTAATCGTAAAACAATGCGTGAGTCGTCAATGGATGGATGAAGAGACTAAAGGAGGCTAAGGAGGATAGGCAGCATTAAAGAGATATGTTTTTAGACGTCGGAGGAATGAAACTATATTACGTTCTGATTTAACTCTGGCAGAAGCGAATTCACACAGTTGGTGCAGCCACAAGAAAGCTCAGGTCCCAGCTTTCGTTTTCACCCGAGGAATGTAAAGAGTGTTACTACTGGTTGAGCGTAGCTGTCTGGAATTTCTTGCTGGAGTTAGCATCGAATTCAGATATGCTGTTGTGTAGATGAGAGTGCTTGATTGGCTATTGTACAAATTTTGAAAATACTGCGATAGTGCGCAGAGAGCCAATGCAATGATATTAGAAGCAGCACTGAGCGATAAAAATAGGAGAACACGTGACTACCCTTTCTGAACAATTCTGAACACACTGAAGTTTTGCTATATCTTTGTTTGCGGTATTGTAAAGGAGGGAATTGCAGTAGTCAAGTCAATATTCACCTATCACCACTGATGCCATGTTTTCAGACTCATCCAGTGCTTCTTTTTCCAATAATTCTGGCAGTTCGTAGCATGTGTTGCCTGTCAGTAAATTCACGTACATCTTTGTGCCTATAACATGGAGTGATATCATCAACATTATGGATGCATGCACGTTAACAGTGGACAAATTTGCCCTAAGTGTTTTTTATCACTTCAGCTTATTTTTTCCATTGGCAATAATGTAAATTCACTTGAGCATATGTATGGTCAAGAAGACCATGCCCCATAGCATCGCATAACCCCTTCAGTGCTTGCTCATGTCACCCTAACATCGCCCATATATTATCAGAGAAACCCTGATATATATAATATATATATATATATATATATATATATATATATAATATATATATACATATATATATATATATATATTATATATATATATATATATATATATATATATATATATATATATATATATATGTATATATATATATATATATATATATATATTATATATACAGGGTTTCTGCTGGATAATATTATGGCGAGTGTTAGGGTGACATGAGCAAGCACTGAAGGGGTTATGCGATGCTATGGGCATGGTCTTCTAATTGTATATATATATATATATATATATACACTGTATATATATATATATATACTATATATATAGAGCTCGAGTTTACATATATTTATGTAATTATGAGTGTGTGTGCATGTGTATATGTGAACACGTTTTTATATATTCACACATGTATAACAGCTATTTACAGCAACATTTTGGAAATGATCAGTCACAGGGTCGACAATGTAATATATACTGTTAAACATTAATAAACAGAGAGGGGCCTTTAGGCATTTATTTGAATAACAGTGTACTTAAGTTACTTTGAAGTTTTGCAAACATTTGATGAATAACATGTAACGACACATTTTGTGCTATAAAAAGTCCTATTCTAACAGGGCAACCAAATGTGTCAGGACAGTGAAAATAACTGTTTACAAGAAGGCAAAGACTTGAAACATGATGAATACTTCTTCACGTTGAATGTGTACCTGTGTCAGGCTGAATCTGGCATATCCAGTGATGCACCACATGTTGAGCTTTACCACAATCTTTCAGCTGTTCTTCCACTGCATCTTTGTTCTGATCAACCTTTGTGTCATCAGCAGCATGTTTGTCAGTTTTGTTGCAATACTTGTCGTCTTTCCTAAAGACCTTCACAATCTCTGTTTGGTTTTCACCTTCAACATCTTTCAAGTTGGGCGACAGCTTTGTGTTGGGCAAAACACCTGGTTTACAATGGATTGTGGGTAAGACAGCGTCTGATTGCGTTTCTTTCGGCTGAGATGGTCAAACAGACAGAATCATTTGTATTGTGTACATTCCTATTACACTACAAAACAAAACACGTATGATAGTTTTACCTATACAAATATGCATACTAAAACACAGGTTTTCATCAACATCAGCAAAGAGGTTCATCAGATCAATTGGTTTAAATAAGTTTTCTTTTAAAGTATTTAAATACACTTTGAATGAATAAAAAGGTAGCTTGCTGCCAAAACTGAAATTATTAGCTTGAACACATCTAATACAAAAAATAGCAAAACACCAGAAACATCCACTGTGACATACTGTACCATAAAATATTTTGAAGTTTTACTGAATAACATACCTTTCTGATGAAATTAAGTTCATCAAGCACATGCTAATTATAAAGTTAAATAAAAATGAAAAAGTACCTTGTCATAGTCAGGTCCAGTTTGTGCAGCAGTAATGCTGTTTGCTGCGATAGTAACCCTGGAACCAGTGTCTGGTTTTGTTGGGTCCATATGAAATTCGTGTGTGACTTCAAATGGCTGCGTTGTCATATCACTGGTGACATAGAAAGGCTGGGTTGACATGTCACCCATAGGACATTCACATGTCATCGACATACCTACGCTCTCTACTGGATCCCAGTCCTGTTGTGCTGCAGGAGACAGTTTGTCAGTGACAATGGACACTTGGAAGCCTTCTGATTCTTGACTGCAATGACTGACACACGGAGACATGTCAACATATGTGGGACATGGCTGGTTTCCGGGTGAAGCTGCCTCCAAGTCAGACACATCCACAGAGAGGGGCACAAACTCAACATCATACTCAGAGTTGCAGACAATCAAACCAGGACATGGCACTAACTGACTTGAAGTAGCAGCAGCAGTTTCATGGTGGTCATCCACCGACTTCACGTCATGGGTCATCTCCAGATCCTGGGTATCAGTCAGATGAAGCACAAGTCTGTTCTCTGTACTCTCATGCTGTGTTTTACCTGACAATCCTACACCTGGCACTAATTCAGGGTTGGTGGTGGCACCAACAACGGAAGTACCTTGTGTACAAACACAGATTGTGTTGTTACTCTCAATGGTGTTGCCAACCTTTCTGGTACGGTCTTTAAGGCAAGAGTCAAATGATAAGGTAGAGGTACTAGTATATCCTATATTATTACTAGCCCTCACTGGAGCCTTTTCACAGTCAGAACAAGTTCTCTGGTCACCTCTGTTGGTAATCCTTGTCTGAAATGTCCTAACTTATGGTCCTCTTCTGCAAGATGTTTCTCAACATTGCCTCCCAAATTACTGACCTCTTCACCAGTGTCCTTCCCGACCTCTTCCCCAGTGTCTGTCCTGACCTCTTCCCTGGTATCTTTCCTGACCTCTTCCCCAGTGTCCTTCGTGACCACTTCCCCAGTGTCCTTCCCGACCTCTTCCCCAGTGTCTGTCCTGACCTCTTCCCTGGTGTCCCTCCTGACCTCTTCCCTGGTGTCTGTACTGACCTCTTCCCTGGTGTCTGTCCTGACCTCTTCCCTGGTGTCCCTCCTGACCTCTTCCCTGGTGTCTGTCCTGACCTCTTCCCTGGTGTCCCTCCTGACCTCTTCCCTGGTGTCTGTCCTGACCTCTTCCCTGGTGTCCCTCCTGACCTCTTCCCTGGTGCCCTGTCCCGGGGACCTCTTCCCTGGTGTCTGTCCTGACCTCTTCCCTAGTGTCCCTCCTGACCTCTTCCCTGGTGTCTGTCCTGACCTCTTCCCTGGTATCTGTTTTGACCTCTTCCCCAGTGTCCTTACAACTGATCCACTGTGCACCTGGCAGCAGATCTGCCTGAGGTCAGAAATGATCCTCGATGATGAGCGGCATCTGTTTTGGTTAGTTGTTTAGTTGAAGTCTCTGATTCCTCTGTGGCTGTTCTCTGACCATTGTACTCAGCACAGTGTGGGTGAAGTGAGTTAACTTGACCGTGACCACAGTTTGGGTTCTGTCTAATCTGACCACCATACTGACCATAGCCAAAGTCAAATACGTTGATGTGATCACCACACTGATCATAATCTGAGTCAAATCTGTTGATCGGATCATTACACTGACCAGAGTTTGAGTCAAGATTGTTGACCTGATTACACCAATGGCTACACTTCGAGTCATGTCTGCCGATCTGATTGTGACTCTGAGCACAGTACGAGTCATGTATATTGACCCGTTGACAACTCAGTGCTTGTAAGTTCACACACTGGTCACTGGGCTGTTCCACCTGTATTTCCGTAAACATTTTTGTGAAATGGTGATACTGGGTCATTTTAGCATTCGGTGAAATGAAGTCACCAGAAGCCAACCTCTTGTGTACATTTGGTCTGGTGTTCAGCTCTTCTGTGTTTGTATCATTTGATTCTATTGTGCCACCTCCAGCAGGGTGATTCGGATACTGCAGAGGTAAACCATGACACATTGATTGTGTTATCCCTCCTGTCCTCGACACTCCTGGAATATCTGAAATACACTCACAGTGACCATGTTTGGATACAAGTTCTCTTCTTGGCTGGTTTCGGTGTATACTGTCAGCCAATGAGGTCTGGCTTTCCTGCCAACTGCTACGCTTGAATTCTTCAGTCCTCGTACCATCACAATGCGACTCTCTATTCCTTTTGCCTTCTTGGCTGACTCTAGTCCTGTCTTGTGCATGTGGTTGGTTCAGCCTCTCACGTACATGAGACAGTCCCGCTAGCCATTTGTGTCTGTCTTTGGTGCCGACGTCCCTTTTGAAGGATCTTAAGGAACTGCTTAGTTGAGATGACTGACAGCCGAGATCCTCTCTCAACTGCTCCTTCAGCATCTTCAGAGATGCAATCTGGACTCTGGTTGAGGGAACAGAACTCTGTCTACCACGGTCCATCAGAAGGTTCATGCTGGAGTAGCTGTTCTGTGTGCCTAATGAGATGAATGTGTGGTCCCTCACAATTACATCGTCACTGGACTCTTCGGCAGGGTCACCACTTGACTCTAACATTTGAGTTAAATTGATGGACTCAAAACTCAGATTTCTGTTCTCTGCTTGGCTGACGTCAGTTGTAATTTTACAAGTCCTTTCGTGGTTTTGTTTATATGAATGTTGAGTCTGGCCAGCATCATTTGACTCAGGATGACCTTGTTGACAATGCTGGTTGTCTGTACCACTCTTTGAACTACATTCCAAGACACTGTTATTTCTAGAATGCTGTGCCAAGTCTGAGTGTGACAGTTTGGTTGGACTTGTAGACTTAAATATTGCCTCTGATCTGCAGTTATTGTCTTCAGATATCACACATGATGTTGATGTCTTGTCATTATTTCTTGCATGCTTCTTATACTTTGCTTTTGAAAGCCTTGCATTAAGAGTCATCCCAGAAGTATTGTCTCTGATGCTACATTCATTGTCTTTTGATGTGACGTCACCTGCACAGTCAGATGCTGCTGACAATACTGCCCCAGGGACAGTTCCACAACTAACACTATGACTACAGGACTGTTGTGAGTTTGTTTCCATCTGCTCAACAAGCTTTGCAGGGTCAACAACACCTTCTGTGGTACTTATGACACCTTTCACTGGTCTCCTAACTGTGTTTGACTGCAGGTTATTAGAAATGTTACTCGCGTGAATGCCTTTACCATAGCTCTTGACACTTGTGTCACAGTTTGTTGTGCATGTGTCCTGTGTCAACTCATTATTGTTGACAACCTCAAATTGCTTTGAGGATGCAGGTTCATTCAAATTTGATGGTTCAACTAGCCCTTCTTTCTCAAGACATTCCCATAGTGAATTCTTAACGCATTCTAGAAGGATACACCAATGTTTGAACTCAACCAGAGTTTTGGTTGGGTCAAACGTGATCTCATATTCACTCAGTGGGCAGGTGATCATAAGAATGTAAATGCCATGTTTGTCCACTGCATTTTGTGGACTGCCTGGATGAGATGTTGCACGAAAGTAGTTTTCACATTTCTTCTCAGCTGTTTCTCTGGTGACAAGTGCAGACTTCTGTCTCTGCTTCAATATGACAGATTGTGACAAGATGCAGTTGATCAAGGAGTGTAGCTTTGTCTTCAGAACAAGCCGATTGTTCACAAACACAAACTGAACATTTCTGTTGGCACAACTCGCTCTACTCACGTAGCCTCTCACCTGAAACATGTCAGTTTGGTTTGAAAACGTGCAAAGTTTCTGCGAATGTTCCACTCCAAACAGATGCGTGAATGCACCAACAACAGAGCTGCTCTTATGTGTCTGCAAGATCAGACTTCCTGTAGCATCATTCCTGAGAGAAAATGACACAGACGGATGAACCAGAGCAAAGGCTTCCAATCTCTGTTTTATCCATTCCAACTCCAAGCATTCACTGAGGCATTTCTTCCTGACGGGAGATGCATGGAAGAGGTCGAAGACAGTGACAGTTGTGCCTTGACTCGGGCGGTAGTTCGCAGAGTTGCTCAGCTGTACCAGTTTGCCTTTCTTCATAACCTTTGTGAATGTCTCTCTGGATAGCCTTGAGCGAGACTCAATCTCAAGAATGTAGCAGAGATTCCTGATGCTTGCCAAGGCTTCCCCTCTATAGCCATATTGGCTCAGTCGGTCTAGGTCAGCCAGACTAGCTATCTTACTTGTAGCATATCTGAATAACAGAGATCCACATGTAAAATAATAGACTTTCATCATACATACATGGTTGCAATGTGTTGCTAAAAATAAGGTGTCTACATCATGACTAAGAAAGTATATATTTGCTGTATAGACAATGCAACATGTATTCGTTTGATGCTGTGTGATCTAATTGTGTATAATAGCTGTATCCGCAGTATATTAGTAAGGACAGTGGGAGTTTTACACAATCAAACCATTCTACTTGTTTTCAGAAAGAAATTACTAGTTTCTGACCAATGCCAAATGTCCAAAATGTCTACAATATAAAATAGAAATCACACATAACGTTTGTATTAAAAAGCTTCATAAGGTAAGTAATGTATAAATGTAATTTCTTATAATTATATCCCGGTACTTGGCCACTGGTCCTCTCCAGGCATTCTACCCTTCGTATCTTCATTCCAACACCAAATCAACTTCTCTGCTAAACCCTCAGTTACATTGTAATAATAATATTACATGACGAATAGTAACCGATATCCACCACAGTCTACAGCCAAGTAGTCATTTGTATTGGCGAGTGATGTGGAGTGGAGCTTCAAAATGCAGTATGAGAATTTGAATCATGATCATTTTCACCCAGTTTCATTTTTGATACCGCGCCACAAAGTAAATTCATAATTGTTTTCACTGAATTTTGTTCACCGATTAACCCCAAATGTACTTGGTACATTATAATGATTATCTAACTCCTAGGACATGCTATTCCAGTATGAAAACTGATCATACAAAAATTGGTAGACACAGTAAAATGTTGATTTCTGTTACCTCTCAGCCACTATTCCCATCTGCTGTCGGTCTATTCCACAGCCATTGTCCACCACTTGCACCTGTCCTGAGGAGAGGTGGACACGGACAGCCACACAGGTAGCAGAGGCATCAAGGGAGTTCAACACAAGCTCCTCCACACACTGGACAATGCTACAGATGGCAACATCTGACCTCAGACGACAACACACGTCTGCCTTCAGCAGATGCAACATGCTAGAACATAAAGCCCACCAAGTACTTAAGTATGAAACATCTGTCAACGTAATATATGGATACAGGATACTTGGAGTGACTATCGGACCGGGGAGTAGCTTTGCTGTTGTCACAGTATAATAATTGGTTTATAAAACAGGAATATTATTGCAAATATTTAATGACTACTGGGATAGTATTGTGATAGTATCATGGAACAGCCATACAATATAAAGGTTGGCATAAGTTATTTTTTATTAATAATTATCAATCTGTAAATTAACTAGTATATTTTCTATTTGAATGGTAGGTAGGGCTGCATTGATCGGCAATCGACCAGGGATGATACACCCTGCTGTGTCTGGCATAGCTTCAGCTGTGGCTGATGAGAAAAATGATCGAGGGAGTTGCTACATTAGGTCTACATACAATGGAACCTCACTATTAGGGTCACCCTCGGGAACTGAAGGTGACATGATTAGCGATGTTAATTACGAAAGATATACCCCAGTACACGTGAAATTATTATATGCAGACAACCTGGCAGTGATAGCTAAGGGGGATCTCCGAGAACAGCTGATAGAGTGGAAAGATACGTTCAGCAGACAGGATTGAGAGCAAGTTTGGAAAAGACGGAGGTAATATGGGTGGGGCAGAGATAGAAAGAGCTGGAAATAGACTTGGAGGGGAGAAGCTCAAGTAGAGACAGTTTTATGCGGGTGGCACGATATGTGGGATGGCAATTCAGACACTAAAATTCGCAGGAGGAGTTCAGTAGGGGCAAACGTTTGGAGGAAAGTGGAAGGGATGATGGGAGATGAACATAAAATGCTCACCTCACGTATGGCCTAGAGATGATGGCACTAATACAGAAACAAGAGAAGGTGCAGGTTTGCAAACACAACTGGGTAAGAAGAATTGTGAGAGTTTGGAGTGCTGTGAAGAATGGACAAATTCATAATGGAGACCTGTTGGAGCATAGGAAAGTTTTACGAAGAAATTGGCGAGGAGTAAATTGAAACTGGTCAGTCATATGGAAAGAATGGGTGATGACAAAATGGCACAGAGAGCACATGCCCAGGAAGTGGAGGGGGAAATGAGGTGAGGAAGACTGCGAATGTGTTGGGACGATTGCATTAGGTGAGATCTGGAAAGAGTGGAAGGAGAATGGAGAACAAGAAAAACAAATAGAAGGAGCTGGAGACTGTTGGTAGAAGACGTAGCTAGGGGAAAGTGAGGAAAGAGAAGAGGAAGAAAAAGTTGATGGAAACAGAAACCATGGCCAACCACATCTTGATGACAATGATGCCAAGAGGAGAACAACATATCTGATGTGTTTATAAAGTGATGTTCAATTGTATATAATATGCATACATACATATATCAGTGTTTGAAATTCTGCTTCTCTGTTTGCCTGTGACAACTGAATTTGCCTCTGAACAAGTGAAATTGTTTTAAAGTCTAGCATGAATTGTCTTTGACAGGGTTATCAGCACACTATTAAATTGTACATATCATTAATTACTTATGGACAAGTGGTTTTTAAATGTTGTTGGACAAGTGAATTGTTGTACAGACAAGTGAAATGTTTCTTTCTACTTGTCTTCAGGACAAGTACAAAATCTGCCTAATGTTAAACCATTAATATATATATATATATATATATATATATATATATATATATATATATATATATATATATATATTGACTATGATGGTTTGATATCATTATAAAATAAGTCAACACTTTTTTCCATCAGCACAAATCATATACATAGAATGTAGCTGTATTAGTTTATTACACATTAAATGTTACGGCCAGTTGGTATTAATCGTTTTCACCTTTCCATTTCTTATAATGTTTCAGTTTTTATGGAATGCTTTATACTTATAGTTTATCTTATCATGGTACATATGACATGGTTATGGTTTCACTTCAGCCATATCTAAAAAATACTAAAATTAAAATAATTGCAATTTGACATTTGTGCTGTCATTCATAGCAGTATTTTAGATGTCAAACCGTGCAACAAAACACTTATTAACGACAACGGGTACAAGACATTCTTGTCAGTCTTGACAGTTTACAGGCACAACCACTGCACGCTGTAGACGCAGTCACACAGACGCGCCCAGAGCCCCAGGCTCAGCCAGGCCAAGCCCAACCCAAGGCAATGCCAAGCCATCCGGCGAAGCGCTTTTCCACTGGGCGATAACATATGACGCTGCAGACGTATCTTGTTATTTATTAACCTGTATGGGTCGTTTTAGAAAAATTTGAACAAACTCATGGGTTCAAACATACTTAGGCTGCAGCATAAAACAGATGCACAGCGGATTTACAAAAGTCGTCTGCTACGAGAATGTTATGATCTCGTAAAAGCTCGTTCACGCCGCTCGTGAGATTCGCGTCCTTGTTGCCATGCAACAAGATGATATGCTTCCGCACTTTCATTCAATGTGTGTATTATTTTCGGTGACCCAATCAAATGCGTCGAATGGAAGTGTTGGGTAGCGCATGTGTATGTCGTTGAAAGATTCTTGCTTATAAGTGTAAATATAACGGTATAAGGTGGTACATTGTTAAAGTATTTGAAACGTATCGGGCGTGTTACTTGTCAATTTGTAAACACGCCCACCATCACGTGTATTGCCATATCAGACGGGCGACAATTTTGTCTTCTTGACTTCGATCTTGCTGCCTGCACGCCGTCAGAGTCGAGGCCGCAAATAATCGGACGTAGGCCTTTGACTTTGTGAATCGTCAAAGCCGTGAGTACACACATGTATTAGACATAATGTTCATTAGCCTATGAGTCATTGACATTGCTATAGTAAGTACGGAGGCCTAATAAGTATAATATTAATAAGCACAACGACAACGTCTGTAATAATGCGATGATACTGTTACGATAACCAAGTGACACTACAATATGATATGACATATACTGATATAGATATACAAGACTTTTGCCTAGGCTAGGGCTCCGTAAATCCTAATTTCCTACACTGCTTAATTGGCTATAATATAAATCATTAATTGTACTTATTAAAATATATGTCACGACTCACATATCATATGTCTGCATGATTTATAACGTTCACGGGAAAGTGGAAGCAGAACTCATGTTGATCTATTGACTTATTAAATCATTGGGGATGCTTTCAGCAGTTATTGTGCAGGTGTACATGCAACATTATATTCAGAATAATATAAATCTCTCTGCTTCTCCCACCAATAGTAATATTTTATTACCATGTATCAGACAGAGCATAATTTACTCGATGTATCAGAGTCCTCCTTAACTTCCATCTCTCAATTCTTATCTTAATTCCACAGTCCTTTTCTATTTCAGTTAATTCTCTCCATCTACGTGTCATACCATTCTGTTCAACCCAGTATGTACTACGTACATGAATCATTATCAGTTACACATTTAAAAGGGCACATGTGTAGAAAATGACTGATTAATAATGTGGCCAGATGCTGTCAGTAATTAAGTAGTTCTAATAGTTAATCTTCTTAGGCTGCACCAGATCCCCAAAAAATTATGATGCAGCAGTTTATTAAATAAATGTTTTACTGCCTTGCTCTCAAAATCTGCTTCATTATCTCAAGTATATAAGCAATTTTATATTGAAGGTTATGTGTGATTGTAACTAATTGCGTTACTGGGTCAACATGTGTGGTCGTTCATGTCAAAACTGTGGATATTTGTGGAAACTCCATATTATAACAATTAACATGTCATCCCACTCATTTAAATTTCAGTTTATGCAGTCTCTTATTTCATGATGCCACCTGAGCATGTACACTATTCTTAGCTTCCCAGCTTCAGATGTTGGTAACTAGGGTCCAATGTACTGGTCAGGTGTACTGGTCAAGGTGCTGGCTCAGAGTCGGTCTGTTGCCTATGAACCACGCATTTCATTCTCTTATCTAAAAAAATGAGAGTTTAGACAACTCGCTATATACAGTTCACTTTAGTGAGAAGCTACCCGGTAGTTCATGTGTACCCTTCCTGTAGGGGTAGGGTGTGTTTGCTGCCACCCTCACCAGTATGATGTTCTGTCATCTACTACGATGACTGTATGTATTCGGAGATGTAAAAATAAGTATATTCTCCCCTGTCCAAAAACATACAATGTAAACAAATAATGACACTTGTTATCTGGAAACGCACGGTTACATTATGCATTTGGACATGCAAATAATATGTGTATAAAGACTTATAATACACACAAGTTATTTATTTTATATTTAGAATATCTGAGAACACACAGTGTCTAAATATTTGCAATCATTGTGGTAGCTAGACAGCAAGAAATTTATCTACTTTGAAGAAATAAAAAATACATCACATCAAAATGTGAACAAGAGCACCTACATGTAAAGATGTGTAAACACTGCATGTTTGAACATTTTGTCCACAATGAGTTTTATTTTTACAATACAATACAATACAATACAATACAATACAATACAATACAATACAATACAATACAATACAATACAATACAATACAATACAATACAATACAATAACACTTTATTGTCCGGACTGGGAAATTCGTTTTGCCGCGTTCGTCATAAAATATAAAATACAGGAATAGAGAAATAATAATGCAGATAAATTCATTATTACAACAGTATGTAATACATTAATCATAATAAAATACAAGACTAATATATAATATAATTTAAAATTATAGTTATAATTATAATTGTGGTCGTCCTTTCACAAATAATAAAAATAAAGAAACAAAATACAACATACACACATAACGTCAGAGGTGAAGAAAGTTGTACAGACCTTGGAATGAATGAGTCACGCTTCCTATTTGTTTTGGATATGATAGTTCTGAACCTTCTGGACGAGGGCAGAAGGACGTACTCTTTATATAGAATGTGTGTATTGTCATTAATTATTTTATTAGCTTTACGGAGTACCTGCTTTTCATACAAAGCAGTGAGAGAGGATTGTTTGAGGCCGATTATTTTGCTACTAATGTTTATAACATGTGGTGTCAAATTGAATCCTGGAGACATAAACATATCATGGTAATTGTTTTTACCATTTAATAGCTTTACAGTATTTTTATATTTCATTTTTATTCATATTGTTGAGAGTATACAGTCATGTAAGTCTATCTTGAAACTGTACTTACAATTTCCCAGAAATGTTTATAGCAATCATTTCATGAGACATCATGCCTATGGGAGGGGACAATTGTTAGTCACTGTGAAGAATTATCCAATTTGTACAAATTATGTTTTTTTGCTAAAATCCTCATACAATTAAACTGTTAGTAGTATGTTAAATTAAGATCCATCAGTTCTACAATCCATCCTATGAGTTTTTCTGAAAGTCAGCTTTCCGAACACTTGATGAATAACCCCCTGGTACTCTGTGAAAGAGGATTAAATAATTAAAACTTGATGTTACCTTTGATAAGGACAGTTAAGGTCAACAAAGTCGCTTCTAAGTGTCAACCTTTGTGGGCATCTCACAGTTGTTGCTAGTAACTAAACAAAGACCAGATTGCATGCTGTGCTTCATTGTCATACACAAACAAAGACGTCTTATTACTGACGTCATAATTTGGTATTAAAATTTCATGCTACCTTTAATAAGAACGCTTTCCGCGAAGGTGTCATCAACAATGCCAAGCCTTTATAAGATCTTCTAATGACCTGTGTCAGTATATTTTATCAGGCATTAGGTGATTCTCCTTCTGCTAATTACAAATGATTGATTTTATTCCCACTGGGCTATACAACTGACGTCTTTGGCCATGTGCCATCATCAGGTTATTTACCTTCCCCTGTCTGGTGGGTAGCCATGACAGCTGTACATGTTTACAACTGTATCATCATGTCACTAGTCAACTCTCCACTGTATATATCTCTATTCATGACATGCACATCAGATTCACCGATATTTTAAACCGCCCTGCGGCGATTTCAAAGCTGTTTACAGCTACATGTAAACTCAGATCTGTTTGTTTGTTTGTATAATTCAGAATAACATGTCTAATAATAATAATAATAATTGATTTTTCATAAATAGCTTTTTTGATTTGATTTTGGAGCAGGGTTATGTAGAGCCTAGAGCACCACAGTAATCTGGACGACCTGGGTCCAAATCCTGTGCTACCATGTCAAATCTTGAGCAGATTTGTTTGTTGAATGAATACCTAGCTATAGACAGTTGTAGATACTTGTGTACAAATAGTACATGGCTGAATGCTTCCTAGAGAAGTTGAGATGGTGTTTAATCGAGCAGGCCTGCTAGAGAGTAAAATATAAAGTACTTTGAACAGTTCTAACTTCTGATGACTAAATACTGTGTTATATAAGAACTTACCTTTCATTTATAGTTTATTTACATACTCAATTAACTACATGTTGCTGAATTGCTATATTCTGGTTTCAAACCTATGATTTTGTAAGTTTAAATGCACCCACTGCAGTGTACGTGCACTGTACAGTTATCGCACACTGAAGTAATTAGTATCCACTATAATATTTAAAAATGTACAATGCTAAGTTTAAAAAAAGTTATACATATCTACCTGTTGCTACTCTAGCATAAGAGTTTTAACAACAACAAAAAATTGGAATTATTTTATTGTTTTGATATATGAAATGTTATGACATTTCAATGATTTGTACCAACAAAAGTAAAAAAACTGCACCAACTATATTATCAGTGATTAACCCCACGGAATGACAAGGCTCTGCACAACTAATGGAATGCATTATTGTGTAATACTGCTGTAATAAAATATTGATTCGTCAATTGTCAAATACAAACTTATCTTTCTCAGACTTTTTTTACTGTTTCCACGTGTTGGCATAACTTAGTAAGCTGAATACTATCACTTTAATGCCTATTTTGGGTGGTGGTCTTTCACAAATACAACACACATGTGCACCAGGCTGTGGTCATTGTTCCAACCAACCTCTGCCCAGCTTCTACACCTCTGTCTGGTGTCAGATGTTCTGAATTACTTCCAATCCATAGACCAGGAACACTCAGAAGGGCTGGCTACTCTCAAAATTAAAGTGGTGACACATCCATATTTTTTTTAACAAACATTAAATCGCGATCGCAAGCCATATTTTGCTTATCATTTCATGGGTGTTGATTGGTTGTTGATCACCTGATGGTGTCATATGACTATAAATACATATCTGAGTGAACCTCTAGTGTTGATAGAACGTGAGAAAGTCATCCTCCTCCTCCTCCAAATAATAATTGGTGCCATCACAAGGCATTGCTTGTGGCAGCAGCAAGTCAGACAATCCCCTCCTCCAATGACTACATAATTGGGACAGTACATTTCTCTGGACATCCATATTTCTTCAAAATCTTTCACAGAAAAATATGGCTGAGATAACAGCAACAATTTCTCCACTGACTGAAAGTTCTAATTGAGATTCTGCTGTGGTCAAAATAGATTTGGCTTAGACATGTGACATGTAGGCTGGTTTCTGTGGGTGGTTTCTATGTACAGTGTAGAGGGTACCTCGTGGGCTGAGAAAGCTCACTGATCAAACCTTTGTGGCAAAACACTGGCCTCCAGCTTTTGTACATATTCAGCTGGGATTGCACTCACTCCGGGGGTTTTAATCCTCTGAGGCTGGATGTTTTCCGCTACTTAATGACGCCTTTCACAATGATTTGGCAACAAAGCCAAGTATCAGGCTATTTAATAGACTTACCCTAGCAGATGATTTGAGGCCAAAAACCAAGGCTCAGCTACACCCAGTGACTTCAGTTTGCAGATTGCAGTGCCAAAATTATCGTCCCAACCATGCCAAACGTGAGCCCACAAACATAGTGGAAAACTTGCCCTGACCTTTAACTACTAAATATGCTGTCATACCAAGAGTAACCCACCTTTACTAGTTTCTGAATTTTGTCTTATTTAAATTTTTTCCAAATTCTGTTATATGCCAATATCTAGCACATGAGTACACTCTTGTCTTGACACCAGAATAAGTCGACATGCATCCCTGTATGGAAGTAATCTATGGCTCCCACTTTCCCTGCTGCTTTTCTGTGCCCAGTCATTTTATTCTTCCAATTAGCACAAGGATGTGATGGTTCAATCCAAACAACTGTAATAGACTGTAACCTGATAGCTGTATTCAACTACCTTGGCAGCGTACACTAACTACAGTTACCTTAGCAGTATAGGTTGCACAGATTAATGATAAATGCAACGATTGGTAAAGCATGTGTAGCCTTCGGAAGATTTGACATACATCTACCAGTCAGTGGGTACAAACATTCCCACTCACAATCCAAGAAAAATCAAATCTGAATGGTGATAATGATGACATGGTCACCTTTGTTCCGCAGAGAATTAATAAGTGCTGTAACTGGCAACACAAAACTGACCAAATAATTCAAATATGGTCACCAAATACATGAACGGTTATGTTATGGCAGTGACAAATCTTTAGTGCAACATTGTCAAGTAGATGAACCATTAAATTTGCTAGTTAGGAATACTCAAAGAGTCAATAATGTTACTGCTGATGTTCATTTGGAAATGCTGAATGTGCTGAACACATTCAGCATCCTCTGTTTAAAAATACTACTTATTGGTTTTCACACTCATAGAATGTTTAAATTATTTCAGTAATCAATGACGGAAACCTTCCAAATGAAATCCCCCTTCCAAGAAACCTTCCAAATGAAATCTCCCTTCCAAGAAACCTTCCAAATGAAATCCCCCTTCCAAGAAACCTTCCAAATGAAATCCCCCTTCCAAGAAACCTTCCAAATGAAATCTCCCTTCCAAGAAACCTTCCAAATGAAATCCCCCTTCCAAGAAACCTTCCAAATGAAATCTCCCTTCCAAGAAACCTTCCAAATGAAACCCTCCCTTCCAAGAAACCTTCCAAATGAAACCCTCCCTTCCAAGAGACCTTCCAAATGAAATCCCCTTCCAAGAAACCTTCCAAATGAAATCCCCCTTCCAAGAAACCTTCCAAATGAAATCCCCCTTCCAAGAAACCTTCCAAATGAAATCTCCCTTCCAAGAAACCTTCCAAATGAAATCCCCCTTCCAAGAAACCTTCCAAATGAAATCTCCCTTCCAAGAAACCTTCCAAATGAAATCTCCCTTCCAAGATACCTTCCAAATAAAATCCCCCTTCCAAGAAACCTTCCAAATGAAATATGCCAGACTTGCCAGTGCTTCCTCTTCTGGTTATCAATAATGGCCGTCTCTATTGGACTATTGTGTCCACTGGCACAGAGGGAAATGGACAACATTTTAGAAATTGAGTGCAGTGTTGCGATTTTGAATAACAACAATACAAACTAGCTCTGACAGGTGCAGTGAACACCGTTGAGCACAGTCATTTATCCTTACGCAGGTCATTAAGGGGACCACATAGTGAGCTTGCTGGTGTATCACTGAAGTGGCTCAACCAACCACGTTATAATTTCTTCTTCTGCTGCTGTGTGCCACTGACTCAGCCAATGAAACCAGCCTGATGTGTGCATTACCTACTGACATGTCATAGTTAGATGTGTGTGTGTGTGTGTGTGTGTGTGTGTGTGTGTGTGTGTGTGTGTGTGTGTGTGTGTGTGTGTGTGTGTGTGTGTGTGTGTGTGTGTGTGTGTGTGTGTGTGTGTGTGTGTGTGTGTGTGTGGTTTTGTGTGTGTGTGTGTGTGTGTGTGTGTGTGTGTGTGTGTGTGTGTGTGTGTGTGTGTGTGTGTGTGTGTGTGTGTGTGTGTGTGTGTGTGTGTGTGTGTGTGTGTGTGTGTGTGTGTGTGTGTGTGTGTGTGTGTGTGTGTGTGTGTGTGTGTGTGTGTGTGTGTGTGTGTGTGTGTGTATAAAATTAATTATATGGTAACAATATTAAATTGTGTGCATTGACTGACATCTGTCTGTTTGTATGAGTGAGATATCAGCTGGGAACATATTCTTTATTTATAATATTAGGAGTTCACTTATTATCAATACTTACAGCAATTGTATCAGAAAAAATTCCATCTAAATAATTATTGAGATGAGAGATTTATTGTTGTCATGGAAGAAAAAAACAGATCTATTATCTTGTCTTTGTTTTATTTACTACGTTTCACTACTTGTTAATGCCATATAATTACAGAATGTATAGGTAGAATACTAGTTAATTGTCCTGCATAAGTAAGACCAACACAATGCATTATCCATAACAAGTAATACTTTGGCAGAAAAACAAAATATTTCTTATATAGTCTGTAGTATATTTTCCATCTAATCAGGCTCAGTCATCAATACTGAAATACTGAGGTGTCTTACAATGTGTTCATTATCTCCATGCTCTGGGGAGAAACGTTAGTTTTTCTAAGCGGAGCTGGTCTTTAGAACATGACAGTTGATACTCACACCTGTACAGGTAACAACTGTTAGCACAATGACAATTACTCAGTGCCTGACTAGCTGACACAGCAATGTCTCCAGAAGTCATAGGTGGTATTGATTTAGTGAGTAGCACACCGGTGACAAAGTAGGTGACACCTACCCTGGCCGTGTCACCTGTATTGTTAATATGCACCTGGTCTAGAGGCTGCCAATGCCATCGTTTGAGATGCCGTTTCCTACTGTTACAACAGGTAAAAGATCTACTGGGCACGATGCTAAGATTAATGTGTATGTGTGACACCTGCATGCACATATTTGTTTAGTTAAATGTGTATTTGATCCGATTATGTTGACCATTTTCTGGGTGTCGACCGGTGGGCATTTGCAGCTCTTTGTGTTTCCACGGCAACATCCAACATGATACCCCATCCGCTGTGTTGATGCCATCTGTTCTCTCTCAGATGTCTCAAACACAGTCACGGCAGTTGTGTTCATCTATAATGTATACACATAATTATATACTGTCCCATATTTATGCAGGGTTTATGTATGTGTCTGTGTGCACTGCTGCCTTCAGCACTGCTGCCTTCAGCACTGCTGCCTTCAGCACTGCTGCCTTCAGCACTGCTGCCTTCAGCACTGCTGCCTTCAGCACTGCTGCCTTCAGCACTGCTGCCTTCAGCACTACTGCCTTCAGCACTACTGCCTTCAGCACTACTGCCTTCAGCACTACTGCCTTCTGCACTGCTGCCTTCAGCACTACTGCCTTCAGCACTGCTGCCTTCAGCACTACTGCCTTCAGCACTACTGCCTTCAGCACTACTGCCTTCAGCACTACTGCCTTCTGCACTGCTGCCTTCAGCACTACTGCCTTCTGCACTACTGCCTTCAGCACTACTGCCTTCTGCACTCTGCCTTCAGCACTACTGCCTTCTGCACTGCTGCCTTCTGCACTACTGCCTTCAGCACTACTGCCTTCTGCACTACTGCCTTCTGCACTACTGCCTTCTGCACTACTGCCTTCATCACTACTGCCTTCTGCACTACTGCCTTCGCACTACTGCCTTCAGCACTACTGCCTTCAGCACTACTGCCTTCTGCACTACTGCCTTCAGCACTACTGCCTTCTGCACTACTGCCTTCAGCACTACTGCCTTCTGCACTACTGCCTTCTGCACTACTGCCTTCTGCACTACTGCCATCATCACTACTGCCTTCAGCACTACTGCCTTCAGCACTACTGCCTTCAGCACTACTTCCTTCTGCACTACTGCCTTCAGCACTACTGCCTTCTGCACTGCTGCCTTCTGCACTACTGCCTTCTGTATTACTGCCTTCAGCACTACTACTTTCAGCACTACTGCCTTCAGCACTACTGCCTTCTGCACTGCTGCCTTCTGCACTACTGCCTTCAGCACTCACTACTGCCTTCTGCACTACTGCCTTCTGCACTACTGCCTTCTGTATTACTGCCTTCAGCACTACTACTTTCAGCACTACTACGTTCAGCACTACTGCCTTCAGCACTACTGCCTTCTGCACTACTGCCTTCTGCACTACTGCCTTCTGCACTACTGCCTTCAGCACTCACTACTGCCTTCTGTATTACTGCCTTCAGCACTACTACTTTCAGCACTACTGCCTTCTGCACTACTGCCTTCTGCACTACTGCCTTCTGTATTACTGCCTTCAGCACTACTACTTTTAGCACTACTACGTTCAGCACTACTGCCTTCAGCACTACTGCCTTCTGCACTACTGCCTTCTGCACTACTGCCTTCAGCACTCACTACTGCCTTCTGTATTACTGCCTTCAGTACTACTACTTTCAGCACTACTACTTTCAGCACTACTGCCTTCAGCACTACTGCCTTCTGCACTGCTGCCTTCTGCACTCACTACTGCCTTCTGCACTACTGCCTTCAGCACTACTGCCTTCTGCACTGCTGCCTTCTGCACTCACTACTGCCTTCTGCACTACTGCCTTCAGCACTACTGCCTTCTGCACTGCTGCCTTCTGCACTACTGCCTTCAGCACTCACTACTGCCTTCTGCACTACTGCCTTCTGCACTACTGCCTTCTGTATTACTGCCTTCAGCACTACTACTTTCAGCACTACTACGTTCAGCACTACTGCCTTCAGCACTACTGCCTTCTGCACTACTGCCTTCTGCACTACTGCCTTCTGCACTACTGCCTTCTGCACTACTGCCTTCAGCACTCACTACTGCCTTCTGTATTACTGCCTTCAGCACTACTACTTTCAGCACTACTACTTTCAGCACTACTGCCTTCAGCACTACTGCCTTCTGCACTACTGCCTTCAGCACTCACTACTGCCTTCTGCACTACTGCCTTCTGCACTACTGCCTTCTGTATTACTGCCTTCTGCACTACTGCCTTCTGTATTACTGCCTTCAGCACTACTACCTTCTGTATTACTGCCTTCTGCACTACTGCCTTCTGTATTACTGCCTTCTGCACTACTGCCTTCTGTATTACTGCCTTCTGCACTACTGCCTTCTGTATTACTGCCTTCAGCACTACTGCCTTCTGCACTACTCTCTTCTTGGCTTGGCTTTGTATCTTTTTTATGATGGCAGTTGTCCACATCTGTTTCCGAGGCACTGGCCGCTGACCAGGCCTTCTACTCTAATGACCACTATATTGTCATCATCTTCCTTTTACTTTACTTTTACTCAAGAGAACTGCTTTTGTCAAACAAAATTATGGTGTTGTGTTTCATGCAATCCTGTCCTTGTTGAGGCCACAGTGCCATTCTGGCTAACATTCAACCAGCATTGTTACCTGTTTGTCCGGAGTCTGTGGACCCTGAAAGTCATCAGGGCAAACTGCAATGAATGATTCATCAGATGTAATTGAAATGAATGATTCATCAGGTTGTGGACGAGTGCAATCACTGGTATCACATGTGCTGGTTTTTCTGAGTTCTGTGTAACCGCATTTAAACGCAGAAAGAACATGCGTGTGGCGCGATGTAATATTTATCATTAACGATTTGCACAATACAACAAATGTCATACATTTGACACTTTTTACACCTTTGATTATCAATCAGTATATTCAGAATTTCACCTTTGATCTCAAGGTTTGTCATCGAGTGAGTTACCCTCTGGAACAGTGCTAATAATGTTTTCACCATATTGTTAGATTGCATTGCATGTTAATCATACTGCTAAGATTAGCAGCATGCTTAACATGTATAACATAACATAGATTATATCTATCATTCTGCTGACAGGTGATTACTTGCCTGGAACTTCATTTTCCTAAAGTCAAGTTTTGTGCTTGTATTAGTTGCCTTTCTGATCACCAGAATAAGTTTGGTGTTGATGGCATTGCTTGTCTTGTAACGTTTTGCATTTAGAATTTAAACCTGTCCATCTTCCAATTTGTATTTTTTTGCATTCACTCTAAGTTTTGGAAGGTTGTTCCAGCCCTGGAAGATGTGTTTTAAAAACAAGTGTTTTCTTATGTTAATTTGCTGGGTGTCTTAGAGAATTGCTTGTTGTGGCCTCTTGTGCTGCTAGTACCTGGTAGTGATTGTGAAGATGTCCCTCCGTGGGCTAATTATGTCACCTGCTCTCCATAAGTAAAATTCTTTGTCTCTAGAACCTGCTTGCTATCCAAGATCGAGCCCGTACATGACCATTTTGTGAAAACTTGTGACACCAGCGTCTGACACTAATTAATGCACTTGCTAAAATATCACTGGTGCCAATTGATCGTGGCATTTGGCAGAGAACTTGTGCAGAAGAAATATGTTATTGGCACGTGCTAGATGTCAATAACCTTATCTCAGCCTACTTAAACATGCAGGCATTGCACAGAAGAATCACTTCACCTTGGTGAGACGGCTTGGGCTAATACACACTTGGCCCAATTCCATATTTTACGTGTTCCCAGTAGGCACTGCATGCAATGTTTTTGATGCTTTTGTGGTTGTGGAGGTGATGTTATGCAGTCTTTTTGTTCATACCGTTGACATTTCAGAATGGTGTAAAATTATGTTGGTTAGACACCTCTCTATCAATGTATGTTTGATGTAAGCAGATTAATATTTTTCTGGTGTCCTTTTGATGTCTATTTTGTGTTTCTCTCATGTAAAAGATGTCAAAAGATGATGTGTATCAGCTGTAAAAAATACCACTTAGTTGTTGGAATTCTTAGTAGAGTAGTTGCTGAACTTACTAACATCTTCTGCTGTTGCCATGCCCCAGCCCTCTGCTGTTGCCATGCCCTAATCCTCTACTGTTGCCATGCCCTAATCCTCTGCTGTTGCCATGCCCTAACCTCAGCAGTTGCCATGCCCTAACCATCGATCAGTAGTTGCCTTGCCCTAACCCTTATCTGGGGGTACACAATATACTGGCTATATAATATATGGGATATAACTATGACCAAATATTTTGAACAGATTCGTTTTACCTAGCACCACAGGTAAACATGTCTGTGTCTGTTTTCCCAGAGGCGGCCTGAGACTCGACCAATGACTGCCTGAGACGGAGCCATGTCCAGCACAATGGCTCAAGCATCGCGCATCCCTCGCCCCATCTTAAAGAGGAGCCTCCTCAGGAGGACACCCTCCGCCCCATCCAAGCTGGAGGCTCTCAAGGTTCAGTACCAGGAGAGACAGTGTCAGGAACGACAGCGACAACTCGCACCCGACTCCCACGAGGACTCCCACCAGGGGGCAGCAGACTACATGGTCAAGGCAAACAAGACAAAACGCGGCATCCTGCGAGATTTCTTCCACGAACGCCGCAACACAGACAGTGGCAACCTGCAGTACCGCTACCAGAAACCTATTTACGACGACGACAAAGTGATCGGATATACACACCATCCAGTCCTGCCGTATCACAAGAACAGTGCGGGGCGGGACAAATCTAACCCCCTTACGCCCATCCAGCATGTTGCTAAGCCACCCTCGGGAAAACACTCGAAACACTCACAGGGTAGACATCTGCAACAAAATGGACTGACACCAGAGAGGGTGCTGAGCGACACTGGGACCAACTCACCGGGGAGCGCGGGAGAACCACTGCCATTCCAGCAGAAGCCAACCTTAGTGCGGGGTCGGCGAAGGTCACGCCATGCAAGTAGTTCCAGCTCATCCACAGAAAATGCAACTGTTCAGGTAGGTTCTACATGACATGCTGGCTGGGACGGACGGACGGACGGACGGACGGACGGACGGACGGACGGACGGACGGACGGACGGACGGACGGACGGACGGACGGACGGACGGACGGACGGACGGACGGACGGACGGACGGACGGACGGACGGACGGACGGACGGACGGACGGACGGGACGGACGGACGGACGGACGGACGGACGGACGGACGGACGACGACGGACGGACGGACGGACGGACGGACGGACGGACGCGACGGACGACGGACGGACGGACGGACGGACGGACGGACGGACGGACGGACGGACGGACGGACGGACGGACGGACGGACGGACGGACGGACGGACGGACGGACGGACGGACGACTTTTTGCAGTCTTTATTCAACAATATGTCTAAGTGTAACTGTCACATATCAGTGTAACCATGTCATGTTATAAGTTGTAATGAACTGGAATCAGGTAATGACAGTCTATCCCTGAGTGTAACAATGTCCAATAACTATCAACATGAATCAGTCAAGGAGTATGTAACAGTGCCCTTGTAAACAACACGAATCAGTCAATGAGTCTGTAACAGTGCCCTTGTAAACAACACAAATCAGTCAATGAGTCTGTAACAGTGCCCTTGTAAACAACACAAATCAGTCAATGAGTCTGTAACAGTGCCCTTGTAATCAACATGAATCAGTCAATGAGTCTATAACAGTGCCCTTGTAATCAACATGAATCAGTCAATGAGTCTGTAACAGTGCCCTTGTAATCAACATGAATCAGTCAATGAGTCTATAACAGTGCCCTTGTAATCAACATGAATCAGTCAATGAGTCTGTAACAGTGCCCTTGTAATCAACAGGAATCAGTCAATGAGTCTGTAACAGTGCCCTTGTAAACAACATGAATCAGTCAATGAGTCTATAACAGTGCCCTTGTAATCAACATGAATCAGTCAATGAGTCTGTAACAGTGCCCTTGTAATCAACAGGAATCAGTCAATGAGTCTGTAACAGTGCCCTTGTAATCAACAGGAATCAGTCAATGAGTCTGTAACAGTGCCCTTGTAATCAACAGGAATCAGTCAATGAGTCTGTAACAGTGCCCTTGTAATCAACATGAATCAGTCAATGAGTCTGTAACAGTGCCCTTGTAATCAACAGGAATCAGTCAATGAGTCTGTATCAGTGCCCTTGTAATCAACAGGAATCAGTCAATGAGTCTGTAACAGTGCCCTTGTAATCAACAGGAATCAGTCAACGACAGTCTGCCCCTGAACACAGCTCAACTTCATCACATCCACGAGCGGCAACGGGAAATCTTCAGTCGCCGTCACAGTTCCACCAGCAGTGACCAGGTGGCACTACACAAGCCAAAAGTCGTTACACAGCCAACTGAACTCCTCAAAAATGCGAAATTGTCCTCCGATTCTGAAGACGAAGAAGTGTTTTCGCATGGTCCACCTCGACAACCGATGCAGCGACCATCTCTACGGCAACCAGCACGGCAACCACCCCCAGCCCGGCAACCGGGCATGACAGACTTCCAGAAGTGGCAAGCCGAGCAGGACCATAGCCGTCGTGAGCGACTGAGAAAATTGCAGGGAAAACGACCTCCAGATGATGTAGATCAGGGTTGGGGTGGACAGATGATGCCCACCCCGCCCACCAACAAACCCACCCAACTTGACCTGGAGAAGAAGGAACGACTTCAGCGCATGCGACGCAACATCCTGGATCAACAGTCGCGTCATGAGGGTGGAGACGACAGCGACGCCGATAAGGAGAACACAACCGGAGGGGGGAGGGGGGAGCAGGGAGGGGTGTTAGGGGAGGGTAACGGGATGACAGAGATACAGAGGAAGGAACATGAACTGATGATGAGGATCCAGAAGGGACAGGAAGAGTTGGAGCGCATGAAACAGCACAGGATACAGGCGCATACACAGGTACATATACAGGTACATACACAGGTACATACACAGGTACATACACATGTACATACACAGGTACATACACAGGTACATACACAGGTACATACACAGGCGCATACACAGGTACATACACAGGTACATACACAGGTACATACACAGGTACATACACAGGTGCATACACAGGTGCATACACAGGCGCATACACAGGTACATACACAGGTACATACACAGGTACATACACAGGTGCATACACAGGCACATACACAGGTACATACACAGGCGCATACACAGGTACATACACAGGCGCATACACAGGTACACTCATGTTTACCTGCTATACTTTGAAGTCGTTGCAGAATGGCTGAATGCTTCCCAGAATAGATGAGAGGTGGTGATTGCACCACACTATTGTACATTTCGTGATTCTAGTATGATCATGTCACAGTGTAGTGTCATGCATGCACACACGCACACACACGCGTGCGCACACACCCACATACACACGCGCATACACGCGTGTGCACAAACACCCACACACACACCAATACACACACATCACACACACACACACACACACACACACACACACACACACACACACACACACACACTCACACACACACACCACACCACACACACACACACACACACACACACACACACTCACTCACTCACTCACTCTCATTTACTTGTATTGTGGCAAATGATGTTCTACTGTGACATGATCACACTAGAAATAAGAAATATTGAAATTTTGTAGTAGTGCTGCACAATTGACCTAACTGATGTTTAGATTTTTTAAAGATATTTTGTCAACAACCTCTAAATATTTTTTATTTGGATGAGCTGGTAGAGTTCCTGTTTAAGCCTGATTTAAATATAGGGTATGTAATGTTTAAGTTTGGAAGTTGATCATATTTATGTAATGTTGACTAATCAGAAGCTATATATGTATATATATATATATATATATATATATATATATATATATATATATATAAAAAAAATGACGTACAAAAACTTTATTATTTTATTATCTTGATTCATTGAAATTAAATAGTAACTTTTTGATGCAGAAAAAAGCAGAAGAGGACAAAAAGAAGAGAGAAGCAGCTCAGAAACGACTCAAAATGGTGAGCAGAGCCGCCGAGCGTGAGGAACTGCAGGATGCCTCTGAGGCTGATGTTCCTGATCATCACTCTGTGAAAAAGAAAGTTCCGCAACACCGAGCAGCATCAAACGAGAACTTAAAAGACACGTATTCTGTCAAATCTGCAACTCCACCACCACCCCGACATGTACCGCCGCAGCAAAATGCCATGGTGAAGAAGAAGCCATCGTATCAACCAGAAGTTAACTTAGACAATGAATCGACAGCATTCTACGCCAACATGGCATCAACGTCTGAGGCTCAGGAAGCCCCGGCGGTTGACATGGTGGCGTGTGACTTGTGTGGTCGAAGATTTGCAGCCGACAGGCTCGCAAAACACACAACAATTTGTGAAAAGGTGTCGCAAAAGAAACGCAAGGTGTTTGACCCGGCGAAGATGAGGGCAAAAGGGACAGATAATGAACCGTATCAGAGAGTTGGTCCCCAGTCAGCCAAGGTAAACATGGGATACTAGGGTTGAGAGATTTGGCAATGGTGAAATGTTGCTTATGTTCTTGCTGTGGTCTCATTGCATAAGTTCATAAAATGACAAAGGTTTCGTCATCATTGGGTATTGCAAAGAAAATAAATTGCTACAGTGCCACCTAATGAATGGAATAGGTATTACTGCATATTGGGTATCAGAACTGGATATTGTGTTCGGTAATATCTTTGCAAGAATCTCATTGAATCTGGCTTTTTTGTTGTGGTTTCAGAAGTCAATTTGAATTGTGCAACATATTAAGTTCTGCATAATTCAAGTTTGATTTAACCATAAAACATTTCAAAATTTGGACTTTAAATTATGACTAATGAGGTGACTGTAACAATTATTAATACAAATCATGCTTCTCTGATATAGGCTACAATTTATTTCAGCATCTCGGATATTTTTATGTTATAATTTATGCAACATTTCGTACTGAATAATACGCAGGACATTCTTCAGCTTTAAAAGTAACAGTCACACCACGCAGTTTACAAAGAGATAGATCATGTTACTAACATGGGTGAACAGCAGTGTCTTCAATCTGTACCAGCAGCTACGACTTATTATGTTCAGTGTGTTTATTCAGTAATTAATAGCTTTGAGCTTGGACTGCTGTAATTACTAACGGTTTAGCATTTATCATGCAACTCAGACAAACAAGTTTCATTTTGTTATCGCATAGCCCTTTTAGATAATGAATGATTACTTTCAAAAAGTATATCTGGTCATTCACAACACAAATCGTGTTCATTATGTTCATGGTGGTATCTGATACACAAACATAGCATGCAAACAAACACATGCTGAAAGACATACACACACAAGATGTTATCATGTAATAACCAGAGTTACAACAGACGATACTCATGTTTAGACAAGCATTGCACGCCAGTGTCTTGATGTTGTCGTAGTTGTCATGACTGTTGTCAAGTTGTTCTAATCTTGGTGTTGTGTCTTTATGACTCACATCGCAATAGACCCACTCTTCCAAATCCTAGACATTGCTGTACAAGTTCGCTACTGGTACAGCCAGGTGCATAATGAAGGATCCCAGGGCAAAATGTAATGTTTCCATTTTCTTCATTTTGAGAAGGTTCCCTTTTGTGTTTCATCTTTATAGAAACCTTGTACAATGTAAATGATGTTCATGTATTTAAGAACCCAAAATCAAAGATAATGGTCTCAAAGTAAGAATTGTTAAGGATTTATTATGCAAAGTGTAGACTAGGTGAATTTATTTTCAAAATATGGTATATTTATATGGTGCGTGAAGGCGATATTCATTTTGACAAAAAAAGACCGATTGTAGTGACCACATTTTAAAAACATTCTTCTAGGTACTCATGTACATACAGTTTAATGGTGATTCGAAACATTAAACAAAATTACAGTATCCTACTATCCTATCACCTGTTGAAACAAACCAAATTTGGTTCAAACCATGACTGGGCAACTCAGTAGGATTCGTAAACATTGCATGCTCTTACGTCTTAACCAAGCATGTATATTGTCTAAGTGTCAAATGTGTACTTCACGTGTACAATGTATGTCCACTTGCATGTCTCATGTCCACTCAAAAGCATGATTTGCACTGTCCACTTTCAGAGAAGTCAGCCCCCGCCCAAGAACAATAAATGGAGACAAAAACACGAGGAATTCATCGAGTCATTGCATTACGCTCGCAAGGTGGCGACAGTGCAGGCAAAAGGGGGTAACATCGCCAACTTGCCCCCGCCCCCTCGAAGCCAGAACCCAGACTATGTTCCCTGTCCATACTGCGAGAGGCGCTTCAATAAAGACGTCGCTGAGCGTCACATCCCAAGATGCAAAGAAACCAAGGCTCGCCCGGCCCCGCCAAAGAAACGCAAATGAATCTACTGGGTAGTCAGATTTCTGGAGGACTCGGCTGTTCAGTGAAGCATGACAATGTGGCACTGCCTTGCTGAAAACTCAGCTGTTCAGTGATGCATGACGATTAGACAAGGAGTTGTTGAAAATTGTTGTTCAGTGTGGCATGTTCTTGCACTGTTCTGTGTGCTCAGAAATGATATGGTGAATGGTGCTCAACTATGCAACACATAATCACATCACACAACACGTATGTATGTATGTATGTATGCACATCATCCACACTCCACACTCACAGTAAGTACACCACAGCTGTTGACATCGCGAGATCGTATTTCAGTGCTCAGTACAGTGCATGTTTCTAGCCACCTCACCTGTACAAAGCGTTGTTACACTTCAAACAAGCCCAGGTGCTTAGGTGTGGATTTTTTGTTACAGAGAATATTTTGTAAATTATGTAAGAAACTAATGATTTGTACGAAAAGGAAAATACAATTGTCCAATTGTCTTGGTGGCCTTGTGTGTTTATTGTTTATGCCTTTAGTATTCATGCATCAATTGCAACATGGCTGAATTCTTCCCAGAAATGTCGAGAACAGGGAGTAAAGTACTTAATTTATGCCGTCCTAAAGTTTGGATGCTGTGCTATATAACAAAATACCTTTTTATGCCAAAAGTTGAGTTTGGATTCAATTTAAATGTTTTGTTCGATTAATTATCCTTTAATATGTTTTAATACGTGCAATATAATGTCCTTGTCCAGAACATGTTTAATAGTCAAGTAACTCATACTTGTTTGTTAATTCACTAGAGCGGTCTCAGTGAGAATTTGTTGAAAGTGTATAATCAAATAGTCCCAGAATCAACATTGTTTGCAGATGTATTGGCATGGGTATATTTTTGAAATAAGGAATAGTGCATCTAAGACATTAGTAGTTATAAGGATAACTAGGTCGGTGTGTATGGTGGCCCTGTCCTGTGTTTAAATGACCAGATTACTGGAACATTGAAACTGTAAAATAACTTGTTGCATGAAACTACTTTGGCAGACCCAGCAGTCATTGCAGTGGTGGACATCACGGTGCACTGCCAGATTTAATGTGGCCATTTGCTATGTATCGGAAGATTGGTAGATGTTGAATGGTGTTTATAAATGGCTCACAAAGTGACCAGCATCTATTTGTACAGATTATGTAATGTGAACACTGTTTGCACATATTTGTACCATTGTTAGTTAAATCTTAGGAATAAATGTTAACTATTTTGACTACACTTTTGTTTGTACTCATTGTCATTAGAACGCTTGCAGACAGAGCAGCTTGCAATGGTTTATGATGGTTTAGGATTCCTCCAAAGACAGCTTGAGAGATACATGATGTGTTGTACGACAAGAACCTGGTAGTTGTGGCTTTTATTACTTCTGCAAAGTCAAAAACATTGCATGTTTAGTTTTGGTTCAAACTTTCTTCCCCCAGTACATGGGGGGGGGGCAGTTCCATTTATACAATCCAAAATGAACGAGTACAGAGGCGACAAAAATGATACAATTCAATGATACAAAAATGATAATATTCAATGGTTATAACAAATATTGATAAATATATTTTTCTCAGTTAGGAAAGAACTCAAGTACCTGAACTTGCATTAATAAAGGACTGCAAATTAAAATTATCTTTGTGTGGATGCCAGTAGCATGAATATGTTTATAAATAAAATAAACACATCTCAGAACGGCAGGATATATGTTGATAAAGAGTTGGATTATTAATAAACCAAAATGCTTAATTCTGTGTGTGACTAGTTGATATCGTACCCTTAAGTCAGCAGTTTGTCCTTAGTGCAGTGTCAACAATTTGTTTTGGCGCAATGTCAGTAGTTTGTCCTTGGTGCCACATCAATGATGTGTGACAGGAAGCAATCAGCATCTGTATGATTGCTTTGTTAATCTTCTCTGACCTGGACGGTAGTGTGTGATGTTCTCTAGTTATTAATGGCCACAGCCTCTCTCAAGGTCTCACGTATGTCCAGGTGTGTCATATTCAAGGAATACTTATGTGCAGGTGTGTGATATTAAAAAAACACATCTGGCCAGGTGTGATGATATTCAAGAAACACTTCTGGCCAGGTGTGATGATATTCAAGAAACACTTCTGTCCAGGTGTGTGATATTCAAGAAACACTTCTGTCCAGGTGTGTGATATTCAAGAAACACTTCTGTCCAGGTGTGTGATATTCAAGAAACACTTCTGTCCAGGTGTGATTATATTCAAGAAACACTTCTGTCCAGGTGTGATGATATTCAAGAAACACTTCTGTCCAGGTGTGATGATATTCAAGAAACACTTCTGGCCAGGTGTGATGATATTCAAGAAACACTTCTGTCCAGGTGTGTGATATTCAAGAAACACTTCTGTCCAGGTGTGATGATATTCAAGAAACACTTCTGTCCAGGTGTGATGATATTCAAGGAACACTTCTGTCCAGGAGTGTGATATTCAAGAAACACTTCTGTCCAGGTGTGTGATATTCAAGAAACACTTCTGTCCAGGAGTGTGATATTCAAGAAACACTTCTGTCCAGGTGTGTGATATTCAAGAAACACTTCTGTCCAGGTGTGTGATATTCAAGAAACACTTCTGTCCAGGTGTGTGATATTCAAGAAACACTTCTGGCCAGGTGTGTGATATTCAAGAAACACTTCTGTCCAGGTGTGTGATATTCAAGAAACACTTCTGTCCAGGTGTGTGATATTCAAGAAACACTTCTGTCCAGGTGTGTGATATTCAAGAAACACTTCTGTCCAGGTGTGTGATATTCAAGAAACACTTCTGTCCAGGTGTGATGATATTCAAGAAACACTTCTGTCCAGGTGTGATGATATTCAAGAAACACTTCTGTCCAGGTGTGATGATATTCAAGAAACACTTCTGTCCAGGTGTGTGATATTCAAGAAACACTTCTGTCCAGGTGTGTGATATTCAAGAAACATTTCTGGCAAGGTGTGATGATATTCAAGAAACACTTCTGTCCAGGTGTGTGATATTCAAGAAACACTTCTGTCCAGGTGTGTGATATTCAAGAAACACTTCTGGCCAGGTGTGATATTCAAGAAACACTTCTGGCCAGGTGTGTGATATTCAAGAAACACTTCTGGCCAGGTGTGTGATATTCAAGAAACACTTCTGGCCAGGAGTGCGATATTCAAGAAACACTTCTGTCCAGGTGTGATGATATTCAAGAAACACTTCTGTCCAGGTGTGTGATATTCAAGAAACACTTCTGCCAGTGATATTCAAAAACACTTCTGCCAGTGTGTGATATTCAAGAAACACTTCTGTCCAGGTGTGATATTCAAGAAACCTATCGTTGACCATTGGCCAGGTGTGTGATATTCAAGAAACACTTCTGGCCAGGTGTGTGATATTCAAGAAACACTTCTGGCCAGGAGTGCGATATTCAAGAAACACTTCTGTCCAGGTGTGATGATATTCAAGAAACACTTCTGTCCAGGTGTGTGATATTCAAGAAACACTTCTGGCCAGGTGTGTGATGATATTGAAGAAACACTTGTTCAGTTATTTCTGTTCCACAAATATACCTATCGTTGCACCATTGGCATGTGTAGCTGCCCTATTTTCTGACCTTATGGAAACATATTTGCAAAGACGAGGAAACACTCGAGGAAACTGTGCTGTGCAATGTACAGTGTAGGTGGAATAAATACGAGACTGAATAAACTGTCGGTGGAGAGTAGTACAGGTATCTGAAAGCAGGACACACTGGACAAGACATTTGAACTGTGTGATCAGATCTTACCCACTGAAGCAGTCACGATGAGAGAAGTTGTACATAAGATGGACAGAGGAAATATTTGTTTAGACATTTGACGGGTTTCAGCCAAAACACATGTAATTTGTTAAATTCATCCAAAAAAATTATGAAACTTTATTAAACAAGTGTTCAACTAGGATATTAAGTTATAAAAAAATCATAAACCCAACTAAATTATGTACACAACTGACGGTTTGTTTTTGAAATGCGATAAACGTTATCCTTCTTGCCCAAATATGATACCTCTAACATTTAGTGAAACAGCAAGTGCAGCTACAGGAGGGAACAGCTCACATTGTGTGGATGTCATATTTGCATAACAAATCTGCTAACAATATTTCAAACTTTCCTACGTTTCTCTGAGTTTTAGATTCTAATTTCCCACCAGCTTCATTCACATTTTTACTTTAGGATGAAAGGCAAAAGTGACTTTTTCTTGAAAACAAGAAAATGGACCTATCATGTTTTTCCCTGAAGCCCTTCATTTGAACTTACTTAAACTAAAAATGACAGAAGACGATACAGAGTTGGGGTGGAGATTGTGGAGAGAAGATCCAATAAAAAACAAGACATGCTGATTCTGAAACAAGTTTGCAAGACGAGGAACAATGACGACATTGTCAACAATATATATTTACTTTTATTTTTACAGTTCACATATATCACAATATACAATCAATATTTCCAATTAAACTACAAAGTAAAAATCCCCCAAAACATTCGCTTGATAATGTCACTAAAATGCACTCATCTTGATTATTTAGCAAATAAACATAATATTTATCAGCATAACAAATATACCAACCCAGTATTTCATTTTCAAACTTCTTTATCAATGTCTTTATTGGACTTACATGTGTTTGTTTTACTGCTCATTACTGTCATGTGATACAGTTGTACATAGTGTAGATTTATTGGAAAATGTGACATTGCTTGAACTATCATATACATTAAACATGGCATCATTGCCATAGACACCAATCCTATGAAAACCAAAACAAACCCTCAGCAAGCCGACTGCGAGGCATGAAACATGGCTCACATCTACAAATTCACAATCTCCAACTGAAAACAAAACAACATTTGATAAGTTACGCCATCCCTCGTTGCAATTTGTTAATTGTCATCAACAAATCCTCATACTGTTGATCATTAAGACTAATTTAGACTGATTTTACTAAGTTATTAGTGTTTTCACAATGGCGATTACTGGATTAATAATGGAAGCCAACAAGAAACTACTTGTAAACATTATTTTAATTTTTTTATTTAAATATCATAACATTAATTAACTAACATTATTATTATGATTATTATGATAAGGTTAAAGTAGCAGTTTCATCAACTAGTCTGATTGTTAATATTATATATTTATACTACGTTAATTTGTATTTTTACAAAACAACATTGATTAATCAGATTCACGTAATCAGATTACACCATCAACTACACAGCACACCGTCAACTACACAGTACACTGTCAACTACACAGTACACCGTCAACTACACAGTACACTGTCAACTACACAGTACACCGTCAACTACACAGTACACCGTCAACTACACAGTACACTGTCATCTACACAGTACACTGTCAACTACACAGTACACTGTTAACTACACAGTATACTGTCATCTACACAGTACACTGTCGACTACACAGTACACTGTCAACTACACAGTACCCTGTCATCTACACAGTACACTGTCAACTACACAGTACACTGTTAACTACACAGTATACTGTCATCTACACAGTACACTGTCGACTACACAGTACACAGTCAACTACACAGTATACTGTCGACTACACAGTACACTGTCAACTACACAGTACACTGTTAACTACACAGTATACTGTCATCTACACAGTACACTATCGACTACACAGTACACTGTTAACTACACAGTATACTGTCATCTACACAGTACACTGTCGACTACACAGTACAGTCAACTACACAGTATACTGTCGACTACACAGTACACTGTCGACTACACAGTACACCGTCAACTACACAGTACACTGTCAACTACACAGTACACCGTCAACTACACAGTATACTGTCAACTACACAGTACACCGTCAATACACAGTACACTGTTAACTACACAGTATACTGTCATCTACACAGTACACTGTCGACTACACAGTACACCATCAATTACACAGTACACTGTCGACTACACAGTACACTGTCAACTACACAGTACACCGTCGACTACACAGTACACTGTCAACTACACAGTACACCGTCAACTACACAGTACACCATCGACTACACAGTACACCGTCAACTACACAGTACACCGTCAACTACACAGTACACTCAACTACACAGTACACCGTCAACTACACAGTACACCGTCAACTACACAGTACACCGTCGACTACACAGTACACTCAACTACACAGTACACCGTCAACTACACAGTACACCGTCAACTACACAGTACACCGTCGACTACACAGTACACTGTCAACTACACAGTACACTCAACTACACAGTACACCGTCAACTACACAGTACACCGTCAACTACACAGTACACTGTCAACTACACAGTCAACTACACAGTACACGTCAACTACACAGTACACGTCAACTACACAGTACACCGTCAACTACACAGTACACTGTCAACTACACAGTACACGTCAACTACACAGTACACCGTCAACTACACAGTACACGTCAACTACACAGTACACGTCAACTACACAGTACACGTCAACTACACAGTACACTGTCAACTACACAGTACACTGTCAACTACACAGTACACCGTCAACTACACAGTACACTCACTACACAGTACACTGTCAACTACACAGTACACTGTCAACTACACAGTACACCGTCAACTACACAGTACACCGTCACTACACAGTACACCGTCAACTACACAGTACACCGTCAACTACACAGTACACCGTCAACTACACAGTACACCGTCAACTACACAGTACACCGTCAACTACACAGTACACGTCAACTACACAGTACACCGTCAACTACACAGTACACCGTCAACTACACAGTACACGTCAACTACACAGTACA
This sequence comes from Ridgeia piscesae, assembly GCA_025642075.2. Taxonomy (NCBI): domain Eukaryota; kingdom Metazoa; phylum Annelida; class Polychaeta; order Sabellida; family Siboglinidae; genus Ridgeia; species Ridgeia piscesae. Next base: position 466,183 of record JAODUO010000115.1, read on the forward strand.
CTGTCAACTACACAGTACACGTCAACTACACAGTACACTGTCAACTACACAGTACACCGTCAACTACACAGTACACCGTCAACTACACAGTACACTGTCAACTACACAGTACACTGTCAACTACACAGTACACTGTCACTACACAGTACACTGTCACTACACAGATACACCAGTACATACTACACAGTACACTGTCAACTACACAGTACACGTCAACTACACAGTACACCGTCAACTACACAGTACACCGTCAACTACACAGTACACCGTCAACTACACAGTACACCGTCAACTACACAGTACACCGTCAACTACACAGTACACCGTCAACTACACAGTACACCGTCAACTACACAGTACACCGTCACTACACAGTACACCGTCAACTACACAGTACACCGTCAACTACACAGTACACTGTCGACTACACAGTACACCGTCAACTACACAGTACACCGTCAACTACACAGTACACCGTCGACTACACAGTACACTGTCAACTACACAGTACACTGTCAACTACACAGTACACCGTCAACTACACAGTACACTGTCAACTACACAGTACACCGTCAACTACACAGTACACCGTCAACTACACAGTACACCGTCAACTACACAGTACACCGTCAACTACACAGTACACCGTCAACTACACAGTACACCGTCACTACACAGTACACTGTCAACTACACAGTACACCGTCAACTACACAGTACACCGTCAACTACACAGTACACCGTCAACTACACAGTACACTGTCAACTACACAGTACACTGTCAACTACACAGTACACCTGTCAACTACACAGTACACTGTCATCTACACAGTACACTGTCAACTACACAGTACACTGTCAACTACACAGTACACTGTCAACTACACAGTACACTGTCAACTACACAGTACACTGTCAACTACACAGTCTAGAATGTTTTCCCAAGTTCACAGCCTACCTCCCCTTTCTTGTCTGCGGGCTCAAATCCAAACACACGACCAAAGAAATAAAGTTCTCCATCCAGGGTCTTTTGAATGTTCTCCGCCTTGCGAAAGCCATGCTGCTCTCCTGCGTTGGAGATAACAAAATGGTTTCAGGATTGTGACCAATCAGGATCTGTGTCGCACTCACTGGTTAATGAAAGTTTTTATCTAAACCTTAATCGCAACTGAAACTAAAAAAAATACGATGGAGTTACATGAAGTAATCAGTTCTAGATGTAAATAATTTAATCACATCTCTAATATTTAATCACATATTAGCAGCAGTTTGAATATAATGATGTAATATTACTGTTCGGTTTGACCTAATTCTAACAAAAACATCGAACATTTCCAATAAAATGCTACTAAGTGCTCATTCCTTCAATATAACCACATTTTTGATCCATGAACAATATTTTCCATATTCTTTGACAATCTGTGAATCCCTTAGAGACATGAACACAAAAGAATAATGACGTCACCTTTATAGAGAACATAGGCACACGGAATGCCCTTTTTCTTGACGGCATTGAACATCATCTCCGCTTGGTTGGGAAGGACAATCTAAACACACGACATGTACAATGGCTGCCGTCAACAAGTTACGCACTTTGCTTGAATATAATACTGGCATATCATAGTCTACAGTAAGAGACACATATCTCAGGCCAATTAACAAAGTACTGGAATGACAGATTCGCTACGGCAACACTTATCATATACAAGTGTCACTTGTTATTTATATCTTAAATTAATATCTTATGCAACTAGAAAGGAACTTCCAAACTTTCAAGCACACACAACTAGTTATTTATTAGTACAATTACAGTGTTAAGTATGTACGTTATATAAACAGGCAATTTTATTTCTTTGGCTTAATGTGAAACTTGACTGATTTCCGTTTGTCTGAATTGAAAGTAATGAATCCACGATATTTAATTTTCTAGTCATGACACAGCAATGCATGGACTATTTATTTGGAAAGTACACTCAGTGTCTAGTAGTGAGAGTATTTAGTTAGTCTTCCATCTATATGTACGTTATAATAGAGCAGCTGAACCAGACAGCATTCGCACACCATCAAACAAAATAAATGACACAGTGGGAATCTGTTATACATTTCTGGTGTTTGTTGCAATAAAGAATGAAATGGAAGATATCACACATCCCTAGTTATGTAATGCACATGTTAACCTTACTGTCATGCCTACGATACACCCATCTTATCCTCATCTCCTTGGAAACATAGAACGTTATCCTCATCCCTTTGGAAACACCCATCTAATCCTCATCCCTTTGGAAACACCCATCTAATCCTCATCCCTTTGGAAACACCCGTCTAATCATCATCCCTTTGGAAACACCCATCTAATCCTCATCCCTTTGGAAACACCCATCTAATCCTCATCCCTTGGAAACACCCATCTAATCCTCATCCCTTTGGAAACACCCATCTAATCCTCATCCCTTTGGAAACACCCATCTAATCCTCATCCCTTTGGAAACACCCGTCTAATCATCATCCCTTTGGAAACACCCATCTAATCATCATCCCTTTGGAAACACCCGTCTAATCCTCATCCCTTTGGAAACACCCGTCTAATCATCATCCCTTTGGAAACACCCGTCTAATCCTCATCCCTTGGAAACACCCATCTAATCCTCATCCCTTTGGAAACACCCATCTAATCATCATCCCTTTGGAAACACCCATCTAATCATCATCCCTTTGGAAACACCCATCTAATCATCATCCCTTTGGAAACACCCATCTAATCCTCATCCCTTTGGAAACACCCATCTAATCATCATCCCTTTGGAAACACCCATCTAATCCTCATCCCTTTGGAAACACCCATCTAATCATCATCCCTTTGGAAACACCCATCTAATCCTCATCCCTTGGAAACACCCATCTAATCCTCATCCCTTTGGAAACACCCATCTAATCCTCATCCCTTTGGAAACACCCGTCTAATCATCATCCCTTTGGAAACACCCATCTAATCATCATCCCTTTGGAAACACCCATCTAATCCTCATCCCTTGGAAACACCCATCTAATCATCATCCCTTTGGAAACACCCATCTAATCATCATCCCTTTAGAAACACCCATCTAATCCTCATCCCTTTGGAAACACCCATCTAATCCTCATCCCTTGGAAACACCCATCTAATCCTCATCCCTTGGAAACACCCATTTAATCCTCATCCCTTTGGAAACACCCATCTAATCATCATCCCTTGGAAACACTCACCTTATCCTCATCCTTTTGGAAACACCCACCTTATCCTCTTAGAAACACCCACCTTATCCTCATCCCCTTGGAAACACCCACCTTATCCTCATCCCATTGGAAACACCCACCTTATCCTCATCCCATTGGAAACACTCACCTTATCCTCATCCCATTGGAAACACCCACCTTCTCCTCATCCCATTGGAAACACCCACCTTATCCTCATCCCATTGGAAACACTCACCTTATCCTCATCCCCTTGGAAACACCCACCTTATCCTCATCCCATTGGAAAGACCCACCTTATCCTCATCCCATTGGAAACACCCACCTTATCCTCATCCCCTTGGAAACACCCACCTTATCCTCATCCCATTGGAAACACCCACCTTATCCTCATCCCCTTGGAAGAGAACAATGGGACAGTTGAAGCTGTCTGTGTGATTGATGGGTGAGCGTTCGCTCCATATCTCCATGCTCTCAGATGGAGCAACGAGCTGGTCAATGTAGCGACTCTCAAACTTATGTGTGTCATTCGCCAGACTCGTGAGATCAGCAACACCGTACAGACTGGCACCTGGTGGCAGACACGGAACCACTCTCTAAGTTCTCTCTACTGTGATGGTTACAATTGCTGCTGCTGCTTGTGAGTGAGTGAGTGAGTGAGTGTGTGAGTGAGTGTGTGTGTGTGTGTGTGTGTGTGTGTGTGTGTGTGTGTGCTGTGTGTGTGTGTGTGTGTGTGTGTGTGTGTGTGTGTGTGTGTGTGTGTGTGTGTGTGTGTGTTGTGTGTGTGTGTGTGTGTGTGTGTGTGTGTGTGTGTGTGTGTGTGTGTGTGTGTGTGTGTGTGTGTGTGTGTGTGTGTGTGTGTGTGTGTGTGTGTGTGTGTGTGTGTGTGTGTGTGTGTGTGTGTGTGTGTGTGTGTGTGTGTGTGTGTGTGTGTGTGTGTGTGTGTGTGTGTGTCACTTGTTGAATATGACAGGCCGCAATTGTGACAGACAATGCGTGCTATTCAAATCGTTTTTATTCACAATTACGCACATTGTATATAACACCTTTGTGGCTGGTGCCTTAGCATTACAATTACACTAATCGCGGATTAGATCCTTGTTGATTTTTGTTCAATACTTGTGCATTTTTTTGGGTAACTGACTGAAATATTTGACTGCTATAATGGCGGACAACATAACTGATGTCATCACAGGTGATTTACCAACTAACAACTTACTTAGATTGTTTATATATAATTATGATGAATTTTGTTTTTTATATCTGGTGACAATCATAATAAATAAATATTATCGGTGATAATACACTTTGTAAACATTACTGACAAAGGCAAACATGCAACTAATAGCGACAGTATATTTGATCATTAAGCTAATTGTGAATGACGTATTTGTCTGGTTTATGATTACAAAATTAAAATATATCCAACTACATTATTTGTTGAGTATTTGACTTTAGAATATATATATATATATATATATAAATATATATACATATATATACACACAATATATATATATATATATATATATATATATAATATATATATATATATATATATATATGATGTTCCTATTGATAAAATGCATTATTGCTGCAGAAATCTTGAGTTAAAAGTGATGCAGTCAACTGGGAATCACAGCATTTGAAAGTTGTGGCACTGAAATGGATTACCAGCTTTGAAGACGTCCTTGAATGCAAGAACTGCCAAGGTCGTGTAGCCTCCAGCTGATCCACCGTCAATGCATAGCTTATTACGATCAACGAGTCCCTTGTCGGCTAGGTAGGTGGCACCACTGCAGCAGTCATCGATGTCATAGATACCCCAGCTGGCAACAGAAAGGGTCATGTGTTTGATCACATGTGGGAGGGGTTATTATTTCATGTTATATAAGTCAGGTACAAATGGATTTGATCATGTTTAGGTAGGCAGGATGGCAGTGATGCGTACTGAAACTTGCAGACACAGAAGCGTAAGATAAAAGAACTAGAATATAAAGCTAAAATGACTTTTCCATCACTCTGAACAGTTGCAAAATTAATTAAAATGTGTGTGTTGACAAACAGGTTTGCCTGCAATAATTTCATTTATTACTTTACATAATACAAAAATAGAAACAGAATGCTATAGAAACAAACAAAAATCCCTATTATACCTTGCCTTCAAGATACATTCTTATACAATGCAGTGCCCAGACCTTAGATTAGTCCTTTGACACACTTGATGACGTGATCACCATCTTGACTGGCCTTGGATATATTCATCCATACTGCAATCTTTGCACAAAGACTACACCATACAAATTGCCCGTCCACCACTGTCTATAGCTAGGTACTCATTTATACAGTCGAGTCAACTTCTGCTATGTGGAATGAACAAAATGACATGGAAGTTTTGAAATGACAGTATGAGGATTCATATACAGAATCACTCCAATAAGAGATCGGTGTCCTATTCGCTAGGCCAAACAATCACCATGTCTGGTTTGTAAAAACATTTGGTTTGAATGAGAGACATGCAGGGACGAGTGGTCAAACAGCTGGACTGCTGGACTATCGTTTGGGGGAACAAGGATGAAATCTTAGTTACAACCACTGATCTAAATTTGAAACATGGTCAATTCACTTCATGTAACTTGTATTTTCCAGACAAGACACTTTTAATTGTGTAACATGTATGTGGGGAGCGGTGGTCGCGCGGTAGAGCACCGGACTGTCAATCGAGGGGACGGTGGTTCAATCCCACCTGCCGCCGTTTCAAAACTTAGGCAATTTCGTTCACCCCACATTTGCCTGTCTTTTGGAAGAGACGCTAAAAGCCGGTGGTGCCTTCTATCTGGTGTCTATGCCAGGGGAAGTAGAAGATCCCAACCAGAGGGTAAATGTGGACTCACTAATTATAGAGAAGGACAACTCTGAAAATCCAACCATGACAATGTTTTAGACACATGTACCTTTAGCTAAGACTAAGACTCTAGCAAATAGAGTAATGGTTAGGACAAGCGCCTGGCACACCGACGGCCTGGGTTTAATACCTGATCACAGCAGGCATAGTAATGGTATATTTGATGTTAAAACCTGGCTCTCAACATTAGTGATTGTATATCCCTCGTAAATCAGAGAATCACATTAATGTCAGTCCCATCTCAATTTGGGACGTAAAAGACCCACAGAGGACGACAAGCACCCTGGCAGTGAACACCCTCAGTGCCAGCATAGAAAGGGCGGCTTGGTGTAAACGTTGTGAAAAAGACTGACTAGTTGAATGAGATGTCATAAGATCATAGCGTTGTAACCACAATATATATAGACTAGTCAGTTAATAGAACCATGCCGAGTCCGGAAACAACTAGAAATGAGCCAATCATAAGAAGACTTGCCGTACTTCTTATACAGCAGGTGCCTGTAACTGCGGCCGTAGCCCGTGCTACCTCGATAATTCACACACAACACTGCGACGCCACGACTCGTGAAGTATTGGTTGCCTAGCGATAGCACATTGCTGAACTGTGACGTCGGACCCCCGTGGATACGGACAAGGAGTGGGGGTAGGGTGCCAGCGACACCCTCCATGTCTTTGTTCTGAAACACATTCATTTGAAACTTACATTTGTTACACTATATTCAGGTAGCGACATGTTTTAGTTACGTGTTAGACAACTTTACCAACATACTTCACAAGCTGCCATAAACAAAGAAGAAAAAACAAACAGGGTGGCGTTTAATTATCGCAATCAACAAATATCATCATTGACTTCATTACAAATATAACAGCTAAACATATGAATGTATTTATGCATACATAATTTTTTTTAATGTCTTGTGGACATACATACACACCTTTGGAGGGTAGAAGTAGCCATGAGACACTTGATCTTTGCCTGTTGGCCAACTGATCTCTTCTGGTACACTCAGATAGCCCTTGTCCACTGGGACAGAGCGAGACTCCTTCAAGACTGTCACCTACAAACACAGAGCAAGACTCCTTCAAGACTGTCACCTACAAACATAGAGCGAGACTCATTCAAGACTGTCATCTACAAACACAGTACGAGACTCCTTCAAGACTGTCACCTACAAACACAAAGTCAGACTCCTTCAAGACTGTCACCTACAAACACAGTGCGAGACTCCTTCAAGACTGTTACCTACAAACACAGAGTCAAACCCCTTCAAGACTGTCACCTACAAACACAGAGCAAGACTCCTTCAAGACTGTCACCTACAAACACAGAGCAAGACTTTCCTTCAAGACTGTCACCTACAAACACAGAGCGAGACTTTCCTTCAAGACTGTCACCTACAAACACAGAGTGAGACTCCTTCAAGACTGTCAACTACAAACACAGAGTGAGACTCTTTCAAGACTGTCAACTACAAACACAGAGTCAGACTCCTTCAAGACTGTCAACTACAAACACAGAGTCAGACTCCTTCAAGACTGTCAACTACAAACATAGAGTCAGACTCCTTCAAGATTGTCAACTACAAATACAGAGTCAGACCCCTTCAAGACTATCACCTACAAATACAGAGTCAGACTCCTTCAAGACTGTCAACTACAAACACAGAGTCAGACTCCTTCAACACTGTCAACTACAAATACAGAGTCAGACTCCTTCAAGATTGTCAACTACAAACACAGAGTCAGACTCCTTCAAGACTGTCACCTACAAACACAGAGTCAGACTCCTTCAAGACTGTCACCTACAAACAGAGAGTCAGACTCCTTCAAGACTGTCACCTACAAACACAGAGTCAGACTCCTTCAAGACTGTCAACTACAAACACAGAGAAGACTCCTTCAAGACTGTCACCTACAAACAGAGAGCAAGACTCCTTCAAGACTGCCACCTACAAACACAGTGCCAGACTCCTTCAAGACTGTCACCTACAAACACAGAGGTTGATTTCTGCATGGCTTTTTGCCAGGGGCTTTTTGCAGAGGGCTTGTTTCTGTGTAGGATTCAAACCTAGACTCTCTCAGCAGAGTCCAACACTGTAACCATGGCAACTGCTGACAAGTAGGCTGCCTGTGTTACAGCACAGAAGGCTGGTGACATTTGCTGTTTAAACAGAACTCTGCGTGCAGCATAAAACAACATGTGTCCTAGATAATGCACTAACAATGATAATAAAGTGACTTGGTGACATACTTGTGTCACGTCAACGTCGACACTGATGAGACAGGGGAAGTGGGTTGGACTTCCTGCTGTGCAGTAGACGAGGCCAGAGTCGGGCAGAAAGCCGATGTGACCGTGCGAGGTGAATCCAGTGGCCACAACGCGATAGTCTCGGGTCTTCAAGTCCAGTACAGCAAACTCCTACAGACAACAGACATGGCAGGCACAGTCAGTGTCTGGCTGGCTATTGTGATTGTGGTGTTATTTGTGGAAATCCCCAAAACTGGGCCATAGGTTCAAGACATGAGCATCACACAATAAGAAATCATACACAATTTTTTCTTTTGTGTGCCCACTAAAAGTTCAAATATAGTACCAAGAAATATTTGCACTTGTTTTTTTTTAACTGCGTGTTTAAGTTCTTTGCAGCAATTTACAAATTCTCATAATGACATTTTTCACTGAATGAATGAGAGTAGATTAAAGCTAAATGCAGATAAGACAGAGTTTCTTATTAATAGCTCACATGCAGTGTGAATAAATTCACAATGTTTTTTCTACACACACACACACACACATATATATATATATATGTATGTATATATATATATATATATATATATATATATATATATGATAATTATATATGCTTAATCAGCATGTTATGCCTTCAGTTTTAACTCAGAATTTAGGAGTCATTTTTTACTATAACTTCTTAGAAATGATACGATCGTCCTTTTCTATTGTGTTTTGAGAGTTTAGAAACATTTGTGCAAACTTCTGAAAATCAACATTTAAACATTTTTGTTTCATCACATATTATTTTCCACGTACAAAAAGCACAGCTGGCTCGCATTGAGTAAACATTATTGGGCTTATTTCAAACTTAATATTGCTTTATGTCAACAAGAATGTTGTCACCAAACAATTAAATGAGTATAGAAAAAATATGACATCAAAACAAGAAATAATCTGCAATAAATTTACACATAAATATAACTTCTATATATTTTTTTACAAAAAACTTTGTCGGAACATTTCATTTAGTATTGTTCTCATGAAAACAAAACAGAGAGTAATAATAATAATATGACGGCATTTTTCTGCACGGTAAATCTGGCAATTAAAATTATTACAACATTAAAAGATTTCATTTAAAACAAGTAGAAATGCAACTGTAAAATAAATCATATTAGTCATAACAGTATTATATATTAATACTAATAAATATGAGTTAATAATTATAATTATAACAGTTCATAAATAATGATAGGCAAAGAATGTCTTACATTTCCGTATGAGGTGACCACCCTGCCCTTGGTGTCAAGGTCATAGGGGTAATCTGCAAACACCCACTGGGGACTTCCCAGCTCCTTGTTGGCAGCATGCAGGTTAACGTGTTTTCCATCGGCCGTCAGGTGATACAGATTCCACCAATCAGACTGATCGCTTATGTACAAAAGTTCGTTGTCAGAAGTCCAGTTTGGGTACATAATGCTGACACCTTTGCCGCCTGCCATCTGGTGTCAATATTGGTCACAATTAATGCATTTTTTAAAAAATTGAATAAATATCAAGTAAGTTTGACTTCAGCAGATATGTTCTTGGTGACTGCCATTGATTGAGGTGAAATGGTTGGTAGACCGTAGATGACAATATGACAAGTAGGAGGGCACACTGTACAAGTCAACATTACAAGTAGGAGAGTCGGTATCAACCCTTCAAGTCTAGGAGAGTAGTTATCAACATTACAAGTCTAGGAGAGTAGGTATCAACATTACAAGTCTAGGAGAGTAGGTATCAACATTACAAGTCTAGGAGAGTAGGTATCAACATTACAAGTCTAGGAGAGTAGGTATCAACATTACAAGTCTAGGAGAGTAGGTATCAACATTACAAGTCTAGGAGAGTAGGTATCAACATTACAAGTCTAGGAGAGTAAGTATCAACATTACAAGTCTAGGAGAGTAGGTATCAACATTACAAGTCTAGGAGAGTAGGTATCAACATTACAAGTCTAGGAGAGTAGGTATCAACATTACAAGTCTAGGAGAGTAGTTATCAACATTACAAGTCTAGGAGAGTAGGTATCAACATTACAAGTCTAGGAGAGTAGTTATCAACATTACAAGTCTAGGAGAGTAGTTATCAACATTACAAGTCTAGGAGAGTAGTTATCAACATTACAAGTCTAGGAGAGTAGTTATCAACATTACAAGTCTAGGAGAGTAGGTATCAACATTACAAGTCTAGGAGAGTAGGTATCAACATTACAAGTCTAGGAGAGTAGTTATCAACATTACAAGTCTAGGAGAGTAGGTATCAACATTACAAGTCTAGGAGAGTAAGTATCAACATTACAAGTCTAGGAGAGTAGTTATCAACATTACAAGTCTAGGAGAGTAGTTATCAACATTACAAGTCTAGGAGAGTAGGTATCAACATTACAAGTCTAGGAGAGTAAGTATCAACATTACAAGTCTAGGAGAGTAGTTATCAACATTACAAGTCTAGGAGAGTAGGTATCAACATTACAAGTCTAGGAGAGTAGTTATCAACATTACAAGTCTAGGAGAGTAGTTATCAACATTACAAGTCTAGGAGAGTAGTTATCAACATTACAAGTCTAGGAGAGTAGTATCAACATTACAATCTAGGAGAGTAGTTATCAACATTACAAGTCTAGGAGAGTAGGTATCAACATTACAAGTCTAGGAGAGTAGTTATCAACATTACAAGTCTAGGAGAGTAGGCATCAACATTACAAGTCTAGGAGAGTAGGTATCAACATTACAAGTCTAGGAGAGTAGGTATCAACATTACAAGTCTAGGAGAGTAAGTATCAACATTACAAGTCTAGGAGAGTAGGTATCAACATTACAAGTCTAGGAGAGTAGTTATCAACATTACAAGTCTAGGAGAGTAGTTATCAACATTACAAGTCTAGGAGAGTAGTTATCAACATTACAAGTCTAGGAGAGTAGGTATCAACATTACAAGTCTAGGAGAGTAGTTATCAACATTACAAGTCTAGGAGAGTAAGTATCAACATTACAAGTCTAGGAGAGTAGGCATCAACATTACAAGTCTAGGAGAGTAGGCATCAACATTACAAGTCTAGGAGAGTAGGTATCAACATTACAAGTCTAGGAGAGTAGGTATCAACATTACAAGTCTAGGAGAGTAGTTATCAACATTACAAGTCTAGGAGAGTAGGCATCAACATTACAAGTCTAGGAGAGTAGGTATCAACATTACAAGTCTAGGAGAGTAGTTATCAACATTACAAGTCTAGGAGAGTAGGCATCAACATTACAAGTCTAGGAGAGTAGGTATCAACATTACAAGTCTAGGAGAGTAGGTATCAACATTACAAGTCTAGGAGAGTAAGTATCAACATTACAAGTCTAGGAGAGTAGGTATCAACATTACAAGTCTAGGAGAGTAGGTATCAACATTACAAGTCTAGGAGAGTAGGTATCAACATTACAAGTCTAGGAGAGTAGGTATCAACATTACAAGTAGGAGAGTAGGCATCAACATTACAAGTAGGAGAGTAGGCATCAACATTACAAGTAGGAGAGTAGGCATCAACATTACAAGTAGGAGAGTAGGCATCAACATTACAAGTAGGAGAGTAGGCATCAACATTACAAGTAGGAGAGTAGGCATCAACATTACAAATAGGAGAGTAGGCATCAACATTACAAGTAAGAGAGATGATGTCAACATGACAAGTAGGAGAGATGATGTCAACATTACAAGTAGGAGAGATGATGTCAACATGACAAGTAGGAGAGATGATGTCAACATTACAAGTAGGAGAGATGATGTCAACATTACAAGTAGGAGAGATGATTTCAACGTTACAAGTAGGAGAGATGATGTCAATGTTACAAGTAGGAGAGATGATTTCAACGTTACAAGTAGGAGAGATGATGTCAATGTTACAAGTAGGAGAGATGATGTCAACATTACAAGTATTTATTTAAATATAGCAAACAACAATATTCACAGACATCACATCATGAGATTTTCAAACAATTATGGCAGTTAGTGGCTGTGTCTAGGTGTTGACATTATGAAGCATTTCCTTGAAAGCATTCAATTAAAGTTACGTTATTAATTTGTTTTTAAAGTTTTATCAGAAAAAGCTACATAATGCAATAAAAGATACCCAGGTCTGCAGTCATCATGAGAGTACTTAGTTAATTATGCTATCAAAAAATCACTAGAAATTACATCATCGGACTATTATTCCACACAAAAACAGCCCATTAACAACATGATTTCTGGACGGGTTTATAAATATATTTAACACATCTTTTTCATTAGACAAGTACAAACCTTCCTTGTGGAGTCTGCTTTGATGTCATCTCCAGAAATGTCCAGCTCAGCCACCCACAGCTCTGTGTCATCCCATGGCTACAACAGGACACAATAGGACACAAGTGTCACTGACCATGACTTCAACAGGACACAAGTGTCACTAACCATGGCTACAACAGGACACAAGTGTCACTAACCATGGCTACAACAGGACACAAGTGTCACTGACCATGACTACAACAGGACACAAGTGTCACTGACCATGACTACAACAGGACACAATAGGACACAAGTGTCACTGACCTTGGCTACAACAGGACACAAGTGTCACTGACCATGACTACAACAGGACACAAGTGTCACTAACCATGGCTAAAAAAAGACACAAGTGTCACTGACCATGACTACAACAGGACACAAGTGTCACTTATGTATAGCAACCTTTCCATTCAATACATTTACTGTTGGCAGTTTCCAATACATTCAGATAAAGTTTACCACCGCCAGACATTCATATGAAGAATGATACCTTTGATAAAAGCAACACATAATCATAACACACCATGTTTGGATGATTCCACTGAACCCATGCGATAGTGCTGCCATCTGCTGACACCCGTGGACATGAGTAGAAGTCACACCCACTCGCCTGAAAGTTAGCAAAACATAAATATATCATATCGTTTTTGTAAAATAATTTGAAAAATACTGATCTCTGTAAAAAGATGAAATCCACATAGTTTGACAACAAAATACAATAAAACAAACCAGGAAACTGATTTGCTGAAAAGTATCTGTAATGGATTGTTTTCTGTTCATGTTTTATAAAGTCATGTCTTTAATAATCCGGTTGTTTATCCGTCTTTAATAATCCAATTGTTTTGCGATCCACACGTTTTGTGTGGGAAGCATCTTGGCACCATGTATAATAAGGTGTATCACTAATCCACACCTTTCGTTTATCCGACCAAAACCATTGGGAACCAAAGTCGGCTGATCAACGAGACGTGACTGCATAACAGAGTATTGGGTTTTTTCAAAATGAGAATTCTTCATCAAGAAGACAGATATGTAAGAAATACAATGTGACACCAGTGCAATGTATACATTGGGACCACCCAGAAAAACATATACTTTAAAGACTATTTAAATCAAATTTATTTCATGAATAATGAACAAATACAAAACAATAACACATAAGATTTTAAACCTACTTGTAGGAAAGTATAACTTTAATCAAACTATGTGTATTATGAGACAGACCTGATGAAACGTCACCTACCAGTATTTGCTGCTCCTGTGTGTCAGGGTTGATACACACTATTGTGTTGACGGCCTCTTTACCCTCCCCCTTCTCAACCAAGCTGTGATCCTCGCGCACACAGAATATTCGCTTCAGCTGGAAAAACAATAATTCCCAAATTTACATCTTATGAATTTGGAGGAAAATATCACATTTATAATAAGGAAAACCAATAACATTCACATGTTCCTACTTTCTAGCATATGTTTTTATTTCTCATTTAATTTTCGTACCACACACAACTGAAATTTCTTTTAGAATTTAATACTAAAGTAACTTACTTTATTTCCGCGTCTATATCCCTATGATATAAGATCATTAAAACATAATAAACAGACGACAAATTTGAAAACTGTAAACCAAATTTAATTATATATAATTTATTTGTAGTACATCAATCAGTGTCACCCTTCCTATATGGTGAGCAAGGTGGACCACTGCGCTTTTTTTCTAAGCCACCTCACCCAAAATTGCTACCTCAGCTATTTGCTGTGTCCTTGCTGACTATTTATTTACCAGAAATTAATGCTACAAACATTTACATGCTAACTTGTAATTTCTTTCCCCACTACATGCCAGGGAATAAGATAAAACACATTTCATCGTGTTGTGTCTTTGACACTTGCTCGGATCACTGTGCCACCTCGCCAATCGTTTTGTAACAGTTCTTCAACATGTCTTTCTATGTCCATTATGGTCACTACGCCATTGACCTCTGACCTATCAATTGAAGGCGTATTTCGAAAACCACAACAATTTAGTTTTCTATTGATGCGTTTGTGATAATATGCTTTGTCTTTCTAGAGGGCCTTTTGCCTAGTGGAGACAACTGTGTGGTGACCGGTCCTCCAGGTGCTGCCACCATAAACATGTACATTTGTTGCTTGGTGGAGGGATTGTAGTTATTAAACCTGCCCCATCAAGTACATGTGTAAGTACAGACTAGCAATGTATAAAACCTGGCGAATTGCTCTTTTTTACAGCAAGAATAGGCAGACGTACCACTGTATTGTACTGGCCATCGGAATACCGCCAGCCGCAGTTGTCTGGGGTCAAAGGTCGTGGCGAGTCACTGGGCGAACTCTGCATGTACAGTCGCTGGTCGACAAAGTTCGAGAAGTAAACCACGGCATCGTGCACGAAGAATGCGCCGCCACCGTACTCATGCACACGCGTGCGCGCGTTGAAGTCTTTAGGTGTCCACTCTGTGATGTCCCCCTTGTCCTTGGTGCGGGAACAGATGACATATCTACCTCCCTCATCAAACCGCAGCTCTGACCAGTACACAGCACCTGCATCACATGGTGACACTTACAGCACCTGCATCACACGGTGACAGATACAGCATCTGCATCACATGGTGACTGATACAGAGCCTGCATCACACGGTGACTGATACAGAACCTGCATCACACTGTGACTGATACAGCACCTGCATCACACGGTGACTGATACAGCACCTGCATCACACGGTGACTGATACAGAGCCTGCATCACACGGTGACTTATACAGAACATGCATCACACGGTGACAGATACAGCACCTGCATCACACAGTGACTGATACAGCACATGCATCACACGGTGACTGATACAGCACCTGCATCACACAGTGACTGATACAGCACCTGCATCACACAGTGACTGATACAGAACCTGTATCACAGTGACAAATACAGCACCTGCATCACACTGTGACAGATACAGCACCTGCATCACATGGTGACAGATACAGCACCTGTATCATGGTGACAGATACAGCACCTGTATCACAGTGACAGATACAGCACCTGTATCAGTGACAAATACAGAACCTGTATCACAGTGACAAATACAGCACCTGTATCACAGTGACAGATACAGCACCTGTATCAGTGACAAATACAGCACCTGTATCACAGTGACAGATACAACACCTGTATCAGTGACAAATACAGAACCTGTATCACAGTGACAAATACAGCACCTGTATCACAGTGACAGATACAGCACCTGTATCAACCGTGACAGATACAGCACCTGTATCACAGTGACAGATACAGCACCTGTATCACAGTGACATATACAGCATGTGTATCACAGTGACAGATACAGCACCTGTATCAACCGTGACAGATACAGCACCTGCATCACAGTGACAAATACAGCACCTGTATCACAGTGACAGATACAGCACCTGTATCATAGTGACAGATACAGCACCTGTATCACAGTGACAGATACAGCACCTGCATCACAGTGACAAATACAGCACCTGTATCACAGTGACAAATACAGCACCTGCATCACAGTGACAAATACAGCACCTGTATCATAGTGACAGATACAGCACCTGTATCATAGTGACAGATACAGCACCTGTATCAACCGTGACAGATACAGCACCTGCATCACAGTGACAAATACAGCACCTGTATCACAGTGACAGATACAGCACCTGTATCATAGTGACAGATACAGCACCTGTATCATAGTGACAGATACAGCACCTGCATCACAGTGACAAATACAGCACCTGTATCACAGTGACAGATACAGCACCTGTATCATAGTGACAGATACAGCACCTGTATCACAGTGACAGATACAGCACCTGCATCACAGTGACAAATACAGCACCTGTATCACAGTGACAGATACAGCACCTGTATCATAGTGACAGATACAGCACCTGTATCACAGTGACAGATACAGCACCTGTATCATAGTGACAAATACAGCACCTGTATCATAGTGACAGATACAGCACCTGTCAGAATTGGGAATTAGAGTAAGTACTATAGGTGGAAGAATATTTTTGTGAAACCGCTGATTGAAACGTGCTACCTGATTACCTCAGACAAAGGGAAGTAAATAAAGGTAAGTTCTTTTATAGCGCAGCATCACCTCAGGATTGCTCAAAGCACTTTACACTTTACTTCCCTGACAGACCTGTTAAATCAGACACCATCTCAACTTCTCTGGGAAGCATCCAGCCATATGCTACAAGTAATGCATGAAGGCTGCTCTTACACATATCCACACTGTCTATAGCCAGGTACTCATTTATACAGCTGAGTGAACTGGAGCAATGTAGAGTGAAAAAACTTGCCCCCACCACAGCACAGGATTCGAACCCGGGTGCTCTTACCCTGGCAGTCAAGAGTCCGAAGCTCTACCCCTGAGCCACTGTGCTTTACGACAACATCTAAATGTTATGATCAGACACCAAACTGTCGGGTTAAACACTCAGTTTTAGGTGATGTAGACAAAGTGTGCTGGTGGATTTATATACATTAGTGGAATGGCTACAATGACGTGCTTCTGCAGATGTGACTGCGGTGAAGACTGCATGAATGTAACGAGAAAGGCACAGGAAGATACGACATGTACAGGAATGTACATGTATGTCAAATACTATGAAAGGAATGGTTAGATCATGTATGATGTGAGCACATAATATGCACTGGAGACAGTGGCACAGACAGAGCAACAGCAGTGGAGAGGGCAGAGAAATGGAGATTGATGGTGTGAGAAGTCAGCAGTTACAGAAAATTAAAGTAACACTGGCCACCACTACATGATTTACATCGGCACCGGTGCTAAACATAAATATTTCTTGGTCTCCGTGAATACAACACCTTTCTACTGCTGGGCCTGTTTTTGTGGGCTACACACAGCAACAGAAACGCTGGAACAATCAGTCAAATTTACGGGAGGCAGCCATGCATGAGGCAGCCAGGGTAAGAAACACAATCACTCAGACTCAGTCCTCATTCGAACCATTACGCTGTACCATAGTGGCTTGAATGGTTCTTCATGCACAAAACCATGATTATTAGACGTGCAACTTTTCATCAATATTTAAAAAATAGCCTCCCAAGTCCTGATAAGTGGCTATGTCGTCGAGTGATCTGAAATAATATTTAACTTCCTGAAAATGTTATAGTATGAAAATAGTGTACAGAAATTATGATGCCTGTACCAAGTTTTTTCTCACTTGTTATTCGTTGAACTTACAAAATTACTGACTGCGATTTTAATCTCAGTGATGGAGATATATTGGCTATGTTAAAATGACAGATGCTGCGTATTATAAAAATTCAGCAACATTATAACAGCAGCCATCACTTGTATTCCTCAAACAACAGCTGTGGCTTCATTGCTGGGGTTATTGTGCAGTATACAGAACAATGTGTACCCAAGGGTAGACAGAGTTTCCCTGCTATGTGATGAGCACCTTGCAGTTCACACTAAACATAAAATAGTGTACAGAAATCGAGACACCTTTACCAAGTTTTTGTCAGTTGCTTGTTTGTGTAACTTTACTAAAAAAATAATCTCAATGATGGCTATGTTAAAACAACTGAGACTACCATATGTGTGAATGACTGACATTTGACATGTATAGGAAAGGGTTAATTTTAAATTATAATAGCAAATATACATAATTTGCATTCCTAAAATGATAGCAGTGACTTGACTGCTGGGGTTATTGTGCTACAGACATGGGGTCAAATACATTGAAAATGTATTTAAATATTTTTCATTTTCAGGATATAATACTGTATAGGTCAAAGAAAAGCAAATTATATATCAAGACATCTAATTTATACACATAATTAGTGTTTTGTTCATACGGCGATAGGCTGAACAGTGCTGGGGGTCTTGTTATTGCTATATATATATATAACTACATCACACTGACAACTCAGAAACCTCTATCCACAGAGGTAAAGGGCATCATTTGTTGTTTGTTAAGTTAAGCCAGGAGGTCCATGATAAAATGCCTATGTTCCCCTCAGAAGAGACACTGCTAATGACTACCAGGATCTTGTGAGGAACTGTGACAGGCCAACATGAAAGACAGTCTGGAGACCAGAAAAGCACACCGAAAAGCATGGTGCCAGCTTGGAGTCTGACCTAGCTAATCCATCCTCTGACTCTAAGCAAACAAAAGTTGTGGTCACTGCAAAGGCCACTGTCATGGGGACATCTGCTGTCCAGTGTCTTCAGTAATTAGCACTGTTGTCTGAAAGACACATTAAAGTTGCAATCAAATGGTAATTTGGAGGTTGAAAACAATTGGTTTGGTGAAAGGTAATTTGCAGTGAAGGTAATCAGTTTGGCAGGCATGTGATCATGAAACAGAAAGGTTGATACTGACAATGTATTTGAAACAGTACTTGAAAGTATATGAAAAAATTGTTTTTAAAAAGTATTTAAATACTTTCAAATACAAATACAACATGTCTAGGTGCACTGTTAACAGAACATTGTGTAGCAAACGTGTAATTGGCCTCTCGATAAAAGTACAGTATTTAGGTGTTACCTGTGCTATATCAAACTTTGACTGTGAAGATCACACTAGTTAGTACTCGTTCCTGTCTGGATAAATTTAATTTCATGGCTTGCTGGTGAATGAATCCTACTCAGGATGGCCAAGATATTTTGAGACTGACCAACCTTTGAGCAGGTCAATGGTTGTCACAATGCTGTTAAGTTATAGTCACGGTTTATAACATACCTTGGTTCCCCTTTGCTTTGTCCACGTGCAACTCCTGCAAGCTGACACTGCTCTCCGTGGCCAGTTGGCTTGTGATGGGAGACTTCCAGCCCCCATAGGTCATCGCTGTCACCTTGGTAGTCATGCCTCTAACTGAACTCTCTCCAATGTGTAAGGCCGACTTAGAGTATAGTAACTGCACAACACGTGTCCTTTCTCTGGAAGCAACAGTCAAAATATTAAAATCATGATAGAATTTGATCCAATCATATCTGCTTTGTAATCAACTACAACCATAACTATTCCAAAAGAACACATAAAACATACAACTGATGTGTGTTGTGTGTACATTAACCTATCAACTTTATCTGTGAACAGCATACGCCTTACTTATCAAAGATCAAGTTTGATATGGCCTCCATCAAATTTAGGACTGTGGACTATGGAAGCCATTAGACTGTGGTTAATTAATCCTGCCTACCACAACATGGACTTCACACCACAACACAACTGTTTTTATTTTAACACACAGATCTGTATAAATTTGAGATAATCTCCAGCCATGTTTCACAGTCATTGTATATTAGCAACTTATTTCAGCATACACCACCTGACTATTTATTGCGTCTGACGATACAGTGAGTCGAGTGTAATACAATAGCGGCCCAGAAACGTCCTGTTCTCTTCTCGTCAGTGCTAGACAGGAGTTGTCCTGTAGTGACTGTGTTTCACATTCAACTTTGAAACTGAACAGTTCAACACTCATCTGCAGCTGGTGACTATCAATACAAGTCAAACGATGATATAGGTTATTGACCTTTGACCTGATTCCCATACTGATTGGTATATTATTGATTGGCAAGATGTCACTGAATACCTGGTGTAATATTTTGTTAGTCTTTCTAGCCTTATTAGTGCCAGTGCTTAGTTATCTATAGGCATTAATTGATTAATGTATTGGTTAGTCTGTGAATCGGGTCAAAGTTCACTGATCTATATTATATATCTTCAATAATATTTCACCTAGATTTGTTCAAATTTGCACTTTTATGTTCCCATGTCAGCCATGCAAATGTTGTACTAAATTTCATCAAACTTGGAGGTTAGTGATGCCAAAATACCCTACGCTTGCTAAGTGATTGATTTATTAATTAAAAGGAAACAACTGTCAATGTTTTGATCATAAGGGGGTTAAGAGAGTTAATAAAAAGTAACAACTTCCAACAACAATCATATTTTTAACGTCAGTGGTTTATCAGGAAAAAAAATCTAGAACACAGCCATAGAAAGTCTATAAACTA
The DNA here is from genome assembly GCA_025642075.2 of Ridgeia piscesae. NCBI lineage: Eukaryota > Metazoa > Annelida > Polychaeta > Sabellida > Siboglinidae > Ridgeia > Ridgeia piscesae. Next base: position 486,954 of record JAODUO010000115.1, read on the forward strand.
CGACATTTTAGAAACGAAATGATGTAGTTAAGGCTTCTTGGTCTGCGTGAACTGTACATGCATGCGTATTATTATCTGTTACTTTCTGACCTAACCATGAAACAACCGCCAACAGCCGCCAAACTTCTCACATTTCTTACATACATACATTACATTACAAAAATCACTTGTATGAAGAAAATTCACAAAAGAAACGCGCAAATCTCGACGGACGGCAACTCGACAACTTCGACTACCATAAACTCGTTATTATAAGTTAGCTTTACACAAAATACTGTTAGATGGCGTGTTTGTGCGAGTGAATATTTATAAACCTTACTGCATTCGCAGGCGCGAATTAGTTTAATTAATTATAAATAATATAATAATAATTAGCAGCATCACTAAGGTCTGCAGAAAATGTTAAACGGCAAACAAAGGCAACTCTTTGGTGATATAGGCCTAGTAGAGTTGATAAAAAGTAACAATTTAATATAACAATATATAATTTTAATAGTTTATTTTATACAGCGCCAAATGCATAATTATATATAAGCAATAAGAATGCTACCCACAGGTAATATTTTAAAATAAATATTAAAAATACATCTGTCTGCATAATTATCTAAAATTGCCTATTAGTCATAAAAGAGGTATGGAAATTATGTGTTGTTCAATGATGTCACATTATTTCTTTTATCAATATTTTTATAAACATCCCGCGTGTATTGCGAGCATGCAAGCCTATGATGTATTAGCAATAATAACTAAAACAATAACATATTAATATTATTATTTTTAAATGCACCAAAACCTTCTTTTTCTAGTGGTCGAAATATCATTCATAAGTAGAAAAAATAGCTTCAATATTTTCTTGTGCACAACGTGTTACAAAAATATTGTTGCGTCGTAATTATTTTACCATTTTAATTATATATTACCTTTACATTAATTTATTACTATTGTTGTTATGGAATTTGTATGGGTTCTTTTTAATACTGATAGGTCACTTTAGTTAATTATATAGACACATGTATTTTCATAATTTATCTTTAAATATTATCTGTGGGTAGTTTTCTTCTTATTGTATTTTTAATAGCAGCATATTGTGAAGCACCACAACCAATTATGGATGTGGCACTATATAAATAAAATATTATTATATTATAATAAAACTTATTATTTCCTGCAAATCATAGTGATGATAATAATTATTATTATATTATTTATAAGTAATTAAACTATTTCACGCGTGCGAATGCAGTAAGAATTTTTTTGTTATTCGCGCGCACAAATGGCATTTTGTGTAAAGCTAACTTATATAGTGATTTTACTGTACCACAGAGCAGCCAACGAAGTTGCCGTCAAGATCTGCACGTTTGTTTTGCAAATGTTTTTCGTTAGAGGAATGCAAGTGATTTTATTTTATAACATAGTGTATGTATATGTATGTAAGATAGGTGAGGAGAAGTTTGGCGGTGGTGGAGGTCGTTTTCATGGTTGGGTCAATCCAACCAGGTCGTCTGGCATCCGCACTGAGTCTGTCACTGCCCCAATGATTCAACTGGACCACTGTTTCTGTTCTGGTCGATTCAAAAGGTAACAAAAAGACAGTTTACTGATACTGTCTTTCACTGTACTGTTGCTACAAGATAAGGGGAACGGTGTGGCATATTGCTGTCGCGATTTCGTTGTAAACTGACGTAAGGCACTTTTAGCGAACAGCTTGCATGGCTCTCTGTTACCACAGCTGAACCAGCAGACGACTTTATGACCTAATACTTTTCCAAAGTGCAGATAGAAGCTAGGTTTTGATTGGTTGTTGGTTGGATCAAGATGGGCCGGTTCATGGTGTCGGTGATTTAGCTAGATTTACCCACTTTAACACCAGTTTCTGAGGAAATTACTAATGTGAAACATTTGATTGTAGATGCAAATGGTTAGCTTGTGTAAACTCTTGTTAGAGCCTAGTCACTGACCAAATAAACGTTCCATATAATTTCATAAACTATTCTGTGGAGGTCCCTGAGAAATTACCCAGTCTGCTTTGCCCTAAACACTAAATCTGGCATTGGGCCCCATTACTGGTACTAAAAGGCGTGGGTCACGGTGTAACTATACAATTCTACCCACTGCCTGGCTCTTCCAGTCAGTGTTCTATCCCTAATTAAATACGAAAATAGATTAGTCATACATCTGGAGTACATTCAATGAATGTCAGACTTTTTTGATCAGAGGTACACTGTGAAAACCATTTTTATTTGTCATACACAGGTATAGGTAACATAGACATAGCGTCATTTAATGGTATTTTTTTAAATAAAACAATACTGTGGCTATAGCATTGATCATAATGTTTTTTAAAGAAAATATTGCATTGTGTGTACCAAAGTGGGTATACCCCAAAGTATACTAGACAGTCAAAGAGAAACGTCTGTCAAAAAATGTCAAACAGCGTACTGACTGGGAGGCTATATACTGACATAAATTTTCACACCTCGACTCGGGGTGTACTGGCATATGCCACTGCGTCTAGAATGTAGAGACATGGGGTTCTAGTTGACTAGTACAATACACAATTTCTCATGAGACGGGCATCCTCCGCCCTATTTTGCAGATACTTGTCAATGTGACCCTTAAATCGGTTGATGCTTGCGGACATAACAGCACTTCTAGGAAGTCTATTCCAATCGTTTACTATCCTTTGAGTGAAAGAGTACTTTCGTATATCAAGCCTATACGTGTAATTTGCTTATTTTGTAAGGGTGCCCTCTTGTTTTACCATGCTCATTATCCATAATAAAGAAGGCAGCAGGAAAAATATTATCCAACCCATTTATTATTTAAAAAACTTCCAATAACTCGACTCTCACCCTTCTTGTTTCCAAAGTTGTTATTTTTAATATTCTTAACCGACTTGGATAGTCTAAATGCCTTAATTCTGGAATAATCCTGCTCATCCTTCATTGTATAGATTCTAATAAATCTATATATTTCTGTTAGATTGCCATGCCTGTATACAATAATCCAGGTGGGGTCTCACAAAGGATTTTTATAGTTTTAAAACTACCTCCTTGGTTTTATATTTAAAGGCTCTATTTATCATGCCTAGCATTGCATTTGCCTTATTAGCTGCCCTGACACACTGTTTTGTTACATCCAGTGTTTCTGTGATTAAGACTCCTATTCCTAAGGCTAAGTCTCTCTCCTTGTGTGTTGTTTCAATGCATTCATTTCCCATAAAATAGTCATACTGTTTATTGTTGTATCTGTAATGTATACATTTGCATTTTTCAGCATTGAACAACATTGACCATTGGCTAGTTACGATTTAGGTCAGGTGGATGACACTGCCATATGCTTAGCAAAGGCTTCAAACGTTCGCCTTTTTGCAGATGACTGCCTACTATATCAACCAGTTAAATCAGACACTGATATTTCTCTCCTCCAAAATGATCTAATCAAACTTGAGGAATGGAAAAACACCTGGCTTATGAAATTCAATCCCACCAAATGCTTCTCAATGACATTAGCCTCAAGAAAACCGACACCAAATAGGTACACCTTCTGTGGCCAACAACTTAAATCTATTCAATCACATTGTTATCTTGGTGTACAAATATAAAATACATTAAATTGGACAACTCAATGCAACTCAGTCGCTAGGAAAGCACAACAGACTTTAGGAGTCATTAGGAGAAATCTAAATAAATGCCCAACCCACATTAAGTCTATAGCCTACACAACACTTGTCCGACCAATACTTGAATATGCGTCAGCATCATGGGATCCACACTGCCTAAAACATATTAAAACCATAGAAAGAATCCAAATACAAGCTGCCAGATTTTGTACACAAAACTATTCTAGAGAACCAGGAACAGTAACCCAACTTCTTAAAGACCTCTAGTGGGACACCCTCCAAACAAGAAGAAAACTTAAGACTTATGGAACATAACCTTATAGTCAATATAGATATCCCGCTATATCACTATCCAATACAACACTAGATCCTCACGTAAACATGACAGTCATTTCTTGCAAATTAGATACTCTGCAAACATATTTGGAAACAGCTTCTTCCCAACAACAATTAAAGAATGGAATTCTCTCCCCCCAAACACTGTCTCAAGTAAATCACTAAACTCGTTTCAAAATAATTTATTCCAACATTTTAACAATTAAGTCAGATGACCCACTGGCGTGATGTGTCCCTAGGACATTTTGCCAGTTCTGTATCTGTAACTGGCAAAATGTGAAGTCATGCTTTAGTGAAGTCTAGAATGGCCATGTCTACAGATTTCTTTTCATCTAGATATTTGCTTATGTCATGGACAGTTTGAATTAACTAAGTTTCTGTTGATCTTTTTGCACGAAAACCATGTTGGTGGTCAGTTAGGATGTGATGTTGTTCAAGGTGTTTCATGATGTGGCTATGAATTATGTGTTCAAGAAGTTTAGAAATCACAGGTGTTAAGGATATTGGTCTGTAGTTTGAAGTTTCTGCCCTGTTTCCTTTCTTGAAAATTGCTGTTATGTTTGCTTCGTTCCAGGCTTTGGGGACTTGACCAGAGTCAACTGATGATTGGAAGATATCAGTATTAGGTGTTAGGTGGTAGGCATATCTGTTTAGAAACCATGGTGGAATGCCATCTGGTCCTTGCGATTTAGAGGTGTTAATTTTTGATAGTTGGTCATGTACTCCTTTAAGTGAAATTGTTAATTCATGTATTATTGGTGTTATGTGCATTATCTTTTGAACATGTGGATGCTTGTCTTGCATTTCAGAGGTTTGTTATTGTTTGGAAGTGTGCTGTATCTTTAGGAAGATTGTTAAGACGGATCTGGTAAAATAGTGTTTCATAGATGGTTCACTTCAGTCTTTATCCGGGAAGGTTGTATCTGGAAGTTGTAAGACGGACTGGTACATAGTGTTTCATAATGCACCAGCACCGGGCAGCAAGATTTGTGGTGCTTAATTACAGCTGGGAAACATCTGGATCCACCTTGTATTTGCCCACAACAGTCTCGACACCTTTAAGGATGCATTGCAGGACATTAACCTGACAATTGCACCCTTCAGGCACCTCCAATAACCAATATACACCACCACCCCGTCCCCCTCCACACCCCATCCCTACCACACACCCACCCTTGATTTGTACTTTTCCCCACCCACCCCACCCTAATCCATTTTCCCAAGCACAAATACTCTTATTCCACTTCCAGATAACATGAAGCCAGCCATCCTGAAACCGAGCAACCATACTAGTGCGTGATGCCCCAGTAGGGGTTTTGCACTACATAACAGAAACAGAAAATAATGTTGACGATTTTTGTTGAAACAAGATGCGGCATTTGTCATTGACTGTCATGTTTTGGTTTAGAGAGAAGTTACAGATACAGATACAGAAAGCCAGAAAAAAGGCCGCTAACGGGATACGTTTTACTTGCCTGCTCAGGTTGCCGGCTAGCAGACGGACACACCTCGACGCGGAGAGGGAGGCGTAATGTTTGATCTGACAAGGCCAAGCCATTCAAATATTGTTTTCTGCGTTTTCTTCCGCGGACAATCAAGTGTCACCACCTGGCGACTATATTTTCTACGAAGCCACACGATCACGAAGGTCGGTGACAGAAGGCACGGTTTGATGCTTGGACATCGTTTGTTTAGTGAATGTTGTTTAACGCAATCAGGTATTTATTTTGTTGTAACTACGCTAATTTATGACATATATTGGTCACTGGTGTTGTCCATGTGGATGGTTTAGTTGAAGTCGCATCGAAAGCAAACTGTCACGACGTGTTTGGCGATAATAGGTGAATTTCGTGAGAAAAACAAACCAAATGCGTGACATCGTTGACGTTGCAGACGTGCTCGTAGTAATTATTCTCATTTCTGTGTTTCTTGTTTACTTGCCAGTTTGTATATACAGGAGGAGGTCGGGAAATACAGGAAAGTGCAACTTCAAGGTGTTTATTATCGTATAATAATAATAATAATTATTATTATTTTAGTTATAAATATAAACAAACGTAGCAGACGTGTTCGTAGTACTTACTTATTCTCATTTCTGTGTTTCTTGTTTACTTGCCAGTTTGTGTATACAGGAGGAGGTCGGGAAATATAGGAAAGTGCAACTTCAAGGTGTTTATTATCGTATAATAATAATTATTATTATTTTAGTTATAAATATAAACAAACGTTGCAGACGTGTTCGTAGTACTTACTTATTCTCATTTCTGTGTTTCTTGTTTACTTTCCAGTTTGTATATACAGGAGGAGGTCGGGAAATATAGGAAAGTGCAACTTCAAGGTGTTTATTATCGTATAATAATAATAATTATTATTTTAGTTATAAATATAAACAAACGTTGCAGACGTGTTCGTAGTACTTACTTATTCTCATTTCTGTGTTTCTTGTTTACTTGCCAGTTTGTGTATACAGGAGGAGGTCGGGAATTACAGAAAAGTGCAACTTCAAGGTGTTTATTATCGTATGATAATAATAATAATTATTATTATTTTAGTTATAAATATAAATAAACGTTGCAGACGTGTTCGTAGTACTTACTTATTCTCATTTCTGTGTTTCTTGTTTACTTGCCAGTTTGTGTATACAGGAGGAAGTCGGGAAATACAGGAAAGTGCAACTTCAAGGTGTTTATTATCGTATGATAATAATACTAATAATTATTATTTTAGTTATAAATATAAACAAACGTTGCAGACGTGTTCGTAGTACTTAATTATTCTCATATCTCTGTTTCTTGTTTACTTGCCAGTTTGTGTATACAGGAGGAGGTAGGGAATTACAGGAAAGTGCAACTTCAAGGTGTTTATTATCGTATGATAATAATAATAATTATTATTTTAGTTATAAATATAAATAAACGTTGCAGACGTGTTCGTAGTACTTACTTATTCTCATTTCTGTGTTTCTTGTTTACTTGCCAGTTTGTATATACAGGAGGAGGTTGGGAAATACAGGAAAGTGCAACTTCAAGGTGTTTATTATCGTATGATAATAATAATAATTATTATTATTTTAGTTATAAATATAAACAAATGTTGCAGACGTGTTCGTAGTACTTACTTATTCTCATTTCTGTGTTTCTTGTTTACTTGCCAGTTTGTGTATACAGGAGGAGGTCGGGAAATACAGGAAAGTGCAACTTCAAGGTGTTTATTATCGTATGATAATAATACTAATAATTATTATTTTAGTTATAAATATAAACAAACGTTGCAGACGTGTTCGTAGTACTTAATTATTCTCATTTCTCTGTTTCTTGTTTACTTGCCAGTTTGTGTATACAGGAGGAGGTAGGGAATTACAGGAAAGTGCAACTTCAAGGTGTTGTCTACATTATTGTATAATAATAATTATATTATTTTAGTTATAAACAATTATAACTACAATAATACTACTAATAAATAATTATTTATACTTATTCTACTTATAAATAACAATTATAATTATTGTGTATTCTATTGGCTATTGCAATGTTATGTATCTTGTAGTGATATTATCCATTTTTAACCAGCATTTGAACATGCCCACAGTCCCACACCATCCACAAAATCGGCACATTTGGCGGTAGTGGATTACTGGAAGAAGATGTGATTTATTTCACACCAAAGTTAAACTTGGTTTACCTTTTGTTCCACGGTTCTAACCTATGATGTTAAAGTGAACTTTTTGTAAACCGTCGTCTCATAAATTTTTTATTCTTTTTCAGACTGACTGCGGAAACTGAAAGAAAACATGGGGCGACTGACCGATGACATACTGGCTATGTTCGGTGTGAAGCCGTCTGACCGGGTCGTTGCCACAAAGACACCTAATGGTCCGCCAGAAATACCACTGATGTTTCCAACGAGAGAGCAGATCATTAGCGCAGGCGAGAAACCTGATGTTGATGAAGAAGAGGACTGTCTGAGTTGCAAGGTGGTCGGGTGCACCACGCTGTCTGGTGCTGCTGGCGCCGTGTTGTACGCAATGAACAGAAATTCGAACAAATTCAGTGGCCGCAAATTAATTATCTACAGAGCACAGGCAGTGTCTGTTGCAGGAGGTGAGATTATATCAATGCATGTGGTAAACTATTCTTATAGATGTAATAATGAATCCAACAGGTGATTATCTCACAGGTTTGACCATGTGGGACGTGCAAAGTCATAGATATCATCAAAAATAGATTAACGAGGAAAACATTTTCAATTTATAATCTGTCCTAAAACACTAAATTCGACATTTTCTAGCACTCTTACGCATTATCCAATCCCAACGATCTTGGTACTGTTTAGAAGCTTACAGTTTCTCTTATTCAAATTGTATAATTGGTTTCCCCGAATAGCATTCCTAAAGTAACTTATTTAATTAGACTTACACCTGTGCCTTTTCCAGTGTCCTGTAGTAAACATAGTGTTCCTAATGTAAACATTTATTTTATTATTTAGTGCATGCATGAAACATTCACATAATGTGGTTGTCTGGTTCCAGTTCTCCTTATGTTGGCTGGTTGTCGATGGTTTAATGCTGGAATATTTGACAAAGCCAATGCAGACGTATCCATGCTTGACCAGACAAAGGGTGATCTCCGAAAGTTGTTTGTTTTCTTCAATGTCGACCCTCCCAAGATACTGGACACTCAGGCCAAGACATGAACACTTGAGTTTACAACCTGTTTATTTGTGGTGATTGTCTCAATTGTGTATGGTGCGAATGTTGCTTTATATGGCAAATTCCCTGTACTGTAACAGCTCACAAGGATGTAGTATGTTTGGGTAATTAAACTGCAGTCATTCACCCATATGGTGTCACAGTTTGATGGTGTGTATAGACAGGTAAATGAAAATGGCTGCTATTTGTTGAGCTGTGATAACACCTGTAAAAAGTTCAGACATTATTCAGATAATATTGTAGTTGTTGCAGTGTGGCTTTAATGAGCTGTTGTCATGGCATTATGACATAGTCATGCAGCTTTAGCCACGAGAACAAGATAAGTATGAATGTCCATGTGTACTTTGACCACTTTGTGTATCGTCCAGTTGGATGTCATAGCAGTTAAACAATTCAGATGGTCTTGTTTTGAATTGTATGCAGAGAATACAGAATAGATGCCCATAGCAAATGCAATCTTTTTATTTGTGTGATACCTTGAACTGACATAGCTAGCTAGTAGTTTGAAGTACATTTTGAAACAACTGGTCTGGTAAATTATGCTAAATTCATCAAAGTTCCTATAACAGCATTGCAAGGGGTGCAGTTATAGTTGAAGTACACCTAGATATGTGTCCCTGCAGCCCTGAGTAACTAGCAGTTTATATTATTTTGATGAAAATAATGTAACAAGATGAGCGCAATTATCTGTATTCAGAAGCATCTTTATTTGATAAACAAATAGGCAACCTGCTAGAACGCAGAATGCATTGACCAGGTTATTACCAATACCATCAAGTCACAACAAGAGTCAGATCGCGAACTACAAATTACCAAGGGTGCCCATGTGTTCAGTGATATTCACCATCAAGTCCATACTCAATCCCAAGTCAACATTTCTTCTTCAAAACAAACTACACTAACATGAGGAGGTATCCATTAAGTAAGATCGCTGCATTCTATTCCATGTACCTCCCCTCCCCCCATCAACATGCACATCATTTAGCCATTGTCAGTTTGTTCCATTCATCTGATTTCCCCACCACAATTCAACAGTCTACTATCTTTATTTATTCCCACAGCTATATGCTATGTACATCAAAAGGCAAACCGCATTCAAAAGATTATTTGGTGTCTCCGTACGGCAATAATTCACTTCAATATCTGACAGTTCTGAATTGTACAAAAAGAAATTCTCCATTTTGTTTACAAAATCACTTTATCTGGCCCAACAACGCTGGCCCTGCCAGCACGGTCACGTGAATACATTTGTCAAATGTTCATACAACAATTTTGGCCAACACATTGCAAACTAGAACTGTGTTTAAGAGGTACAAATGATTACAAGAAAGTCAGAAATACAATTGGCTGGACTGAAACAAGGCTAGCTGGTGAAGTAAACATGTCTGCCCAACGTTTAACACCACCTCTATGCTGCTAGAACAGGGAGGATAAACAATTATTTCTTAAAACTACTTGCAAAGACATCGTGACGATGACATAACACTGCTCCTTAGAATGAACACTGGAGAGACTTCACAAATCAGCACATCTATCACATAAACATTTCAACATACATTTTTATAAAACATGATACTGCGGTGAAATGAATTGATTGCGAGAAAATGCTACAATAACTAGACGCCGATGAGATGACAACAATGACGTGTCGCCTATATTACAAAATACATACAAACCCTCCCCGACTGTAAAGTAATACCAAAGAAAGCGAACTATACAAAACCATGGCCCTTAAGAAAATAGCTTCTCTGGCTGCTCAATTAACCCCAATGCCACGTAATAAATTACATCTCCACTTCGCCAGTGTGTCCCCTTGAATCTCTGATGCACTTGTCATCGGATCTCATCTCGGTGTTCAAAACACGTTTAAGTCGCCACGAGAGATTCTGTGCAAGGAGCTAGCCTTGTCTTCACAAGACAAACCATTTCACAATTTGTAGCACTGTCAACGCAAACAACAATTACATCTATGTACATACGACAGAATGCCCTGCCGGCTACGTCCACCGTGGCAATTGCCACGGCGGCATGCGGGCAACAAATAAATATCAGAAAGTTAAATCACTCGGTGAACTTACCCGCAAACCACATTCTCTCAAACAACTCTTACACCATGCCCCACACCATAAAACTAAAAATATGTCAGCCATGCCGAATTCTCGAACCACTCCTCAATCACATGCATAGGGAATATAACTGGATTATTTGAGTTAGTGAATGACTGGATGTCAAGTGAAACAAAGTTTGGGGGATATATTACCCAATTAGGTTTCTAGCATACCATTACATTGTATGATATATATAATATGCTCAGCTGCTCTACCGTGTCAGTGAATACTTTCTGAAGTAGTTAACTCTAACATAGACAACATACTGAATACCAAACTTGTTGACATACATCGCAGGCAACAAAATGTTGACATGTCAATGAATATTCACTATGCACTCAAATCTACCCGCAGCACCAGTCAGTATACAAAGTTGTGCTGTCGTCAGCGAGCATCTTATCTACACAGCATTTACACAGACACATTGACACAACAAATGCCACCATCCACAACTGGAATACTGGCACACTATCAACGTAACACCTGTAATGATTAATGTCTGACAGTAGCAAGGTCAACAGAGCAGTGATGTCACATCTACAGCCAAGATGACTTGTCAAACAAACCCTGCTGTGTCACAAGTCACTTCCAGTACTGGCCACATGGTTCACAGGTAGTCCGTGTGCATTGGACAGGTGAGACGAGGATCAGGCATCATATCCTCCAATGCAGCCGGTCGTGGTCGCCAGGGATGACTCTTCCTGCATCTCTTCAGGCATCTCGTGCGGCCCGAGGATGCCTGGGACAGACATCTGCAGGTTCCGCTTCTCCTCCTGCGCCTGCTTGATGGCCGCCTCCTTCTCCTCCAGGAACAGGTCCGAGTTGTCCTCACCCGCAAACTCCTGCAGACAACACAGGGACATGTACACTCAGAGTCTCAGACTAACACACGGCACAGGAACATGTACACACGGCTGACACACACACGGCACAGGAACATGTACACACGGCTGACACACACACAGCACAGGAACATGTACACTCAGACTGACACACGGCACAGGAACATGTACACTCAGACTGACACACGGCACAGGAACATGTACACTCAGACTGACACACGGCACAGGAACATGTACACTCAGACTGACACACGGCACAGGAACATGTACACTCAGACTGACACACGGCACAGGAACATGTACACTCAGACTGACACACGGCACAGGAACATGTACACTCAGACTGACACACGGCACAGGAACATGTACACTCAGACTGACACACGGCACAGGAACATGTACACTCAGACTGACACACGGCACAGGAACATGTACACTCAGACTGACACACGGCACAGGAACATGTACACTCAGACTGACACACGGCACAGGAACATGTACACTCAGACTGACACACGGCACAGGAACATGTACACTCAGACTGACACACGGCACAGGAACATGTACACACGGCTGACACACAGCACAGGAACATGTACACTCAGACTGATACACGGCACAGGAACATGTACACACGGCTGACACACAGCACAGGAACATGTACACTCAAGACTGATACACGGCACAGGAACATGTACACTCAGACTGACACACTGCACAGGAACATGTACACTCAGACTGACACACGGCAAACGAACATGTACACTCAGACTGACACACGGCACACGAACATGTACACTCAGACTGACACACGGCACAGGAACATGTACACACAGACTGACACACGGCACACGAACATGTACACTCAGACTGACACACTGCACAGGAACATGTACACTCAGACTGACACACGAACATGTACACTCAGACTGACACACGGCACAGGAACATGTACACACAGACTGACACAGACAGCACAGGAACATGTACACACAGACTGACACACGGCACAGAAACATGTACACACAGATTGACACAGACAGCACAGGAACATGTACACTCAGGCTGACAAAGACAGCACAGCCACAGTCACTCAGGCTGACACAAATAGGCATACAGGCATAAACAACGTACCGACACAAACAGCCATAAATACCGTACTGACACAAACAGGCATACAGGCATAAATAACATACATGGTCAAAATGTACACACACACACTGAGGTACAGTGGATTGACTGCCAAATGTACTTACTCTGATTTGAACGAGGAAGTCTCGCAGATGTTCCTTAAATGCAGAAATGTCCTGGTCGAAGCTGAACAGACCCTCGATGAATAGTTTTATCTGGGTGCTGAAACACAGAAATATTCCTTTAGGCTGGTGTCCTAGGCTCACTGTGGGTTCTCACTTGCATCCTATCATAAGCTTTATGTTTAGGAAGGTATGGTACTTGCAAGTAACTCGGCCACATGAATAAAGAGAGGAGGATATCTGTTCCTTTCCCTGGAATTAGTCAGCATAGTAATTTGTGACAGGAAATCTGCAGTATTGCATGTGGGAAAATGCGGCTTGCTTAAACATCAATGGGCATCATGGTCGACAAGTAATAGATAGTGTATCTTCAACATATTTATTATAATTTTCAGGACATCATCTTAAATAATTTGAGAACAGCAATTCTTTTATATATAATACTATATGAAGTATGTACACCAACTGCTGCATGCAGAGCATATGTGAATACTTTGTGTATAAAACTTATCAATCTGCAGAAAGGCATTAACGATACGATTAACATAACACTGACTGTAATGCAACAGATGCCGACTTGGCTGCATGCATGTGTAGTAGATAGCTGGCTACCTGTTGAGATGTGGGAATGCTGTGCTGAGTAGGTTGGCCAGGAACTCCTGTACATAGGGCATGTTCTGGTCGACTGTGATTGTGGCACTCAGAGGCACTGTGATCTTGTTCATCTCCACCAGACTGAACATGTAGGCCAGGATGGTTGCATGCATTGTCAGACCTACAACAAAGTCGTTTTGTTTCATATAGTCATGTATACATTTTCTAGATGCACAACTACAAGTCTGCAGTGTTACTTGCTACGGTCTCCCTTCACATTTCTGACAGTACACACTGAACCAGATCCACAGAAAGAGCACATCCTTACAGATTTACACATCAGCTTAGTTTCTGCTAAAGAGTTAACAAAATGTAAAGTTAATAAATGACAACATACAAAATGCTGACAATACTAGTGTGAGGTACAGTAATGGCAGACAAAATGCTGACAATACTAGTGTGAGGTACAGTAATGGCAGACAGAATGCTGACAGTACCAGTATGAGGTACAGTAATGGCAGACAGAACGCTGACAGTACTAGTGTGAGGTACAGTGATATGATAGAATGCTGACAGTACTATGTAAGGTGCAGCACCAGTGTGAGGTACAGTGACGACAGCAGACAGAATGCTGACAGTACAAGTGTGAGTTGCAGTGATGACAGACAGAATGCTGACAGTACTGGCTTGAGGTACAGTGATGATAGACAAAATACTGACAGTACTAGTATGATGCCAGATAGACAGACTGCTGACAGTATCGTGTGAGGTGCTATGACCTACCGGCGGTGTGACTGCTGTCCGTGACGACAGAGAATAGGTGCTGCAGTATGTCTGTGTAGTAGGTCTGGTAGAAGCTCTGTGCCGCAGCGTCCTCCATGGCTACGTTCTGCAGCATCTGGTAGAGGATGCCGAGGCCGGTGTCAGCCACGTTACGCATCGTGTGCTTGAACGCCCAGATCACCGAGTCCAACACCAACTTGAACTGGGCTGGTGGGATCGTGAGGAAGGCTGCACAGACAAACACGACATACTGACTAAACTGAACCTGGAGCTCTACACATGTTCACAAGTGATCGTCTTGTATACAGGTGTATGGTACTAATCTAATTTACAACTGAAGATTTATGTCATATTTAGTTATAATTATTATTATATAATACAACTAAATATAATAATATATATAATATATATATATATATATATATATATATATATATAGTTGTTATATCCATGTTGTGCCATTGAAACATTGCTATTGATTGGCTGGATATGACTGTCACTGGCTTTGCTTTGTGTCATTGGTATGTTACAGGATTTGTCACAGAACTGTGACATGAAGTACGTCAACTGCTGCAGTGTGTACCTTGGAAGCAGTGCGAGTTGACGGCCTGCAGCAGCAGGAAAAAGCTTGTCCTGTGCTCTGGGTAATCCTGGAAATCCTACAGGACAAAACAACATCACCAGTTAGTTGAACACATGGCACCTGTACCACCTTAGAACTATGTCACTACTCAGTAACAGTTGTTCTCAATAACAACCTGCAGAAAGTAGTATCTATGACAATCTTGGCTGTGCTATCACATGATATCGTAGCTAGAGAAAGACAGTA
Source organism: Ridgeia piscesae (assembly GCA_025642075.2). Classification (NCBI taxonomy): domain Eukaryota; kingdom Metazoa; phylum Annelida; class Polychaeta; order Sabellida; family Siboglinidae; genus Ridgeia; species Ridgeia piscesae. Next base: position 502,029 of record JAODUO010000115.1, read on the forward strand.
CATGCAACGTCTTGGCTGGCTTTATTGTCACATATGTGTAACCAATGATATGTGACTATAATGGCTTCACTGTCACACAATATTGTAACCAGTAGAAGGTAGTAGATATGACAACCATGGCTTCATTGTGACAGGATATTTGTAAGCTATATATATATCTATATACGTAGATATATGTTGTACACATAAGTCACAGCAGAAGATGTAACGTACCTTGTTGATCATGTCCAGGGTGCACTCAAACACTGCGTCAAAGATCTGTGGGATGTCCTTTATATGACTCTGTAAGAAGACAACTAATAAATCAATGTGTGCTTTATAAATAATTACACGGTAATATTTATCTTTTAGCATAAAGAAATGTATGTTGCAACAGGAATACTTCAATGCATTATTGTCTTTCTTTAGAATATAGATTAAGATATATTGCTGTACAGCAATTAGGGATACAGTTATACACACTGCACTAAATGACACACAATTGTTGTGAATGAATATGTACCTCAAGTCTGTTCACAATGCTGGTCATGGTACTGAGTACCTCCGGCTCTCGTGCCGCTGGCACGTTCTTCTGGTAGTCCAAAAGCACAGCATCCAATAGTGGAGGCACAAAGTTCTCAGCCACCTACAAATACACACAATGTTTATACTTACGATTATTCAGGTTGCACCTGGCCGCAGGAGGTGGTATTGGTGGTCAAATGTCCATCTCACTGTCCATGTTTCAGTGCTAGTTTATCTTGGTAGTCAAAACACTACCCGTTGTACAGGTCAATTATTCCCATACATTTTTATATTTCTACAATCACTCAAACTGTTAATGTTGTTGACTGTTATGTTCCAAGTAGTATTTCGAGTGATCACAGACCAAAATCAAAGACAAAATTGTGTTATGCTGGCATCAACAATGACTTTAGCACAAATCTTTGTGCATGCATCTGAAATATCAGAGATTACAAAATAATATAATGCTCACCATTTGAGGGTCATTGGAGCGACTGACCCAGCCAGAGATGAGTTTGAGGGTCTCCTTTTTGACTGTCCTCATACTTTTGATGAGTGGCTGCTTGGTGACATTCTCCCCGTTGCTGGCAATGGCACTGCTCACATTCTCACTCATCACCTTGTACACGTTCAACATGTCGAGGTAGATCCTTCCCAACTGTACAACAAACACTCATCTCAAACAAATGCCAGAAGCAACAATACATGAGCGGGTAACAAGTTGTGGAAGACACCAGTACACTTCAACACAACTGTTGTCAGTTAAGAAGTTACACTGTGTTATATTCCAAATAATTACATTTTATTATGACTCACAATATTACATGCTGTAGAGATTATAATTATTTTTGTATACCAATCAAAAATGTGAAACCGTGTGCACAGCAACAGAGATATTTACAATTCCAACTCATTATTACCCAACAATTTAGAAGCGAAGCCAAATCACAAGCACAAACAAGTGCTTGAAATGATGATGTAACGAACCCACGGTGGAAGAGATTGACACGTACCTGAAGGACGTACGGGTGACCGAGAGCTTTACACGCTCTCACATTCGTCTTGAGAATGTTGCCAAGCTGCTTCACGGCTTCGGGATCCTTGAGAATCTGCACATTCTGCAGAAAGCAACACCGATACATCACAATGACATCACTATAGCATAACTGTCATGTCATCTCACCAATCACCTGCTAGGTCAAAGGTCACCCAACCAATCACCCAGTCAGACATATTCAACTGTTAATCCATAGTGAACAATTCAGCCAATCTTCTAACAGTAGATTAAATTACACAGAACACTGGAGCTACAACATAATTAGTACCAATAAATAGCCACTGACAACACCGGGTAATGAGACAGATGAACAATGAAGGGTAGTTACCTGTGTGGCCTGACTGATGATGCTGTCCCACACCTGGTTGGGTAGAGCCATGTACTTCTCCAGCAGATGCTCCTGGGCCGTGGGGTCTGTCTGGGCACTGATCATCATGCCCACTGCCTCGTAGAACGTGTGCACCTACAGCAGCACACAGCTTTATGTATGTACGCATGTATATATGTCTGTCAGTGTTGGGTGATGATGGTCCATCGAACATCATGATATACCATATGACATGGTTATCATCAGGAAATAAAGATTTTAGTACTTACTATAACTTACTCACACATGGCCCACACTCAGCTAGTCTCAGACAGATGGATATTATAATAATTATAATAGAACTACTTGCTGTGGTTTGTCTCAACAGTTCAACATGACATGTAGAGCTCTAGCGGGAGGGCAAGCAAACACAAAACTAGTAGAGTGCCAGTGTTGGATGTTGCATGTCTTTAGCTAACAATGTGTCTTATAGTCTGTACTAAAAACAGCTATCTGCAAAATATGCATACAATCTATTCATGATTGCATTTCCAGCTTTCCACCCTAGATCGCTGGTGGTCCTCTGACGATAGGTTTAGCACATTCAGTTCATGATATAATGTTGTTTATAAGCTGTAGTCTATCAACATCTAAGCCCACCAAGGATTTAGGCACTATTCAGGTAATTTTTTTCCGGATAAACAAGAGACATACACAAACATTAACAGGTCGTCACCACTAGGAACAGGTGAGACTATTACAGGTGTGTGAGCTAGTGACAGGTGAGACTGCTGTGGTGCTCACCTGCTGTGGCTGCAGGTCACAGATGATGGTGTTGATGCTGTTGAGGATCTCCTCAATGAAGGGCATCACCTCCCCCACCTGCACCTGCACAAAATGACGGCGACACTTCTGGGCTATCTTGATGAACGTGTCACATGCCATGTCCTGCACGCCGTCATGGGTCTCTACAAGTACAACACAGTCGTACAGTGTCATCATCTGCCTACACAATAGTCTCACTTTTAGGGTCCTACTGATATACACAGGTAATATGGAGTGAACAAAATTGATAATGTAGCGCTGATTATACCAGAGCTATCAATGTGAAACTCAAGATTGACGTTTCGACCACTGATGAATACTGATGACGGTGGTCAAAATATGTTAACTTATATTAATATGTGACGTGTTCTAACGAAATGAGTCGTATGTCAAAAAAAATGGAGGCAGTCACACCATTGGAAAGAAGATGTATTAATCTTTCCAACGGTGTAAAAAGTATGGACATATCTCACACACAGCCAAAGTTATTGGACGCTGAACATGCTTACGTATAAGTAATTTGGCTGAGAAATGAACTAACACGGTACTTCCTATACCCAATAACGAGACCAACCCCCTCAACTCATAAGAGAACTTGAGGTGTACTAACCGTGCATGAATTCAAAGAGTTTGTTGACAACAGTCTTGAGGAACCTCCAGTGAGCTCGCAGGAAGCGTGGGTACTGACCCACCACGTACATGATGTTGGACGCAATGATGGCCTTGTTGTCTTTGCCTCGCTTCTGTTCACACAGTCCCAGCAAGTCCTAGCAACAACAACACACGTCTTCAACTACATTCTACAGTAACACTGCAACTCATCTCCAGTTAACATTGATTTTCTAAAGAAATCAACACTCGTTTTTACACCTACCTTAATCATGCTGACGAGAGAAAACCTTACTGTTACAAGAAAGGCAACAAAATGTTAAGCTGACCTTCTAGTACTTAGGAGTTTAAAAAACACCATTTGTTTAAGTAACACATAATGCAGGTTTCCTCATACTTATAAAAGTGACCGATGGGCTGAATAAGAAACATCTTGGTGTTACAAAAAAGACCAACTCTGGTATAAAATTATGATAAATTCAACACTCACCTTGATGACCATGACTAGGAATCGTTTTTCGTCTTCTTCGTGCATCGCTCCACTGATAGAACCAATTGCCCAGCAAAGCTAAACACAAAGACATGTCTCTTACTGTCTAACATCTACATCATCGATAGCATTCTTGCACAATAACATGTACTGTAAGTAGTTTAAAGATGCTAATGTATTTACAAACAATATGTTTTGACAGTCACTGTATATGCACACCAATTAGAACTCTTCTCCAATGGTTGATCTTACACTCTCTAAAAATCAAATATTCCACACCTGCTAGTAACCCCTAGCGCCAACAATATTTTTGAATGACAAACTGATTCAGACAAGTTGACCATCACTAATACACAATTAAGACAAGACAACGTACCGTGTTGAGATTTTTCCATGACCACTCTGTGCCATTCACTTGGTTGTGCAGTTTTTCTGTCATGATGGTCTCAGTATCAGCGTAGTCTAAATGTGTCAAGTAGACTGCAACAAACAATCGCTCCATGTTAAACATTGTGCTCATCACGATTCAACAAATCTAACTGATGTAGTGGATGTTTGCACTGTGGTGTATGTCTTTGATGCACATATAATGTGGTTATGCAGTGTGTTAATGTCACTGTATGTATGCGAGTGTCTTGCACATGATCTTGTAGTGTGGTGGAGTGCCTGTATGCATGCTATGTTACACACTGACTGTCTTGTAAATGTTCTTAGAGAGACTGTGCTATTCTGCATGTATTGTGTGCATGCATGCATGCGTGCGTACTCACCGAGTGTTTCTCGCATGTTCTTGTAGAGAGTGATGGAGTCGGTGTCTTTAAGGAACTCTCTCACCACCTCTCCTTGTTCATTCTCCACCACCAGCACCTCCTCAGGCTTGGCCATGCGTGAGATCATCACTCGCCGGACCTACACCAACAACACAACAGGTTCACTCACAAGTCACAACATGCAAGCACTCCACATTTCAGTTACCACATCAGAACACAATAACACATGACAGAGTTGTAGAACTGTGCATTATTGGGTGTCTCATCACAAACTTATTTTAGCATAACCAAGGTAGACATTTACTTCATGAAGTTAACGTATCACATTCAACAAACACCTTTACCAAGTAAACATAGATTTTAGATATGGTAAAATATCTTGGATATACTAAGAGAGATGCTAAGTAATCATTGGGAGGCGATTTGTAGATGAGACAAGGTAAGTAACCAACCTTAGAGAGCACAGGGTTGTAGAACTGTCTTCGTGAGGGTGCCTCATTGGGTGCCTGTTTGTGGATGAGGAGTGAGGAGATGGCCGAGGTGAAGGGACTCTCGCGGTGGCTGTACAGGTCAGCCGCCAGACTGTTCCAGTACTCTAGACAGATCTTGAAGATCTCTGTCTCCTCAACCTCAGAGATGACAATGAGGTAGTGAAGGGCCTGAAACAACAATGCACTCGTGTCACCCGTCTGTACCCGAGTCTTGTGTGACAGTCCTAATTATGTGTGCACGCCATTAGCACGGTTGTTGTAGGCAGACACTGACCTCTGTCATGTTCCAGATTTCGTGCAACATACTGCTTCCACTAACACTAATATTAGCTGTACTTCAACTTAGCATTCTCTGACCATTACACTCTCCGGTTGACTCTGACATGCATGTAACCAAGAGTGCTGCCACCACATACCTCGAGCAGTGTCTCACTGAGTTCTGTGCGTTTCTCTATCAGCTGGCCGTGCTCTTTGAGGATGGTACACAGGAAGAGACTCAGGTTCTGGATGAAGTTCTGTTCGTCGTCACGGCCGTGCTTGTAGGCCTCCTTGATGTTTGTGGACAGCGGCAACATCTGTACAATCAACCAGAAGATTGTATGCACGATACACTGGGTTGTTTTTAAATTGGCATAGCACATTTTCTTTGGGTTTGAATGTTATGCATTTAACTGTATTCTAGTGTACCATAAGATATCTTTGAACTAATATGTTTCAACAAGAGTTGGACATGATAAACAGACATGTTTGTAACACCGGGACATGTTGGATTACTGGGCTGTGGGAACTGAGGAAGCATAATCACCTCTTTCAGTTGTGCCATTGCCAGAGTAAACAGCTGCACAAACTGCTCGTCATACTGCGACACCTGCACTCCAGCTGAAACATACATCGTCATACATTACATAGAACATGGATCTACAACCTAGTCCTCCTTATATATGTCTAAATAGCAGCCCTCGTTTTTCTTTCATGGGCACAATGTGGTGATCCTGTCCTGTAATATATTTATCGCACATGATAACAATAATGAACTACTAACTTATTAAAGTTTACCCAAGTTGCTGTTATATAAAATAAACATGTCAAATGTTAACCTTTTATGTGTGCTACTCATGTATATCTACTAACATTCAATTCAAGCAGATGACACAAGCTACTGCTACAAGCATAAATCAACCCTTACCTATTTCTGTTAAACACTTTAGCGTCACATTTCTGAACAGTGGAACATTGAGGAACTGCAAGAAAAAGACAGCCATGATAAAATATAAAAGCCTTAGATGAGCTCATTGCTCCGTCTACAAAATAGATATGTTGGTGGTAAATTACAATTATGAAACAAGATAAATTGACTGCCACGTAAAATGGAATATTCGAGATTGCAAGTGGACAAGGAAGCTAATAACCACAGGTTCACACTGTGCTAGCATTAATAGAATTGATGAAAGAAATAGTTATATGGTCACCTTTAAAATAGCATTTGCATGTATACTAGTTCCAAAACTGAGATGCCCTATTGTTATGAAAGTATCTGACTTTCCTACAAGGCTACAACACATTGATAAAAAGCTGACTGTCGTGTGAATCTAAACAGAAGTCAGTATAAATTACACCATGTCACATGTCAAGATTCTATAAAGCCATCTCATTATTTGCAACAATTATGCATGTTATTGCTGAAACATCTATACATTGATACTTTCATACACATTCACCATTTCTATACATCAATTACTGCCTTATACATTTTTAAGTGCAAATTAGTGAAAACCTCACCTTATAAATAAGTGTGCTGATGAGCTTAGTTTCAAAGATATATCCTAGAGGGATCCAGTTGAGGAAACGTAGCAGCGTCTCTAGCGTTGAGCCAACCAGGGGCGCATTCTGCGAATTCTCCTATTCGACAGAAAACATTCATCAGTTGTACTCTTACTGAAAAATTACATTAAGTTCCAAAGAATGCTACCATCTACCAATAGTAACTGAACCATACAAGTCAAACTGAAAAACAGAAAAATCTTATTTACTTTATTCTCCCAACTTAATGAACCCTTTACCAACACTCCAGCTAAGCACAGTTGTAAAAGTTGTCTTTTTAACTTTCTGAACCAATAGAAAAGTAGTTAGTTTAATCAAAAATAATTAAAATAGTAGACATGAATCTTATCTATGGTTGACAGAATGATACATTGAAGATTATTTTTAAGTGTCATCAATACCTTTTGAGACAACATCTTAGAAGTAGGGCCCATTGTGTAAGTGTACTCACCATGACAAATTGACAGAGTGTGAAGATCTGTGAGAATTCACTACACATGCTGTCCTTTAAGTGTTTAGCTTTTGCCTGTGTCATCTGGCCACTTGAGAAGTCAAACACTTCCTCACTGTTCAACAGACACATTTGCCGATGAAGGTATATTGAGAAAAAAAAACACTAATAAGCAAAAGAAATGTCACGATGACATATGACACATGAAAATTATCACAAATTATGAAACTGCAGTACCCTGAAAATTCAGTTGAACAAAGAACATTAAATAAAAAATATAAAGACAGTTGAGTGTGTGGATTCAGTAATGCATACAAATGTTTTTAATTAAAAGATAGATTAATGATTAGATTAATTTATTTTTCAAAACACACACAATGTTGTAAAAAATGTATTGCTATTGAATATATTTTCTATGAAACTGTACGACCTTGATGAAGACAACCACAACGTGTGATCTTGAAAAAGTACATTTTTATTTTATGTACCGTTTGTCCGTTTCACAAAATACTTCATTCGCTAAACATATATTTATAAATGTATGCAGTAAGTGATTCCTGAGCGAGCTTATAAGTGACAGCAATCACAAGTTTAGTTTAGGGAACTACGGTACAGAAAGTACAGAAAACCTCATTTAGATGCAGGTACACATTCGCATAACAGTCTTGAGAGCAGCATGAGTCACAGTCACTAGTCTCGCTGATGTAATAACTGACAGTGGCACTTAATGGGTTAATGCCATAATTTCCTGTTTACTCAGACCTGATAACACCTCAAAATTATACCTCAATTATTGTTATGTTTAATGACATTACATTTGTTACCAGGGCAAATGCAGCTTTTTATACCTCCATATAGAAACGCTACAAAATAATAGCCATAGTGGAAACATTCAAAAGCACCCTTTAAGCAAATGTGAAACTCAAAAAAATATAGACACCAAGAGAAGAGGAACACATTCAAATAAACAGTCGCCATAAAAAATCAGTGCCACATTCACACAAACATCAACCAGGAGCAACAAAGTAACAGAGATGGAAAATTCCACCATGCCCGGGCTGTGCTATTTTTAGCACAGACAGCGTTCACCTGAAAAGCGTGTCAGCTGAGCTGAATGCAGGCGAGTGCTTACAATAGTAGACCACATCTCTGGCCTAGTGCCAGCAGTTAGTCACATAGACAGTCATAATAAACAACTTACACACTGCACATACCCAACGTGCTAGCCAGTGCACAAATGGCATGTTCACATTGACTATCATTCATATTCTAACAATTCAAACATTCCTGAAGAACACAAACATGACACCTAAAATCTGACATATTTCACAGCAAGTCCAGCTGACCTTGGCTTTTATAGATTTTTTTGAGACTGGTCATCATTTATAAAACATAGCCAATCTAGCTGCAAACCATTGTTTACTTATCAAGGCACGGCAGTCAGATGTCTAGGCACTGACAAATGACCAAATGCGAGGACTGGAATATATCATCAACGATAACAAGGATAAGAGTCCTCAAGTGTTGTGTGAGGTTTATGTTTGTTATTGGTTTATGTTTGTTATTGGAGCATGAAATCAACATGATAAACAAGCCTGATATATAAGGGTAGAGTACCAGCATTAGAATTATGATTGCCCAGGAGAATAAAAAGCATTTATTGGACACATCACAAATGAAAACACTGAACAAAACAGGTATAGGAAAAATATAACAGCTGCCATGTTAAGCCTCTCATGGTCAAAACGCATCAGCCTTTCGTGGCCAGAACCAACTCAAGTACAGAGGCACATTTAAACTGCGTACCGCAAATCAGAGTCATCAAATAATGGCAATTTATTTCGGCAGTTCACATGTAATAATATTGAAGTTTCACTGGCAAGCGTCAACATTTTGAAATGCAGGCGATTTCTGTGGCTGTATAGCGTCAATTGCCATACGGTTTTGTAATCAAACTCAGCATCGAGCTCCATTTCCAGTACTGCTTGTCATGATCATCACGCAGTGAATACATATTTATTTAGCTAATAAGATTAATTTCTAACATTTGCTGTGGGGGATGAAAAACATGGAAGTACACACAAATTGTCTAAAACAATGTGCCTGCTGAAGATTTATATTATTAAACGCTAACTTTTGAGTGGTCTATTTTGTTATAAACAAATATTAATGCACTGCACGATGATGCGGGTGGTGTTTTTAGCTCCGTTGTAATTACTGATGTTGTTGTTACGTCTAACTTCAATAATTCAGACTTCGATGGAATTTTTGGATCCAGTTTATAATGAACGCTTTCATTGAAGGGGAACGTTTTGTAGTATGATTACGCATTTGAAATAACACCAACTTAATTATTCTGCTGGGATGGGTTATGATTGCGAAGAACACCATTTTGTATAAAATATGGAAAATACATGCATTCACCAAAAATATAATTTCAGTTGTAATTAGTTGTACATTTTATAGTTTAGTAATTTATTAATATTTCAAGTGCAGCAAGTATCCATAAATTATTACTAATAAATATTTGATTAAGAATAGTTGTTGAATTTGGTTTCGATATTTTTATTTTGTCAAATTTTGATAATTCATATTTGTGTAATAAACTTACATATCTGGCGCAAACGTGGTTATTTATACAAGGAATTAGTACTACAAATGTAGAAGTTATTTAAATTGGACACAAATTTATTTATTTATTCACAGTCAAGCAACTCAAGTATAGCACGAGTCGGTCACAACACAATCTCTCGATTTACTAGAATTCAATAGCAGGTATATATTTCCATCAATCTGGCCTTGAGAGGGTTAAGGACTGACACTGTTAACCTCTCACATGAACATTAATTATTGACAGAAATATTAAATAACATGAATCCAAAGAATAACACATGTCAGTAGTGTAAACCCATAGCTTGATAGACCAGCTAGTCACAACCAGTTGTGGAATGCAGTAACGGACAGAAATAAGTGGAAGGCCATGTCTACTATAGATCTAGCTTTTGACAAGTAGCATTATTTCATGAGAAGCTGTTTGAGCAAATTGTTACTGCCTTCAAATATTATGAATGCAAATAAAAAATAATAAAATAACATTAACCTCTGATAAAAAGGTAAACTACATTTCTTGCTTTTCACATTTTTCTGGCAAATGTATTATGTAACTTCTATAGAATCTCAGGAATTTCAAAACAAATATGTGAATTTACATTATCCATCTGCCCACACATTTATTCACACAATAATTAGGCAAACTGGTTAAAATACACATAATTGAAAGTGAAATCCACACCCCAACAGTTTCAGAGTAAGCTATTCAAGGAATGTCTGACTGGATGTTGTGTTACTCGTACAAACACTCCTTACATTCTAGCTGGTCAAAACCTGTTTTGACCACCATGTACATAAAAGCAGGTCAAAACAGGACAGACAGTACCTATCTTTACCATTGAACAGCCTAAAACTAGACCAACTTACATGTACACCAAACTTTCCCTAGCTTATACCGAGCTCATAAATTAATTTTACCTCGTGACAGGATAAAACAAGAGCAACAAGAGCTTGTACCATGTAATACTTTAGTTTGTATGTTTAATCTCAAAATATATATTCAATATGAATAAGAAACAAGATATATTGAGGAGTTATTGTTCATTGTATTCAAATCAAACTCTTGCAAACAGTAGACCATAACTCTTTATTTTGAGATTTGCATTGTTTTTTGAAATTATTAACAATTAATTACAGTACTGCACTGAATTAGGTTTTGAGCATTTCTCTTTTGCTTAGCAAGCTACTCTGTGTCTTACTAAGGTAACATATTATCTCACCTGAGCAGCTTGAGAATGACCATATTGTTCTGGCAAAGTGACTCGTTAGTTTTGCTTGCTCCCACTATATCCGAGATGAACGTTGGCCAGTTCCTTGGCCATTCATACTTCAGAATCTGGAAATAGTAAATGGAAACAATAAACAACAGTTCTGAATCACTAGTTTGCTACTGTACAGCCCATACCATTGACAAATTGACTTCATCATTTGTAACTGGTGGGTAAAAACTATGGATATAACCACTCTTGCAGAAGTAACAATGTCCAAGATCCAAGTCATCTTTGTTTTAGTAACTGTGATTATGCTTGCACTACTCAGCCAATATCAATGTTCTCTCTGGACATGTATGTGTCAAAACTCCAACAGGTGGCAGCACATTATGTTGACAGAAGACATCAGGTTGGCAGTGCTGCCACCTAACACCTTTTATGTTGAGTATTACTTATCAACTGTAACAAAACTGCCTGTTCTAGCTCAACAAGTGACTGACTGAAAGGAAAAATTAGACTTTTTACAACATTAGTTATAATTTATGTTCAAAAATCTATCAAACTAACACTATTACAATCAGATTGCAATTATGAGAATACAAAACTAACAATCTATTCAATACATTCCTGTTTCTCAAAAATATTACTCATGCAGAATCCATCAGTTTATGGGGCAAATAAACAGGTATCACATTACATTATATTATTATGACATTTTTAATGTTTGCAAGACATTTTGCCAAGCTTCCATCTTAACACTACTCGATGATACTACATATCTCAATGAAACATATTGCTACATTGCAAATGAATAAACGTTGTACAAAAAGTACTTCTAGACCACAGTATCATCTTCTTTCTGAAAGTCATAACTACACAATTCTTATGGACTGGAATAAGATGTTTAGCCACCTGTAGGGTTATGTCATGGTTTCTATCACAGTAATGGGGATCAGGCTAAACTGCCTTTGAAAGAGCACCATTCCTAATGAACAAACTGTAAAATGTGTTAGCGACAGAAGAGCAAGCCAAGGCAGACTGCTTTTACTTGTATTGAGTGTCTGATGGAAGATGTATAACTAGGGTGTGGAGAGTTGCAAGTGACAGACAGAAGCGACTGGAGACACATGGATGGTCTCAGCACACTTCAAACACAAACCAGCATGACTGGGTCAGTCTTAGATTCGTTTACTTAATGTTTGCAACTGTGGCCACATGCTTACATGATTGACATGAAACAAATTGAACGCAACTGCTAAAGACAAGGCAAGAACATGGCTTAAAGACAACAACACATCATTTGTAATAATTTGACTGATGACAAACTGTGATTACCTGGACTAGAATCATGTTAAGTTTTCCAAGGTAGACCTTCTCCTTTTCAAGTTCTTCCGTCTGTGACGACGCCTTGATGATCAACCCGACTATGTACTTTTTAATGCCTACAACATAAACATGCAATTTTATCATCGACTACACAACAAAACGTGACAAATACTGTGAATGACATATCAAACTGGAAAATAGCCAGAGTCAACTTGTAAAGATTCTTTAGCACTTCAGCATTTCAATAAATACAAATAGTAACACTGACAAAACACAAATTATGTTGATACCAAAGTTGAAAACAAACCCAGCTCAACATAATACATGTATACCTTTTTACAGTGTTTACAGTATTATTTATCATATTTATACATTTACAACATGTAATACAATTGTTTAGATTGCATTCATAAATTTTACACTATTACACATCCATCATTATCATTATATTGTATCATTTGTACAGTGGCAATGAATCATTGCCTAAATGTGACACTTCATAAATAAATAAGCATTAACTTTAAAATGTAATTCTGCTGTCACATTCACCTCTACAGGGCTGAAGATTAGAACTGGACTCATCAAAATATAAATTGCCAACAACAACTTTGACGTGACAAACAATAAGATTCCACGATTGTGTTCTCACGTATAGCTAATAACACACTTACCTTCACACTGTTGTCGTGGTAACACTTTCCACCGTGCTCTGATGACTGTTTCCAGTATCTGTAGTGCATAATATTTGGTCTGGAGGTTTTGCGAGAACTCTAGAATGGTGTCAACTCGTGTCCACGCATCTGGATGTTCCTTGAGTGTTGTCAGCACTTCCTGGGCTACACGTTGCTGAAACAAAGACAGACACAGAAATAACAAATGTCCATGCTGACCATGAGCAAAGGGTATGTCCCAAAAACTGTCAGAAACAAAGCAACTGTTAGCCATTTGTGTTGCGCACAACTAAAAACTAACTGGTGAACATAATACAAATACATGACAAGCAAGAAGCTAACATTTCCAAACCACGAGAGCCATACATTGCCATCTGATCAACACTGTCTAAGTGCTGCTTGTGTAAGTCACTTTTATCCTTACATTTTTGTATCCTTTAAATCATAACTCGTTTTAGTTTATTTACAATAATTTTACAGTATATCAAAAAGACAGTTTACTGTTATTCAAACGTAACATGTGCAGGCAGTTACCTATGAACAAAACGGCTAAACAAAATCATTTATATCGCAAAACTTACAATATAGTGTTAATAATGTTTGGTTAAACCTGTCCAACAAATTTACATAATATATTTGTGCTACATTTGTGTAACTGTAATGGACAACACTACACATCCATCACAAAAAGATGCTGATGGTCAAAGCAGCAAATCTATTGAAAGTCGTGCACATCAGTAAAGTAGAGAACATGTCCTGGCTGCCATAGGTTAACTGCCAATGTTTTGCCCACTGTCTTGGCCCTCCACCAATAAGAACAGTCCAAACTTCGAACTTGGCACAACCCAGAATAACTTTGTTGTTTTCACCGTTATATGTCACAGTGGTCTTATCAACAAATCTGTTTCTAGCAATTGAATATACGAATATTCAAAATCATTTTGATAGCCTAAATATTTATCGTTTTGATTTTATTAAGTTTTTATCGTCTTGTGTATATTATGGTAATCGAGATAGGCCTTCAAGAGTGCGAGACCTGGCTGTTAAACTTGCTCAACACAGAACACATATTAATTTCCTTAGGCTTCCTACATGCAGGAAACAACAGTGAGAACACATACCTCCTGCCCAATGCCAGTGAGCATGCACCCTACGACACTGTCGAGGAGGTTGATGTCAAGTTTCTGGCTGAAGTCCAGTAGGCGTGATGCCTGATCTGCTGTCATTGTGGTCGACATCTTCAACCCATCCACACGTATTTTCACTGTAGTTACCTATTGTCACGGTAGTTACCTATCGTCACTGACTGTGATCTGGCAAAGAGACAAGTACATGTTCACAGGTATATGAAACACAGCCGATTTACAATCGTACTCAAAACTAACATTATTCAATCAGGAGTAGCAGACTACTGTATTTCACTAACCCATAGATTCAGTGATGGAATCATAAATGTACATTTAATATTAATTTTTCTAAGATAAATGAATTGTTTTTAATAGGGCTGAACTGGTTTCATTTCCATGGTATATGAGCTACATCAATTGGAATTTTAAACAAATTTGTCAAATTATTGACTGTTTTTATACCTTTTAGGGAAGTTCCTTCATTCAGTAAAATCACACAGAGAAGAATAAGCTGAAATCAACATTCAAAACCTTGTTTGGATATCATTATTTCAAGAGATATAGTTTTCAGAGTTATATTTTTGTCAGAAAGTGGATATCAAAGATTGCATAATGGTTTTATTACAATTATAATACTGACACACTTGACCCATGATTAAAAACGGTGAGAAGTTTATGGCCTCTGTAAACAATGGAACAACGCGGAACCAAAGTATAATATCTAGCATTTGGCGTGCTTCAGACTGATACTTTGCAAGCAGTTAACATAGTCATGTAATGTCCGCCAATATAAAATCATATTATCTAGATGTTGCTCTATTTTAGGCAACAGACCAACATCTAAATAGCTCCCATGATTTTGCCAGTGACTGCAAGGAAGTTTCAGTGCAAAATAGTGTCATTATCTTTGTTCCTTTTTATAGGAATATAATGTTATGTATTTTGTTTTGATATTATCAGACATATTGTATCAACATATTAAAATGATGCATGAAATAACAGTCTTATGTGAAGTACTGTACTCCACAAACGCTTTTACAGTTTACAGAGACCAGAAAAGTGGTTGCATATGGATAATGCCTAGGCTTAAGCATACCTGTGAAGTCCTGTGAAACCAAACAGTAGTTATGGCAGACAAAACCATTAAATTATCAGTAAAAGCTCATTGACACATATAATATTTTTTTTAAATACACATGCATAAGGTATTTATTTGGGAAGTATGTTGTAATCGATCATACATGCTTTGTCAGTTTACCCATCTTGTCAGTAGTGGCTACTAACTGGTAGCAATAAGCGTCAACCTTCACCTTGCACTGTAAGAGTGTATAAGTCGGGATTGAGATTCTGATAAAACTCAGCGTGCATGTTTGGCACTACAGAAAAGGAATGCTTCAATTGTTGTGCAGTCATGATTTCACTATCATGACTGACTGAGGAAATTCTTAGCTCACACATTGTATGCTGACTCACCCCGAAGACCAATACCATTGGTTTTTGTTTCATTTGAAAAGTGCATGGTTGTATCACACCTCCCGAAGCAAAAACTTTCATCATTTTTAAGCATATTGTAACTCTTCTCGGAAGTGACAATTACGCAAATTCCTTAGTTTTTCTGGCCACTGAATGATTGTTCCAGGGGCACTGCAGAGATATATACTACAGGAATTCTACCAGACATGCAAACAATCACAAACCTTAGGGAAGTTTGATAACTGCACCAGTTGGTAAATTTACCAACAAATAAAATGCCTAAAATGAACATGACAAATATGTAAAAAAATCTTTGCAAAACAAGTTTTCCTACTAATATATATATATATATATATGTATATATGTATATATATAATATTAGTTAAACCTAGACCAATGTGTTTTTAATAGACTGCCTACTATATTATTACATAATTGTTTTGCTAAAATTGGAAACTGAAAGTTAACCATCTAACTTACTCTAGTCTTGACTAAGTTACATTACACATGCCATATAAGTGGTATCCCATAATTATAATACTGCATTACACTCTAAAAGAGTATAAGGCCCTACCCAACTTCCAAGGGGTTCCGTCCCTGGACCAGGGTGACGACCTCGTGCTTATCACTAAAAAAATCGTGCATTGAATGCCATTCAGCTAGGTCAGGGAATCAGGGTAATTAGGATGGGATGCACATTTTCATAAACTTTCTTGCAATATAGCAAGTGTTACAAGTGTGTACTGTAATTTCACGGTTATCTTGATCCATAGGTCACATATAGCTATGGGCAACTACGGTATGGTACACGGCAGCAAACTCTGTCGTCAGATGCACATTGTTTACAACCGGTTGAGCAGACAAC
The DNA here is from genome assembly GCA_025642075.2 of Ridgeia piscesae. Taxonomy (NCBI): domain Eukaryota; kingdom Metazoa; phylum Annelida; class Polychaeta; order Sabellida; family Siboglinidae; genus Ridgeia; species Ridgeia piscesae. The sequence goes on from JAODUO010000115.1 coordinate 518,637, forward strand.
AAACATGGCGGCGCCCATGTAAGCGCGTTTATTTGCCGTTATATACATTTATAAGTGTTGTCGAGTAATATTTCACTGACATAATGTTATTGTACTTCCATAAACCGTCGATTTACCTTAAACTTACCGCTCTCCGTTTCCAATAGCGCTCGCATCAATGTTGAGCATTTATGTTCCTGACCGGTTGGAACTGGACAGGTGCGCCATGTCGTCTACCTTCGGTAATCTTCGTATGGAAAAACCCCAAGGAGCAAGTTTGTAAACTCTCATTCTCACAATGAGAAAAATAAACAATCACTGCGGGATGGTTCTTTAATTTTATCAGTTGTGTGCATATATCGTGGAGCTTCTATTTAAATTAGCTAAACACGTTTATTTCATTTGTACGTAAATGTTCGGAAATGTTCGTATTTAAATTTGCTCGCCGACTCGATCTTCTAATATTATTCCCGATTGGTTAAAATCACAATCGTATCCCATACAGTTTCACCTTACTTGTAAACGCTAATGCGGAGCAAAACAAAATAGTTACATGGTATCCGTTATTTTATGATTGTTGCTTGTTTAAATTAACAAAATGGACACATTAAATAGCATTCGTATATTGAGTTACCCTTGGATTTGTGAGTTCATCAATGGAAGCCGGTATGCCGGTGTTGTCCAATCAGCGTATCGTTTTTATCGACTCTTGCTACCAAATAACGTTGATTAGTTCGCCTTGGGAAATAAACTCCACTACAGAAATATGTTTGGAGCTTAACTACACTGAGTTGTTAATGAAACAAATACGTAATTGTTAGTGATTGTATTTATGAAAAACATCTTGTGACCAAAGTCGTGGCTGTTACACAACAGCAACAAGGGAAAGGTGAAAGAGTGGGAAAATCCTTCCAGACCATAATTTCTACATCACGCGAAGACCACGGCCAACACAAGACCGAATACAATTACAAGTTGCAATGTGCGTAACACGGACACAGCTCATTGCTATAGGCATCTGTAGCTATCCAGATGTAAACCTGGATCATTGCCTACCGAGTGACTCTTCTTAACAGGGTTATGAATCATAGCTGGTTAAGAAAAGTGTAAACTTGAGTACTTTGAGACTCATGTAATCATAATTATAACGAATAACTAAAATGTCTTTAAATTATTATGTAGTGATCTTCGGTATAAGCCCATAAAGGTTTGTAGAGGATCTCCACGGTTAAATTTTTTACACTCACTTGTATGCTTGTGCATTTATTTGCATGTGGTGACCGAAATAAATAAAGTCATTCATTCGATCAGTTGTAAAAAGTTAACGGATATTGTAATTATAACTCTGTAAATTTACAGAGTTCATTACAATCTCCATGTTTTAGTTGCACTTGTTGTGGAGATGGCTTTTATAGTTTGCCAACAAATGAACACAACTAAAACTTATCATTACCAATAATCATATTAATTCAGAATAAATGACAACCGGTTTCATCAAAGAAATTGGTTGTTTGGAAACAATTCAGTGAATGGTGAAACCAATTTTGTAGTAGGTAATGACTAGATATATCACACAAAGTCACCCATGCTGGTCCACTCAGTTTCTGTGTTATGCAATATATCATAATGTGAAGTTTTTTACCAACAATTTTAGATTTTTTTTATAAAGTTTCCGACTAGTTTTATTGATCAGAACTTGTTTCCTCAATAGCATGCAAACAAAGCATCAAATGTCATAGCACGTCAGCCAGTGCACTAAAGAACAGACTGAACAAAGTCTTGATGAAACAGAGAGTCAAATTTGATTATAAAACCAAACTAAGCCAAATGTAATATATATACAGGAATTTTCCTGAAGACTGGAGATGATAATGTACGTATGTTTGTGTGTGCATGCATGCATGTGTATGCGTGCAAGTGTGTGTGTGTGTATGTAAGACTTTATAAGTGTAATACTATGTATGTATGAGACCCCAATTTTTTAGCTGAACATTTTTTGATATGAAATGACCCAGGTTGGTGTAATCTTTCCATTCATTACAGAGAGTGGTAATTATCCTAAATTATTAGGCTTCATGTTGAAGATCTTACTTGCATTTGTGGATTAATTCTAAAATAGCCTAAAATTCATATTTACTCACTCAGACCAGTTATGTTGAAGTTTGCCCAGAAGCTAAATTGTACCTCACTTTTAACAACACATTACTAATGGCAAAAACAATCTTGTAATTTGACTGCCCTTTCACAATGTCATGTGCCCCAAGTTCTACAAATTTAAATTTTCTATAACAATAAACACATTCACATACAAATGTAATTGTATTGTTAAACAGTTAACATGGTACACACATTGATACTGTCTCCATGTAGTGGAGTACAGTTAACATTACATATTTGCTCTAACTTATATTTAGTTAAATATTTATAATATTTACTTATTTTAAATTTATTTATTATTTTATACATAATTATGGACTTTTTGTATGAAATAAATCATTATTATTATGTAATTTTTTTATTATTTTCAGAATGATGAAAGTTTTCTATGCTCCACAATTGGATGAGAGTGAGTCGACAGAGAGTCACACAGAAGTCCTCCAATTGAGCACCTCCGACTACATCAACCAGAGCGAGTGCACTGCAGATGAACCGAGTCACCAGGGTGATGTTGAAAAAGAGGCACAAAATGGGGAAATGGAACAGTATCAAGTGACAGATGACTTCTGTACTTCCCAGGGTGATCCCAGCAAGACTCCAGAAGACTTCGCCACAGATGGAGCAGAGACATCTGGTGGTCAACAGCAAGATCAGGTACGTTTAATTTCAGTCTTCTTATTTAAGATTTTCCCCAACATGTGGAGGCAACTTGTTTGATTAATGTCCCCATTATAGCATTGGTACTTTTGGTATTGCTCGTAGTCTGGTATGTAATATTAATACACACATCAAAAGGTAATTGTTCTTATCTTTGCCAATATAGCTGGTTTTGAAACTGGATGTATTGTTTACCATTTAACCATGCTGCCGGGTTGTGTCTGGCAAATTGTGAACATTTCTACATTCTTATTAAGGTAGCTAAACACAACTTGGTGTGCAGTATACCTGCAATACATATATATCATATGTATATACACCTGTATATATACACACACACACACACACACACACACACACACACACACACACACACACACACACACACACACACACACACACACACACACACACACACACACACACACACACACACACACACACACACAAAGAGTCTGGTCTTCAATAAGCTGGTTATTCCTTGAGCCATATGTTTTCTGTGGAAACCATCTTGATACCGTGTTATTGTACTGTATTATGATGCTTTACTAATTGCCTGGTTGCGTTTATCCGACCAAGAAAACTTTGTGAACATAAGTGTACAGATTAATGAGGCATGAATGTATATATGTTTATATATTATAATTAATGAATGAAAAACTAGTAGCGGATCGCTTTTAATGTTGACAGAACCAATGTTCTGTTGTAGGAGACAGTGGAGGAGGATGCGAGCAGATACACCAACTGTTACATGGTCTACAACCCCAGTGAGCAGCTCCTCAGTCTAACGAGTTCCCAGCTGAACTCACTATTACTGCCCATGAAGACCGCGGGCGATGACAAGGCCACGACTGCCTTCTGCGATGGTGCAGGCGTCTCTCTGCACGATACAGAGCTGAAGCTCACTCAGCCCCTCGGTCTGTTGCCAATGCACAAGGGAAAGTCTACCATGACAGGTATGTAATTTGTGGACGTGGCTGCTTGGATGAATTGTCTCAGGTGGCACATTCGTTTGCTAATCTCCCGACTCATAAACCAACTGCTCCCAGTCACCCCATGTCTTTCTCCCATTGTCCCCTTTGTCCTGTCTGCTTCTGTTGACAGCAACATTTCCTTCCATTAATAGCTGTCAAGACTGATGCCGTTTCACATGGCTGGAGTAATCTTGTTTCAGTTTCTTTACAAATATTGTCATTTCAATAGTGTCGGATATAACACCAGGTGTCCTGTTGTAGGACAACAGCCTCGGCTGTTTCTGTGGGGCCTCTGTGTCCTCTCTTACCTAGTTGTTTGTTTTTCTGCCTTTGCACATTTATGCATTGTACAATGTGCTTCATACACAGGTGAGCTGGTAAGATGATGTATGTATGCCGAACATTTTATTCTGTACACGCGTGAGATGATGTACATATGCTGTGTATTGTATTATGAACACATGGCAAATGATGTACATAATATGTACAATGAGGTTCTTCGCTCAGGTCAGATTATGTACATATGCTGTGTATTGTATTCTGTACATGTGTGAGAGTTTGTACATATGCTGTACAATGTATAGGTGAGATAATGTACAATTGCATTGTATATATACTGTATATTGTGTCCTGTGCACAGATGAGATGATGTACATATCCTGCACATTGTGTTGTATCCACAGGTCAGATGATGTACGTGTGTGATGTAGAGAGATGTGACTGTGTCTTCACCAGCATTGGCTACCTGAGGTGTCATCAGACCAGTGCTCACAATCGTGACAGGGAGCTGCACTGCACGTATCCTGGCTGTGAACGCACATTTGTGTGGCCAGCGCATCTCAAGTATCACCAGCTTACACACACGTATGACATACAGCTCTCTCTCTCTCGCTCTCGCTCTGTCTCTGTCGCCTGCCCGTCTGCCTGCCCCCTCTCTCTCTCCCCTCTCCCCCTCTCTCTCTCTCCCCTCTCTCTCTCTCGCACAGTTTTGTATGTACCCCCCAAGTAGCTGACATAGTACATTTCATGACTGTGACTTTTGTATTCTAGTTGTAGGACCTAATTTAAGAACAATTCCGAGGGAACTGCATGATAAAAAATTTACCAGCCTAAAATGTGTCAGTAAATAATAGATATGTGTGTGCTATGTGCATACACAAATACTCCACATGCAGTTGAGTTGATTCTGTCGTGCAGTGGTGAGCGCTACTACAAGTGTTCTGTGGACAACTGTGGGAAGTCATTCTACACGGCGCAGCGCCTCATGGTACACATGCGCACTCACACTGGGGAGAAACCATTCAGATGCCCAGAGAAAGGCTGCGGAAAGTCATTCACCACTGCAGGCAACCTCAAGAACCACGTCCGCACACACACGGGTGAGTACACATGGTATGCTTACGTGCATACACCCATGCGTACGCATGCATGCGCACACACACACGCACACGCACACGCACACGCACACGCACACGCACACGCACACACACACACACATCACTCACTCACACACACACACTCACACTCACACTCACACTCACACACACACACACACACTCACACACACACACTCACACTCACACTCACACTCACACGCACACGCACACGCACACGCACACGCACACGCACACGCACACACACCTCACACACACACACACACACACACACACACACACACACACACACACACACACACACACACACTCACACTCACACACACTCACCCACACACACACCACACGCACACGCACACGCACACGCACACGCACACGCACACGCACACACACACACACACACTCACACACACACACACACTCACACACTCACACACTCACACACACTCTCACACTCACACACACTCACACACACTCACCCACACAATCACACACACACACACACACACACACACACACACACACACACACACACACACACACACACACACACACACACACACACACACACACACACACACACACACACGGCCGTTGCGGCGAGTAACATGGGCCGTGGTGGCCGTGACGTGAGTACCCTGGAATGTTCTCGGATTTCACTGAATGTTCTTGAAGAGTGTCATGAACATCATGCACAATAGAAGCAAAATGTCGACAAAAGAATTCTAGTAATATTTTACGAAACCAACATGGCAGTAATGCAATTCACTAGATGGCATATGGACTAGTAACGAACACAATCGCTCGATGTCATCACTTGAACATGTGAGCAAATCAGAAGCGCACTCTCGTTACATGTCTGGCCACTCGCCAATCAGATGCACTGTTTCTTCACAAGTCTGGTACGGTACTTACCCGCTAACATCCGTAGTGTTTATTTTTATTTTGTTTCCATCACATATTTACTTTATGGTTGACATAATTGTCAAGCTGCAACTGAAAGGTGACTGCGAATTTAGAAAAGTAGTTTAGTGGACAATAATTAAAAAATATGATTGGGAAACATCGCCACAACATGCAAAATGTAGTGCTCTGCACAAAGCAATCTAAAAATAAATATGTCACATACAATGTTTGTGAGCTCGCCTGTGATTCCAGTAAATTGGCAACACATTCACAGGCATTGCATTGCAAACATGACACTTGAGAGGAAAACAAATGAAGGAAGGAATTCTCCGAGGAAATATCTATTAGATTGAACAAACAACTAAAAGTACTGTCTCACAGCAGGTGCATCAAGGGAACCAGTGGACTTGGCAACAGTTTGTTTTAAACAACATCACATCTTCAGTGTGACTGTGATCTTGGATTATTCTTCCGAGGATCTTAGGACATATGTGGGTTTTACAATGCATTATGATTATTGTTGTGGGTTTCGAAAATGATATACACTGTACAGTCCAACTGTTTGCAGAGTACTGTAAACTATCAGTTTTTATTTGTGGCGTGGTGTTACAATACATTTACACATAAAAGTAATGTGTTGGAGATTTTATGTAAAATTTGAAAGTGTATTAAGAAATAGTCTGAAAATACACTAGGTTGTATCACAGACAATGGTGTCTTTATGTTGTTATCTGTATCTTCCTCAGTTAGCTGCGCCAAGTGCAAATGTTCCTTGGAAATGACTTGCCTCCTCTCACATGCCTGTACAATGCAAATATTTTTTCCTCCCTGTGATATTTCTAAGGCAGACTGGACTAGACAATGTCAGTATAAAATTGACTTGTTTCAGCCTCTATAGTAATGCTCCTAACATTTGCCATATATTTGTGTAATATCTTTAAAACGGTGCTGTTATTTTAGGAGAACGTCCATACGTTTGTGAGGTGGAGAACTGTGGCCGGAAGTTTGCAGAATACAACAGTCTAAAGAAGCACAGACTTGTTCACAGTGGTACGTGATCCTGTGAGGAAAACTCATATTAAATTTATTATCATTGTTGCATTCCTTTTTGTTTTGTTAATATGTACAGTTACTGTTTCGCGGTGGCTGTGTGGGTGTAGATACTGGGACTGCAACGAGCCCACTTTTGTAAAAACAGTGGAATGTGTTAAACTTGAAACGTGATGCCACAAGAACGTATGTTTGTAGTGTATATACTGGTCAAATATGTGTTATCAAACTGCAGGTCAGGGACACTTAATGTACAATTAATTGTATTTATCTTTTTGTCATATTTATTTTATTATTTTAGTTATTTTATTAACTTATTTATTATTTTAGCACTTTTTAGCAATATATTCTTGAAGGTTTCAAGATCATCAAATGGAAGTAAATATTATACATTGGTGACAAGAATATTGCCTTCATAGAGACACAAGGAGAATTTGGTGATGCAATCGCGTACTGCTTGTAAACTGAATAAGGTGAAAATGGGCCACATTTACACGAATATGGGACATATAAAGAATGCTTTTAACCCAAGGTAAATGTTGTGATTGTGCCAGTTGGAAGTCCTACATGTGCATTATGTTCCAGGAGAGAAGCCCTACATGTGTGTTATGTTCCAGGAAAGAAGCCTGACATGTGTGTTGTGTTCCAGGAGAGAAGCCCTACATGTGTGTTATGTTCCAGGAAAGAAGCCTTACATGTGTGTTATGTTCCAGGAGAGAAGCCTTACATGTGTGTTATGTTCCAGGAAAGAAGCCTTACATGTGTGTTGTGTTCCAGGAGAGAAGCCCTACATGTGTGTTATGTTCCAGGAAAGAAGCCTTACATGTGTGTTGTGTTCCAGGAGAGAAGCCCTACATGTGTGTTATGTTCCAGGAAAGAAGCCTTACATGTGTGTTGTGTTCCAGGAGAGAAGCCCTGCATGTGTGTTATGTTCCAGGAGAGAAGCCCTGCATGTGTGTTATGTTCCAGGAGAGAAGCCCTGCATGTGTGTTATGTTCCAGGAGAGAAGCCCTGCATGTGTGTTATGTTCCAGGAGAGAAGCCCTGCATGTGTGTTATGTTCCAGGAGAGAAGCCATACATGTGTGTTGTGTTCCAGGAAAGAAGCCCTACATGTGCATTGTGTTCCAGGAGAGAAGCCCTATGTGTGTGAAGTATGTGGAAAGACCTACTCACAAGGGGCCAGTCGAAATGTACACATGCGTAAGAGTCACCCGTCAGTGCCACCATCAAGTAAGACCCACAGCGCCACCCAACAGCAGCGACCTTCAACATCCACAACAGAGTCGCCAGCGGTGATTTTGCTCCATTCAGAAGAAACTGTTGAGACAATTCAATACAACGGTGTGCTTCATCTTCCTGTTCATTTTACTTCCTCTTGATAGAAACTCACTGGAGCACATTTTTAAGATTGTTAATGCGTATTGTTATTCCATTTTAAAATTATCTGATCAAGCCACTTTGCTGCTAAATAACACAATATTGATATGTGACAGATGTTTCATCAACAGCTGTGGCAAAAGATAACTTATTACTACCTTCCATCATTAATGGGTTTTTTTTAGAACTTAACAAACAGTTAATTATTCAATGTATGTTTCAGACATCCATTCGACTGAGTCGACCGTATTTGCCCAACCAGACACCAACCAACTGACAGTGGTACCTGTACAAGGCAATGAACACACCAACAACAACACCACGACCAACAACAACAACAACAACAACAACAACATGGCACTTCCACAAGATGTCCTGCAAACTCAAGGTACTGGTTCAATGCATCTCAGTTGTGATTGAGCCCAGTGAAAAATAAAAGATAATAACGACAGAAAAACAGTGGTAAAATGAACACAGTAATTTAAATAACGTTTTATGCAATTCCTCAGTAAGTGACTAGTAAGTTTTAAAACTGATACACTAAACTGAAGTGCTAAAGAGAAATAAAGTAAGTGATAATGAATATAAATTACATTTAATCACCTGAATTGCAACAATATAAGCTAATATATGGAACTAATTTCATTTACTTTTCTCAAAGTAGTTTATTACTACATTCATCTGTTACTATTGCTTAGTTGTCCTGGCTGTTGATCTGTCCTAAATAACAGTTATCTTCAGTAGCATATTTGGATGTAGATTTGAAGTATTCGTATTCTTATTGACATTATTCTATGATGTCATAATTGTATATGTGAAGTGTCCTACCCAACGTATTCGTAGACATTCCAAGATGTTCTAATTGTATTTATGAAATGTTCCACCCAATGTATTCGTAGACGTTATTCAAAGATGTCCTAGACTTGACATGTCCTGCTCTTGTTATTCCTACACGTTACTCGTAGTGACATTATTCTAACCTGACTTGGTATTGATGTTGACAGAGCCAGCCAGTGACACCACAGAGTCACTGGTGACAGTGTCAATGGCGTCAGGCGCCAATGTTGTAGTGTTGTCACAGCCACAGGAAATGGCTGTGATGACAACGACATATGACAACAGTCAGCCGTCAGAGCACGTGACTTATGACAGGGAGGAGCTAGTGCGAGCTGAGTTGGCCTCCAAAGATTTAACACGAGGTCTGCCTTCGTGATACATGTGTAGCTGATCTTATTGACGTCTGATTGGATGACTTGTACCCTTGCTGCAAGGATCACATTGGGTCTTTATGAAACTATTCCTCATACCAGAAAGGATATTTCACCTTGTATCACACCTGAAGGTGATACTGATTGTATTCATTTAAATGGTAAAGCCTGTATGTTTTCTTCAGCATGGTATTCTTATCTAAAAATAGTTCTTCTTGTGTCCAGTTAAGTTTGATGGGAGTGCACCATCTCTTGTGAACATGTGTGGCACTTTTGTGAAGATGTGTGGTCCTTTTGTGAAGATGTGTGGTCCTCTTGTGAAAATGTGTGGTCATCTTATGAAGTGTGAAAATGTATGGTCCTCTTATGACCATGTATGGTCCTCTTGTGAATATGTATGGTCCCCTTATGACCATGAATGGTCCTCCTGTAAATATGTGTGGTCCTCTTGTGAACATGTATGGTCCTCTTGTGAGTGTGTGGATCACTTACTTGTGAACATATCTGGTCCTTATGTGAGTAAGTATGGCCCTCTTGTGAACATGCGTGACCATTTTGTGAATATATGTGGTCTTCATTTTGAAAACTATGGACTACATCTAGGTTCCAATGGTTTCTGTGGTGTGCAAGTTGTAGGGCAACAATGTAATTATAGACAAAATTATGTTGCATTATATTTATAATTTGTGTTACTGTGTGAGTTCAGGGAAGAGGGAGAATTACAGGTGTTTATTGGGGATATCGTCATGAATCGGTGGTAATAATGTTTACCCATAGGTGACCACCGCCCATGCAGGTGTGATGTTAACCTTGTTCCTGTTACCACAAGCCAGCTAATAAGATGTCGCTAAACTGTCTTGGTGCTGCAATCTCTTGGTGCTACAGATATAGCTGGATCACTTCAATGTTAAAAATTGTCATGTTCACACATTTTAAAACTTACTCATGGGAGCTAATCATAAAAAGTTTAATATGGACATGATAATTGGTTTATCAGTCGTATCATCTCTGATTAGTGGATCAGCCATGTCATCTGTGATTGGTGCATCAACCATGTCATCTCTGATTGGTGTATCAGCAATGTCATTTGTGATTGGTGGATCAGCAATGTTATCTCTGATTGGTGGATCAGCAATGTCATCTCTGTTTGGTGCATCAGCCATGTCATCTGTGATTGGTGCATCAACCATGTCATCTCTGATTGGTGCATCAGCCATGTCATCTCTGATTGGTGCATCAGCCATGTGATTGGTGGATCGGCAATGTCATCTCTGATTGGTGGATCAGCAATGTCATTTGTGATTGGTGGATCAGCAATGTTATCTCTGATTGGTGGATCAGCAATGTCATCTCTGTTTGGTGCATCAGCCATGTCATCTGTGATTGGTGCATCAACCATGTCATCTCTGATTGGTGCATCAGCCATGTCATCTCTGATTGGTGCATCAGCCATGTGATTGGTGGATCGGCAATGTCATCTCTGATTGGTGGATCAGCAATGTCATCTCTGATTGGTGCATCAGCCATGTCATCTCTGATTGATGCATCAGCCATGTCATCTCTGATTAGTTCTGATTGGTGCATCAGCTATGTCATCTGATTGGTGCATCAGCCATGTCATCTCTGATTGATGCATCAGCTATGTCATCTGATTGGTGCATCAGTCATGTCATCTCTGATTGATGCATCAGCTATGTCATCTGATTGGTGCATCAGCCATGTCATCTCTGATTGGTTCTGATTGGTGCATCAGCTATGTCATCTGATTGGTGCATCAGCCATGTCATCTCTGATTGGTTCTGATTGGTGCATCAGCTATGTCATCTGATTGGTGCATCAGTCATGTCATCTGTGATTGGTGCATCACTTAATTATGTTGTTACTGTTCAGTGCATCATTTGGTCATGGATAATTCTGTCGTTTATTATGTCAAGTTTTACCAGTGCATCGCTCGGTCATGTCAACACAAATCGGTGGTTTAAAACATGACTGATGTAGACAGAAAGTAGAGTTTTTTGGTAGCTTACAATTAATTAATATTACCTACTATAACAAATTTACTCAGAGGATTGTAATCAGCAAAATGTTAAAAATATTGTTGCCATTCTGAAAGTGGTTTGGTGGATGTTTTAATATAATGAGCTCACAACCATGGTGCTTTATTGTGTATACTTCTACAGATGTTCATGCTTCTATGTAGAGTTGATTTATGTCATACAGTAAACTATCATTCGGTAGCAAAATAATAACTGAATATGTAATTTGTTTATTAGACTGGGCCATTGTCTTTCGTGTTATGATTCGATCGAGTTATATTTATGTCACTCTTACATACGAGTCATATTGAATATGAACATTTACAGAAGAAAGTCTAGTTATATTTATAATACTACATTTCAGGATATTAGGTTAACAGATGTTTGTCTTATGTATATTGCTAATGGGATAGAATAATAAAGTGAATGCAATAAACACAGATTATTTTATTGTTTTTCTCACTGATTTCATCATCATTTGGGTGGACAATTGGACATTCATAGGATCTCCCTTTTGTTACTAATACGCTAATTCCAATTTACAACTGTGCAACCACAAGTGAATGTACTTATTGGGTGCAGTGACTCAGTGCTAGGGCATTGGACTCTCCTCTTGGAGAACCAGGATTTGAATCGTGTGCTGTAGTGTCTTACCTCGAGCTAATTCTTTCACTTTACACTCCTCCAGTTCACTTAGCTGAACGAGTGAGTACCTGGCTATAGACAGTGGTTAATATTTGTATATATAGTTTCACTCAACTGAATGAGTACCTGGCTACAGACTATGGTGTGAGTATATGTATACGTAGTGCATTGTTGTGGCTTGCCAGAGAATGGTGTTTGACTGAACAGGCAAGGGAGCAAAGTGTAAATCGCTTCATGCAGTCCTGAGAACTGGATACTACGCTAGATCACGGAATTATATGCATATAAGCCCGTGGCTAGATAAGAACTTACCTTTTTTAACTGAACACCCACGCCAATGTCCAAGCCACACCCCAAAGGTTTGTCCTTTTTCAGATTGGCGAACTGCTAACCCCACACATCGCTCCACCCAGGTAGACAAAACTGTCTTTGCTTAGGCTTCTTTCCATGCAGGTTTATTTATAGCTCTTTCCTTCTATGTCCCACCCACATTACCCTCGTCTTCTCCAAATGTACCCTCAGTCCATGTCCAAACAACTTTATCAACAAGTTGTACATAAAGAGTGTTTAATGTCACGATAAACAGTTAACACTTGCTTTTAAACAATAACACATGTTGTGCTTGAGCTAATGACAATGTAACAAGATTAGTAGTCTTACGAATATAAACAATCAAATATATGCATCTGTATTAGCTTAGATAATAACATGAAACTATGTATATAAACATCTGCCAGTTAATTATGGTTAAATATAACAATGATGTTACATGTTACGAATCTTCATCTTTCCTCAGTTATATGTATGTATATATATATATATATATATATATATATATATATATTCATATTAGTTGTGATGAGATGGTCTAGAATAATTTGTGCAGTTGACTTTGTGTTTCCATGTACAGTGTATGTTGAAACGTGGCATTACATATTATTCGTTTCACCTACATAATGCTCTTGCTTTGAATCAAGAAGCAGTTATAGACACTATTTCTACTGATTATATGTGCAGAACAATAGAGATTTAATGTTCAACATTAATATAGATGTACTAAAATAATCATAATAATAAAACAAGATGAATGTGTACTCAGAATACTTTATAAATAGTGCAAACAAAAATAAGTACAAATTAAAACGTATCTAAAGTATGTACAATACAAATAAACACACACCATAAAACATAACCTACATAATAGAGAAAATAGTGTGTAAAATGTTCACATAATACATCACTTTGATCATATCTAGCAGTTAGAAGCCGTTAGTCTTTATTTCAAAAGCCATTGTAATTATAAATAGCTAAGTAGCATAACTTTTATGTACACTGTTGGTCCAAACACAAATTCATAAAACTGTCATAGCAAATACCTCAATCAAATACCTCATCTCTCTGGTGCAAGAACTGTCAAACTTGTTTAATACTACGGAATAGTAAGTGTACGATTTACAGTGCCACTGTGGAAGTGTGTTGTGTCGACATGGCGTGTCATCAACGTCGCATATTGTGTCAACATCATGACATGTCATCAATGTTGCCCAATCAGTCGTAAACCTCGTCGTACTGTATGTCTTCCTCTATCTGTCCGTCGCTCGCATCGTCCGCCGTTCTCTCGCGTGACTGGGACCGACTGTGTGTGTAGCTGTGCGTGCTGCTTGCATTGCGGCTGCGACTGCGCTGGCCGCTTGCGTCGGTGGCGTAGTTGTCGGTGGTGACACGTCGCTCGCTGCCCGAGTGCTGACTGCGGTACGTGTCACTGTGGTGGGAGTACACAGGGATGTCGTCGTCATCGTCACTGTCACAGGCGACTGCGACGTTGGTTGTGCTGGCTGAACCCTTCCGTGCGAGGAGTCCCTCGTCAATGCCCATGTGCTTGAGGGCGTCCTTGTACTTCTTCTCTGCCGCCAGCTTCGCATTTATCTGCAATGGGACACCAGAATACATGCAAACATCTCGGCCAACTCGTACTTCTCAGATCCTGTAATAATGAAATATTACCGACTCCAGTGAGGAACATTTAGTTGTTCCTTTGCACAGATGGACAGTGATTAGTGGATACATAAAACGGCAGCAAAAACATATTGGAGGATCACAATAACTTTGCTTCAATTTTATGAGGTGTGGGGTCTTGGAAATCAGGGTAGGACTTGTTTTATAGTAGATATGAGGCTGTGTCAGATTTCAGTGTTGACGATTTGAGGGTAGGTTGACATTTAGGTAGTTAATCCTGTGATTTCTGCACCCACCCTTACCTGTGATGTCTCCACCCTCTCTCACCTGTGACATCTCAACCCTCCCTCACCTGTGACATCTCAACCATCCCTCACCGGTGACACCTTCACCCTCCCTCACCTGTGACACCTTCACCCTCCTTCACCTGTGACACCTTCACCCTCCCTCGCCTGTGACACCTTCACCCCCTCACCTGTGACACCGTCAACCTCCCTCACCTATGACATATGCACCTCTCCCTCACCTATGACATATGCCCTCTCCCTCACCTGTGACATCTCCACCCTCTCACTTATGATATCAGCACCTTCTTACCTATGACATTTCCACCCTCCGCCACCTGTGACATATCCACCCTGTCTCTCACCTGTGATGTCTGTTCAAAGAGCAGGGGTCGACTGTCGACCCTCTGCCTCATCTCCTGCAGCTCCTGCTTGTAGTTCTCCTCCCTCTGTTGCTGTGTCTCTCTGTCAACACAAGTCCAGTCACCAGGTGTCACACAGCTCTTGCCCCCACGAGAACTACACAGCCTAACATCTCCTAAGCTTCCTTTGTGACCATGACATACACCAAACCAGAAGGCACCATAAATACAAACGGTTGGTATGTATATTTATGTATACACTATATACGTATATGTATATAATTATATATATATATATATCCAAGCTTGATCTTTGAGGATATTGGCGCAAAAGACGTCATTATTATTATTATATACATACGCATAATCTGTAAGATCGATCCTAGTTATTTATTAACAGCTAACACTTCTTTCAATAAATACAAATAGAAAAAATGTGTGCTTACTAAAAGAGTAGACCAGTAATTAACAATTTTAAATGTGAATTTGGAATAATGAGCACTTGATACTAAACAGGCCATTGTATATTATATATAAATTTATAAAATACAGGTGATTTATTGATTAGAAATACCCCACAAGGCCACAACCATTCCCAATGAATCATAGGTGATGGTCTCTGTGGAATATAATCAATACGTTATGTATTACAGCAACAGCAAGGCAGGCTGGAGAGCTGTGAATACAGAAATAGCACATGCATTCACGGCTCACGCAAACAGTTAATACAAGTATTGACGTTATCTGTGAATTATTAAATTATTATGTATCTCTGAAAAGAAAAAAAGGACCGATGCCTACTAGAGGCTTTCAAGTGGTGCTGCGAAGCAAATAAACAAAACTGAGGTCAGACATGTGGTCCAATAACGTGTGTGAAATGGGGAGAAATGAAAATTAGTGAGCAAACAAGATGATGACGTCATCACTTCAAATACATCTGTATTTCAATTTAATTCACTTTAATGAATGTCCTTAAAAAGGATATACATCGTACAACTCATGATAGCCTCTAAAATGTGTAAACAAAAGATTGTTACAAATTAGAGATGAAATGCAGAATGTAACCACACAAAAAGCAAACCCATTGGCATCAATATCACTTATTTAACATTTTAATTGCCACAGGCACAAAACTCCTGCTGCAGCGAGCCATTTTGCATTTTATGCAACGATATCTCCTTCGAGACGGAAGAACATGAAAGTATGTAAAGAGCGGGTGATCAGACTCAGCAGCGACAGCACGAGCTTTCTTCAGGATTGCAAGGTCGATCATTTGGGACAGCATTGGTGTAGGTAAACCAATGATCTTGGCAGCAACGTGTGAGATTTTCTGTAGAGTTTATTACACAACTATTGTTACAGGACTAAATATGCTTTAACCATGTTGTGCTCATGAGAGGTTTTAATCGAAGTTTCAAACCATCAGAATCAGGGATGTCTATTGCATCAATGCTAGATTAACTGGCAACAGTATCACTGTGAGGACCCTGCCAGCTCACACTAAACTGGGCTGTGTGTACACAATGTATCTGCAGTGAGCCAGCAACCCACCTGTATTCCTTCAGCTTGGTGGTCCTTCTGGTGCTCACGTTTGGCTCAAATGTGCCGACTCGACTACTGATGAGTTTCTTGAGTTGCCGCTCCTTTTGTCGCCTCTCGTGCTCTGCTTCGCGCACTCGCCGAGCTCGCTCCAAGTCTCGATCCGCCTTGCTCCTGTGAAATCACATCGGGATATGCACAAGCCATTTGATCACACCTCAGTTATATCATGTAACTTCTTTTGTAGAATGGATGGCATTTGCTGAGGATCAAGTAGAGATTTAGTAAGACATGTCCAACAGCACAATTTAACGAAACTTGACGTATGTTTGACCGAATAAGTATGTATTCACACACTTTAACATTGACTACCAGATACTTATTGAGTTAGTCACACCATTGGAAAGAACATTTATTAAACTTTCCAATGGTGCAAAAATCATGAACCTAGCTCACGCACAGCCAAAGTTATTCGACACTGAACATGTCCAAGGTAGAAAGCTTCAAACTGAGAAAATCACATTTGAAGTTCACAGTCACGCAAGTACACAATTGGTGCATTGTCATTCCAATTTCAGCTGTTTTGCTTCTATATCAGCTATTGATGTATTCTAAAAACCATCCCAAATCATAGTCATTGTCGAAGATATGTCTTGCAAGTTGTTTATTGTGATTATCGCAACATAATCAGAGCATTTAGCAATGTTTCGTAGTGGTGACCTGATTGATTCCACATTGTTTACGGCTAGTGAGTGCGCACTGCGCATGCACTCGCAGCTTTAGGGGACCATCAGAGGATTGCTGTGAGCAGCACCCTGCAACTGGTGACGTTTGTTTACGAATAGGTCTCTCAGTTAAGCGCTCATATTGGCTAAAGATGACGTTAGTGGGGAATTCCTCTAGCAGATTCAGACAGGGGCTTTCCTGTAGTACCAAATATGTCCACCATGCATCAAGGAAAACCCCCAAAAATGTGACTCGAACAAGTGCGTTCTAAGACATATAAAAACATAACTGGTATCTCAGTGTGTAAATCACCCTGGAGTATGTACTGGACTCAGTGGACTGTTATGACATCCTAACACTTACTTGCTAACACTTGCTCTCAGCTGGGCTGCCGTTGTCATTTTTGCTGGGAAGGAATCCAGGGAAGACATAGACCCTAGAGGATCATATTACATAACATTTAATAGTAAATATATACACCTCAAAGTATACATATTTAGAAGGTACCTCTTACATTTTTTAATATAGTTTTTAGCAGTGTTTTTTTTCCAGTTTTGTTTTAATCTTTAGCTAGCTCTCAATTCTCAACAATGTGTCATGATGACTGTAACAGGATTATGCATGTTGTGGGCACAAAAAGCCTTTTGACATAACCAACATATGATCAGTTGCCTAGTAAAAGACCTGTCAAGTCATCAAAAGATGCCACACAAGTGTAGTATACAGTTATTCATTGTATATTTTGTTGAAATTATTGCGTCAATTTTTCCTTTATGAAAAAAAGAGCAAAGTTTGTATAAAGTGATAACTGTATGCAGAAGTGTTTAATCTAGGAGTTGCCATGCTACATACTGTAATCTACATAATCTCTATTAACATTCTTAGCAAAGGCAACATGTGATGCAGTGGCTCCATAAATTAATCAAACTGTTATTATAACCGTTTTATACAATTAATTAATTTATTAATCATTCAGTGGCCTCACCTCCAAGATGATGAGATGAGAAGGACTTTGAACAGTTTGTAATGCGACCATTTCTAGAGAACTTCCATTTTTTCTCCTTCATTTTTGTCTCGTCGTTTTCAATGTCGTCATAGATTTTATGTCTATGTCTGTTCTGCTGTGTGCGCAGCTTGAATGGCTTGCACACTGTTGCCTCTCTTGCCATCTTCCTCTGACCCATCTCCTTGAGAAATTGCCGGTGCAGCTCTTCAAAGTCTGGCACGACCTCGTTGATGGTTGGCCGAAACTTTGGCTCAGTCGACAGACAACATGACTTCCTCTTGACGTCACTGAAAGTCTTAGATCGGTACTTGCCATTGCAACTGCGCGCACTCATGTTTGGCGGCAGTGAAGACGACTTCAGAAGTTCCTCTGCTCGCATCTGTATGCGGATCTTCCTGTACAACTCTTCCTCTTTTATCTTGTCAGTGATGGTGTCCTCAAAGATGTGCTCTGGAAACGGACTCGCCTTAAACTGCTTCTTTGTCTCTTCTTCTTCGCTGCGAGCAGTCCACATCTGCAAAACGCGCTCTTTCTTCTTCTGTTCTTCTCGCTTCGTGAACTGGAATGGCTTCTCCGTAGACTTCAACAGTTCCTTTATGTACTCGCGTTGCATGCGGCTCTTCGTCTCCTTGTCTTCCATGATTTCATTGTACAGTGGCATGTACACGTGAGCCGGGACAGGCTTTGCCTTGAACTTCCTCATGCATTCCGCGTCCTCCAGCTCCTTCCTCAACTGATGCTCTCTCTCTACCTCTCTCATTGCTCGCGTCTTCAGCGGCTCCTTCTTCAATCGACGCACCTCCATCTTGAATGGCTTCGGGATTGTGACCCGGTGTCTCCAGTTATCCACTGACTGGGTGCTCCTAGTGCTGTTGTTGTTGTTCCTACTTGTCGCTAAGCCAGACATCGAATTGCTTCGCCGCCTCTTTGATCGGGGTTCAGTCGGTATGTAGTCGTCAATGGAGAAATTATCCCACATCTTTTTAATGTGTGCCATTGCATAGGATTTAGTTTCATCACAGGATCGGATGGACATGTGATCTTCTTCTTCAAATGATCCTTCGGCTTCGCCATCACTCCCGCCAGAGCCAGTTTCGGTGTCAGTTGAGTTGTGTCGTCCTGTTCTCCAGAAGTACCCTTTCGTGTCGTCAGCCCAGCGATCATGTCTCGATTTTTCTGGATGATGATGCTCAGCTCCAAAATCAAGTGACTTCGAGAGGCGACCAGAAGGTGGTTTCGATGCAGACATGTCACGAATCCTATCTGTAGCTGTGCCATACGACTTCGGAAATTCCAGTGGCGGAGATGCTCCATTGCTGAATTCTGTCGATGCAAGAGTTTCGGAAGGAAAATATTTTCTAGCATGGACCGTGTAATCTTCACTCCTGCTTAGGTGGTCAAACCCAGCGGTGTAACTGGAGTCGAAGACTAGATCGGCTGCGGCCGTGTGCAGTGCATCAACTTTCTCGTTGTACAGACTTTCACTAGCTTCCACGGTCTTCTTGTGTTCATGCTGCAATTGTCTCAACTTAGTGTAAAACTGAACGTCGGACAGTCCACTCAGCTCGTGCGACAGTCTGTCAGCTACTGTCTGGCGAGTCTTCTTCGCTGGCGTGTTCGTACGCGTCGTTCCCGCCGGGGCTGTCAACGTTTTACCGAATTTCACAGCTTTGGTCGAAACGGTGTTTCGGTGCTGTTTTATCTCACGATCCTTAAAATCTGCATCTCTACCAGCCCAAGTCATGTCTAATGTAGGAGCTGTCCTTTCATCCAATGTTGATGCGAGGCCATTACTTGGATTTATAGGAGGTTTCACACAAGAATTCGTCAAAACCGACCAGCTATGGACAGTTGCCATGTTTGACAACCGTTTTCTCGTTGCCCGTAGACCCGCAGAATTATGTAAATATTTTATGTGTCGAGAAAAAGTTAAATTAATATATCTTTCAGTTAATTTATGTTATTTTTATATTACACGTATCATATAACATATTAATATTTCGGACAGCTTACGGCCTAATACGACATTTTTCTGATTATTTTCCAACCAATGAGCGAGACAAAAATAGTAAGCACATCGTTGCAATGGTTATGGATTTACCCGTTTGTTGTCGTTGTATTTTACTTTACGTACATGATCAATAACACGTCTGCTTCCAACAGATTCAAAAATACGATTTACACACTATTACAACGTTGACAATGCTTAGTTCGCGGCTAGTTCAGTTTCGTTCTATGTGCTTGCCTGTGGTTTTATGTTCAAGACACAAGAGAAATATCCATGTTGGAAAACAGCTGAGATGCAGAAGCAAACCCGAGCTTTACGATGTTGTTGTTTGTGGTGGGGGCATGGTAGGCACAGCGATGGCAGCTGCATTAGGTTGGTATTATAGCTTGTGCATACTCAGACACGTTTACCAGGGGGTGTGTTGGGCATCCCCTACAATGATTTAAGCAATGTAGAACCTACCTAATTTATTAATAAATAATGTATATTTTCATTTCAATCATGATCAATGTCAAGCATACTAATTAGCTCAGATACAGAGCTCCACCTGTCTGTCACAGTCGTACTTTGCACACATCAATATATTACTTGTATAAATGTGTGGCCGTATACGGTCGAATAGCCTGAGATACGGATATGGACAAATAGTGTACGTCGGTACTCAGGCCATTTGTCTGAATACATTTCTTGCGGAGACTCCCTCGCCGGGAGTTCAATTCAAATTCGCACAAGTCGCTTAGTGGCACAATTGAGATGGACGAACTGGCGGTTGGACGTCTTAATCTATAGTTCAGCACTTAGGCTATTTGATTAAAGTTGTGCAAACATATGGCTTAAAAGGTCGAATTTTGGCAAAACACAAATTAGTGTATACAAGTTAATCAAAAATATTTCCATAACAAATAAAAAACAGAATTTTTTTGAGTGTCATTAACCATGATGCTAATATGTGTGGTTGTTTTCTGTGCCTAGGACATGAGCCAATGTTTGAAGGGAAGAGAGTGCTTCTGTTGGAAGCAGGACCCAAGCAGAACTACAACGAACCTTTGCCAGAGAAGTTCTTCAATCGAACATGTAGTCTCAATGCCGGGGCTGTTTCACTGCTGAGAAGTTAGTTGGAATGTATTCCTCACTTAGAGAAGTTGATTGCTCAGTTAAAATATTGATCTTGATTGCATTTCAGAGATTGAAGTGTGTGTCAGGTAATACTTGTATGCTACTTGCTTACTTGTGAAAATAAACTGAAACTGAAAAAACATCATGTTTTGTAAAAATAATAATACAATTTTGTTCATGTTTAAGTTATCCTAAAAACAAAACAAAAATTGTTGTGTGCACACTTTGCAATGGCTGCTTTAGAATAAAATATAGAACTTGTTTAGCAGTTATCTTGAGTACATATTTTGAAAACCAATGTGTTACAGGTTTTGGTGCATGGGAGAACATATTGAATGCACGATGCCAGGAAGTAAAGAGGATGCAGGTAGGTGTACTAACAGCATGCTGCATGCTGGGATACATGTGGGCGATGTGGCAGACTTGTTCTTGTCTACGTTCTGTACAACTGCAGCTGTGCACTAGAGTAAACAGATGTTGCAAAGTTTCATCCCCAGACTATTATTTACACATTTAGACCATTCTGATACTTACAACTATTGGTTTTTATAATGTAATAATAATAACATTATGGTAACTTGTGCACCTAAATCCTTCAAAAGCAAACTCAGAGGTATCCAATGGTTATCCAGTAGCAAAATCAGTAATCAGTATTCAAGTTGTCAGCATATAGATGGGTGGATAGAGAGACACGAGGGAGCTATGGTAAGCTTATAAAGGTTAGTTTTTAAATTCTAGCGAGATACAGGAATATTCTCAGCTGATCTAGCAAGCACTAAGAGGGTGCAAATTCCTGCTTCAACACTTGAAAATGTCACACAAAACATACATGTTAATTGTAGCACGGAAATGTACTAATTGTGCCAGTGTTTATGTGCAGATCTGGGATGCCTGTTCTGATTCGATCATCACATTCAACCACGACTCTTTGGAGAACCTCGCCTACGTCGCTGAGAACAATGTGATTCTAGCGGGCATCTTGAAGCAGCTGGATGCAGCCGGTGACCGTGTCCACGTGAAGTACGGGGCGACTGTGAAAGACTACAAACTGCCCGGTGGTCAGTCGTTTGACACAGAGCAGAGCAAGTATGCCTGTGTTCAGCTGGAGTCTGGGGAGGAGATCAGGGCCAAGTTAATGGTGGGTGAGACGTGGTGTCTGCTTACATTGCAACTCTGTGGTGGTCTGCGGTTGTGTGACTGCGGCTTAGACATGCCGGGGGCATTTGTACTATATATACAATACAATGACTTTATTGTCTGTTGAGTTACGAAAAATTTATAATAAATAAAAACATGGAGTACAAAGTTTCTGTACATTAAGACAAGTATGAAATATGAGGTGATCACATTTATTTTTTATAGCTGATGCTCCTGAATTACCTTAGATGATTGCTAGTGTTATTAATATGGCTTACTTCATATTGTATTTTAGCGTATTTATGTTGTTATAATGTTATTATATTTTACTTTAATGTTTATAATTTTGTTGGGTTGGACATTTTACGTTTGTAGCGCCTTTGAGTGAGTATTTTACTTGGATATGTGGCACGTAATATTATGCTTATATAATAATTATTGTGTCATTTTCATACCACATGTACACTAAGATCTGAGCAAACAGCAGGAGGAGGACGTCTGTCAATGACTGTCATACAAGTTGTAATCTTCAGTGTGGACCACAACGTCTTTAATGTGCTACACGAACCCCACTGGAACTTGAAATAGTTGTTGATTAATTTAATAATAATGAAAACACTATATTAGATGTCGTCAGATCTGGAGCTGCTGTCCCTTTCCCAGAGTGTTCACATCAAAATTCAAATTTTTAAAAGCTTCAGATAAGTTTAGGTAAAACTTGGTAATCGTAATTGATAATAATAATATGCTAGAAAATGTCAAAAACTGGATCAAAAATTTATTTAACTAAATATTTAACTTAAATGATAAACTGCATTCACATACGCAATAGTATGTGAAATAGCAAACAATAATGCAAATGTGATGTCCCTGCAAGGGGCTGTCACACCCAGTTCTTATATGAAGAGGATAGTATAAATAGTTCCAGTCACAAATAACATATCTGTTGCACATGTGATGTACTTCAGATCGGTGCTGATGGTTTCAAGTCAATGCTGAGGTCGGCAGCAAACATTCCAACTATCTCGTGGAACTACAACCACGTAGGAGTGGTTGCATCCCTCAGACTCGCCGAGGTCAGTTTATCATCACTTTTCAGATCAAAAGTTTCATTTTTATACAATTTAAGATGTTTCTTTTACATGTAGAGACTTTCGTTGGACGTTACACGTCGACTTCATCAGTACATATGACGTCGTCATACACATGGGGCAGCATGTAACTGCCCTCATCTCTGTTCATTGATGTGTTTGTCTTTCTGATCCAGAAGGCTTCCTTTATGTGTCCGGTTCTTATGTTTGGCTCTTTAACAATGATGTTCCCTCCCTCCCAGTCTATGGTGTGGTTTTTAGTCGTTGCATGGTCTGACAGGGCAGATTTGTTGATGTTAGACAGTCATCTTTTTAGTATTTTTCATTCTTCATGTCCTGTCATCTTTACTCCCTTCCTGTGTTCATCCAGTCGTGTTTTTAGCAGTAAATATTATAACTTTTCACTGAGTATACATAAAACTGGCAGGATCATTCTGATGTCAGATTATAAATGGTGTTCAAGATTAATTCTACATTTAATGCTGATAGACAGTAGGATTTTGAATCAAATTTTCAGTGATGATACGAATGTGCTTGTTAGTTTATGCAAACAGAATTTGTCTGATGATGAGCAAAATTAATTCACTATGATATAATGAACATGTACATTGTAATATAAATTAATATTTTGTTTAATGTTATAACATTACTGTTGTGTTTTAATGTGTTTGTGATTTTTTGTATGAAACAATGTTATTTCAGCCAACGGAGAATAACGTGGCCTGGCAACGGTTTCTGAAGACAGGTCCCATTGCTCTGCTGCCTGTACGTTGAACTTGCAGAAATTATTTGTTAAAACACTTATAATGAAAATTTCTTTCATATTAAGAATATATTAAACCATTTTATAAATAACTACTCATTTGAGTTTATAGTTTATATGTGTGGGAATGTTTCAGATATAACATTCACTATTTTAATGCCAAAGTATTATTTACGGTACTCGATGACTGACCCGTTAGAAATTACATGTGGAAGCACTCAAGATTAACATGAGATGTTGACGTTTTATCATGTAATTTGTTTGCCAATTATGTAATTGCTTGACTTTTCTGCAGCTTTCTAACGAGTACTGCAATCTGATTTGGAGCACGACACCAGAAGAAAGCAAACATTTAATGATGCTGCCAGCAGAGAGCTTTGTCGATGCAGTCAATCATGCCTTTGTAAGTTTATAAAGTGAGCTTTTGATGAAAGGTTTCAAGGCAAAACGCAATAAATAATAATTTTTATTTCACTCGAACCAGGATGAAACGTTTTAAATACATGTTGAATCAGGAAAATATTCAATTTATGCAAAAACATGATATATACCGGTACCTATTAAATGACATGCAGAAAAGAGTGATAAGTGCCAAACACCTTTTTTTATCAAAAAAATATAAATTTTCAGCCAATCATCACCATGGAGTGATGACACGTGGTATGGGTGTACCAGGTCTTGATGACAAAATCAGTTAATATTTCTGTTTATGCAACAAATCAGCAACCTACATTTCAAACTTTGTTACGAATCTCAATTTTTTTTATAAGTTTTCAATAAAATTTTCAGAATAAAACACTGGAGCAACTTTTTCAAAATGAAAAAAATTCTCACATTTTGCCCTGACACCCTTTATTTAGAGATCTTAAATTCATTTAATGTCGATGATCAGATATGTTCAAGAAGCAGTTGTACAGCTTTCGTGTTCATTGTCGAAACGTCAGTGTTTGTATTGGAATTATGAAAAATAATATACAGCATCTTTTACTTGTCATTAGTAAATTTTAGGCAGCTGTAACAAGTTTGTATGTGTGTATTCATTTGTATTGATTCAAGGCATTACCCCAAGCATATGTAATACACGGCTCCTGTGAGAGAAGCTTTTTAGCTTTAGTGGATGTGTCCCAGGCCCATTGGGTCATTTGCAAACTATTCGCCATTATTACATTTTATGAATATGGGTCAAAATAAAGAAATGGTGTCTGTCTGTTATGACACACTTGTGTTACTGCCCACGTTGTTGCAGTTACTTAGCAATTTAACCGGGGACTGTTTTATGAGCTCGTATGTTGATCCATATGCTGCACATAAGTGATGGCTCGACATTGGCGGCATTCTTTGTTTGTAGTGGTCCGATGAGCACAAGAATTCAGCAGCACAATACACAAACAGGTTGTTTGACGGCCTACTGACACGCCTCGGACTAGGTATGTAAGTCATGTGACAATATCTTAGGCCTTCGTGGCTTTTCATATTGACTATTACATAAATGTAAAAGTGGAGGAATTGGTTCATGTAAAATTCCTTTTGTTTTGTGATATCTATAAATGTCTTGATATAGGCCTGGGATTCACGAGTATTGTTTGCCAATTAGACTGACTCGTTAAGTCCAGCGCACACTTCACAACAACAGCTGTTGTTGTGTGTTTGGACAACTAATGACAAATGTTGGTGGGCTTACACACTACACAACAAAGGTTTTTCATACACGCACACGGCACAACAAATGCTGTTATCACTGCTGCAATCATAGCATAGTTTAGTTATACTAAATGCATGCATACATGCCTCTGATGGTGAATTCTTAAAAAAATTAATAAAAATGACGTGAAGCTACGTTGAGATGATCAAAGTGCCAGATTTCTGTAGGTTCAGATTGCCGCTCCTCTGTTAGCCACTCCGTGATATTGTAAATTCATCGGTCACAGTAATCAGTGACTGTGCGTGTTGTTTTGTTGTATTGCTGATCGGCAACAAAATGTTATGTTTGTCAGAACAATGAAAGATAAAATAAATACAAAATTGTACAACCACGCAAACCGACCAATCATGAAGAAGGATCAAAATTACCAAGAACATCCAATGATTGCTTTTAAAACATTTGACGTCAGGCCGACACCAACTCGTGAGAACATGTCGGGCAAACAAAAGACAAGAGTATCCCGAGCTTTAGATGGATTATGGGATAGTTGGCCAGTTTCTTTTAATTGTATCAAAAACATTTTATTTTGACATCATCAAGTCTGTATAAATTGTTCTTTATGATAATAATATGCTATGAAACATGTTAACAGTTATGTACAACGTCCACATGTGTAAGTTGTTGTTGTTGTAGTGTTGTCGGTGAGTAAAGTTGAGTGTTTGTTGCAGAGGGAAGTTCCTCCCAGCAACTGCCGCCAACCATCATTGAGGTGGACAAGGGCAGTCGCGCCATGTTCCCTCTCAGTCTCTCTCACGCCACCCAGTATGTGAGGTCACGGGTCGCTCTCGTAGGGTGAGTTCTCATGCCCTCACACTCAGTCTGTGTCACACAGTACGTGCACCCTCAGTCACCCTCATAGGGTGAGTTCTCATGCCCTCACACTCAGTCTATGTCACACAGTACGTGCACCCTCAGTCACCCTCATAGGGTGAGTTCTCATGCCCTCACACTCAGTCTGTGTCACACAGTACGTGCACCCTCAGTCACCCTCATAGGGTGAGTTCTCATACCCTCACACTCAGTCTATGTCACACAGTACGTGCACCCTCAGTCACCCTCATAGGGTGAGTTCTCATACCCCACACTCAGTCTATGTAACAGTACGTGCACCGTCAGTCCCCTATAGGGTGAGTTCTATACAACCTCAGCACTCGGTCTATGTCACACAGTACGTGCACCCTCAGTCACCCTCATAGGGTGAGTTCTCATACCCTAGATGCAGCATGTCACCAGACGTGCCCCTCAACCCTCATAGGGTGAGTTCTCATCCCTCCACTCAGTCTATGTCACACAGTACGTGCACCCTAGGTCACCCTCATAGGGTGAGTTCTCATACCCTCACACTCAGTCTATGTCACACAGTACGTGCACCCTCAGTCACCCTCATAGGGTGAGTTCTCATACCCTCACACTCAGTCTATGTCACACAGTACGTGCACCCTCAGTCACCCTCATAGGGTGAGTTCTCATACCCTCACACTCAGTCTATGTCACACAGTACGTGCACCCTCAGTCACCCTCATAGGGTGAGTTCTCATACCCTCACACTCAGTCATGTCACACAGTACGTGCACCCTCAGTCACCCTCATAGGGTGAGTTCTCATACCCTCACACTCAGTCTATGTCACACAGTACGTGCACCCTCAGTCACCCTCATGGGGTGAGTTCTCATACCCTCACACTCAGTCATGTCACCCAGTATGTGCACCCTCAATCACCCTCATGGGGTGAGTTCTCATACCCTCACACTCAGTCATGTCACCCAGTATGTGCACCCTCAATCACCCTCATGGGGTGAGTTCTCATACCCTCACACTCAGTCTATGTCACACAGTACGTGCACCCTCAATCACCCTCATGGGGTGAGTTCTCATACCCTCACACTCAGTCTATGTCACACAGTACGTGCACCCTCAGTCACCCTCATAGGGTGAGTTCTCATACCCTCACACTCAGTCTATGTCACACAGTACGTGCACCCTCAGTCACCCTCATGGGGTGAGTTCTCATACCCTCACACTCAGTCTATGTCACACAGTACGTGCACCCTCAGTCACCCTCATAGGGTGAGTTCTCATACCCTCACACTCAGTCTATGTCACACAGTATGTGCACCCTCAGTCACCCTCATGGGGTGAGTTCTCATACCCTCACACTCAGTCTATGTCACACAGTACGTGCACCCTCAGTCACCCTCATGGGGTGAGTTCTCATACCCTCACACTCAGTCTATGTCACACAGTACGTGCACCCTCAGTCACCCTCATGAGGGTGAGTTCTCATGCCCTCACACTCAGCCATGTCACCCAGTACGTGCACCCTCAGTCAGTAATTTATAACAGTTGAGAGTAGTTGAATTTTAAATTGTGTATGTTACGGTTTCCACCAATCTGTTGTAATCCTTTTGGAAGAAACATGTTCTCCGAGTTTTTATTCACACATGCATGATGTCAACACACTCAAAAACAAAAGATCATTAGCATATATTGAATACATTAATATTACTAAATACACAATACATAATGAAACAAGTAACTTCTGTGACCTGAAAATAAGAGTTTGCAAAAACAAATGAAAAATGTCTTGATGTTCTTAGTGTTGTTAAGAGCACAAATTTTTTAGGCTTCAAACTTCATTTGTAAACATCTTTCAGGCGTTTTTATTGCACTTTTATTCAGTGACCCCGATGTCCTGTTTGTACTGTTCAGTTTTGAAGACTTGCGCGTGTTGTTTGTAAGACAGTCGCGTGGTCAAACAACTGATTGTGATTCAGAGACGCCGCCCACCGAGTGCACCCTATGGCAGGTCAGGGGGTCAACCTTGGCTTTGGAGATGTCGCTCTCCTGCGAGACCTGTTGGTGTCGGTAGTCTATGAAGGCAAGGACGTAGGTAGGTCAACGTTGGTTTTCCTTATGGGTAAATTTCAATTTTGATTGTCAGTGTTTTGAGACATGGAAACGTATTTGGAATTTTATTTGTTTAAATTTATCAGAGCGTGTTGTGTGAAACATATTTGGAATAAAAAGAATTTGATTTGATCACAGCACGTCCCATCTCACATAACTTTTTTAGATTTTATTTCGATCCAAGCATATTCCATCATATTGTCTACACAGCGGCTGAGAGACTTGACATACACGACACTGAATGTGTTGTTTAAGTTGTGCAGTCAGCAAAACCAACAGACCTTGCTAAAGGCCAAGTCTACGCATGCCGAGTTATGGGAGTCATGAGTAGTAATAATTTGAATAATTTTCCCATTGGTGGTTGAGGGTAATTCCCAGAAATAAATAACTCACCATGTAATTTCTTTTGTATGTTCTTTCTGGCAAATATTATCACAAAAGTCATGGGATTATACAGTATTTCACTGACAGTTGTGTATTCTAAATGCATGTGTCAGGTATGTATGTTTATAGAATGCACTGGTGCAGTCTTTCAGGCATCTCATTCTCAGTCGAGAAAACCCTGATTTTAATCCTATACCACTATTTCAAGTTAGTTTGTTACTTTACATTACACAAGTTCTCTCAGGGGTATGAACAAGTACAATGGGGAACTTACAAGTTCTCTCAGTGGTATGAACAAGTACAATGGGGAACTTACAAGTTCTCTCAGTGGTATGAACAAGTACAATGGGGAACTTACAGAACTTATAAACTAGTCGCGCAACTTGGGCTTCGTGCCGTCAACACCAGCGTCCCGTTACCATGTTACGCTGCATTCATTTATTATACCCATCATTTGTTGACACACGTTGTATATGTGCCATATATTCATAACAGTTGGAGTCTAAAAGAAATCAAAGATGAACTGAAAAAAGAAATAAACAGTGTGTGTAAGCGCATAACGAGTGCGATTATGTCACAGGCCCGAGTTGTGTATCAGCGCCCCCTAGTGATCATGTATGTTCTCCATTACATATTAATTGCTGCATGGCTGTATGCTCCCCAAATAAGTCGAGATGGTTTTCAATTAAACTGATCTACCAGGGAGTAAAGTGTAACCGATTTGATTATTCCTATTTACTAGATATCAAGATATTTATTGAACTTTGATTTATACTGATGTGTTACTTTGATGGCCAGGCTCTCTAGGCCACCTGCTGAAATACGAGACACAGAGACAGAGACACGTGGTGGTGAGCATGGCTTCAGTCGATGGTCTCTACCGTCTCTACGGCACAGACGTCACTCCTGTCGTACTTCTGCGCAGTCTCGGACTGCAAGCCACCAATGCCCTGCGTCCACTCAAGGTGACCACACACTTGACCACACACTGCAGCCACCTCACATTCTACACACAACACAACACAGCACAGCACAGCACAGCACAGCACAGCACAGCACAGCACAGCACAGCACAGCACAGCACAGCACAGCACAGCACAGCACAATACAACACAGCAGATACGGGCTCAAATACATTAAAAAGTATTTAAATGCAAATACTTTTCAAAACTATTTCGTATACTTTTCGAATTCTCTTGACATCCTTGTGTCCATGCACAATAGAATTAATGAAGACAGACTGGCGACATAAGTTCAAATCATTATAATAAACAAAATGAAATTAAAAAAGAAATGAGAGAACTACTATATTTTGGAGGACAATTTATTTTTAAAATATGTTTAAAATGTATTTAAGGGCAATTATGTTTGGCTCAGTTTTTTCAAATGCAAATACTGGGTTAATCATAATTAAATATATTTAAATGCATTTGTATTTAACCCCATGTCTGCACTACAGATGTTTCTACATCGCAATCATTCATCATCACAATAGATATTACCTGTGTTTTCGTCATTAACTACTCAAGACATTAACGCCTGTCCCTGTCATTTAGGGAGTGTTGGCCAATTCAGAATGTTATTAACTAAATATTTTGTATTTGTGTTTTAGGAGAAAATGATCCAGTTTGCAGCAAATTAATCACGAGAAAGACGGCAGGCTGAAGAAGCCACAACTAGTGAGGTCGTTGAGAGACACTTCGTACTACCAACACTAGTGTTGAAGTTTGGTGGAGTCACCTCACTTCTTCAGTGGAAAAGTCACCATGTAGAGTGCCCTTTTACAGTGCTGTAATGCTACGCAATGCAAACATTATCTGAAGGTGATGGGACAATTATTCAAGAGAATGAACTTCATACGTGACGCAATAGACGGTCTGTCATGATTTTAAAAAGCCTAACACTTTATACAGTGATAAACTGTATGGACATTCTCTTCTTCTTGTGTTTTTTTCACACAGAAGAATGCAGAATACAGTTATATTTGCGATTGATGTTATGAGATTGTGTCATCTGTATACATGTTGATATTACGTACTGAATGACTCGTGTTGTAATAAAGCACTGAATAGATTGTATGGATTGTGAAACAATACAAACACTTTGTTATATTTCATGCACGCTGGCAACATGAACTATTACGAAAAGTTGAGAAATGTGTGAAACGTCCATTGATGGGCCATTTGTGAGTGTATATAACAGTATTAAACAGGGCTGTCTACTTGAACAAAATATTTTTCCGTAATGCTGGAAGGGATGTTGGGCGGGGCGGCGGGTTGGTGGTGGAGGGCTACTCAATGATGGTTGGTGGCAGTTGCTGGGAGGAGCTTCTACTACTACTACTACTACTACTACTACTACTACTACTACTACTACTACTACTATTTCTACTACTACTACTATTTCTACTACTACTACTACTATTTCTACTACTACTACTACTACTATTTCTACTACTACCACTACTACTACTGCTACTACTACTACTACTATTTCTACTACTACTACTATTTCTACTACTACCACTACTACTACTGCTACTACTACTACTACTGCTACTACTATTTCTACTACTACCACTACTACTACTACTACTACTACTACTACTTACTACTACTACTATTTCTACTACTACTACTACTACTGCTACTACTATTACTACTACAGGCAGTGCCACCCCTGTTATCCACTCCCCACCCCTATAGTAATTAATCAACCCTTTCTCAGTGTCAGTCCATTCCCTGGGTCTGGGTTTGCCCCCTGCCCAACCACCAGCTTCATATACTGATCAATTGCAACAAGTGAATTGTTACATTTTCTTAGGCACAACCTCTGGGTTGAACTTGTTTTGGAAGTTCTTTTATGTGTATACTAGTCTCAAATGCTTATTTCCATAATGCAGGAGCAGTTTCCGTACTACCATAATCTGAGGTCAATTTCCGTAACGATTAAGGAAATCGATAATGGTAGGCAGCCCTGTATTAAATAATATTCATATCTGCATGGTATTGGGGTATA
The DNA here is from genome assembly GCA_025642075.2 of Ridgeia piscesae. Taxonomy (NCBI): domain Eukaryota; kingdom Metazoa; phylum Annelida; class Polychaeta; order Sabellida; family Siboglinidae; genus Ridgeia; species Ridgeia piscesae. Next base: position 551,020 of record JAODUO010000115.1, read on the forward strand.
TGCATTGCAGTCGGCGTTTTTGTGTTGCGAGTGGATTGCTAGATATCTGCCAATGTCAATCTACAGTATGGAAGAGATTGTAGGCCGTCACACTGCACAGTTCACCGTGCATGCAACACCTATACAAGTATCATACATGTCCATTGTAGAGCAGTGACTGGATGGTTCGTAGGGTTAATCCAGTTAACAAACGCTGGTCTAGTTCACGTTGCCAATGTAGTTACTGTATAAGTACGTTAGGTAGTAGGGTTAATTATCATCAGTAATTTTTACGACCAAAACCTTGTTCTTCCAGTAATCAAATATTAAACCCACACACGTTTACAAGACAAACATTATTAAAATGGAATAGATGGAGACAGAAATAATCACAACTACGTGAAAACCGGTACCCGTTTGGAGAACTTGGTACAGGAGTTAAACCTGGCGTCTGTAGCTAAGCTATTCCACATACCCGTTTAGAGAACTCGGCATGTGGTGATAAGTAAACTGCTCATAAGAAGTTATTCAGTACCCGTTTTGAGAACTTGGTACACAAGTTGGAGTAACAACATTGGAGTAACAACAGAGACAACGTAGTATGGTTAACAACGTTATTTTATTTATATCAAACAAAGTAGGTCACAACATTGCCAAAATCGTTTGAATAGAGCACTGCATGATTAATATTACCAGAACAGGCCAGAATTGTCGAAACAAGCCACAAATCATTGCATGTTTAAATTACTAACGCATGTTTAAATTACTAACAGAGTACTAATTTAATAGCATTTATCTATTATACTATATATACTCTATTACATTATACTCTATTACATACCAGGTATTTCCTTATGGCAATTATTGTTTTGCTTCATCATAATTTTTTTTTAATTTTATATTTGAAAAGCATTTAATTTACACATTGAACTGAATAAATTTATTGATAACCGAAAAAGTTTCTATCAATCAATTGATAACTAAAATGCAAAAAGGATAATATATTTTAATAACTTATTGACAATGATCAACTTTACTGTAGTTTCTACCCAGAATATTATTTCTTAATATTATTAATAGCAGCAATTAATTACTAATTATATTTTTACTTTATTATTTAAATTACCAGATGTCTGGAAGATGGTTAATGTTAACCTACTTTAGCGTTTACAATTTTGATGCCAAACAATGAGGGTAAATACTGCGAGCCGGATACCCAACCCTAACTCCCTTTAGGGAGGGGGAGGTACGATTTCCCAAGTGCTCCAACAGTGAAAGGAGTGTTCTCTCCCCCCTCATTCACAATTTCCACAGCCGAATTGATGAGAGTTCGCTAGATAAAATAGATAAAACCATATAGTTATCAGCATTTCACCAGCGCGTCCTTCCAAGTCAGATGATGTCCTTGAAGGACTTGTGCCGTCTCGAATCAGCCAAACCAACGAATCAGATCAGGAGACATCACAGAATCGTACACGCTTTTGCCTCGCCCAACGTCTACGTAGAAGCCCACAGGTCCAGGAAGAGGAGAAGATTGTGGTCGCTCACGGGAACCCCTTGTGTAGTGTAGTAGAGGTGAAACGGACAGGATCATCTAGCAGCCATAACCTGATGAACCTGCAAACACACTGGCTTACCTAACCTACTTGGATCGTATCTCGAGGACCACAACGGGCAGTAAGGATCGAGTCGACAAAGTGGTCAACCGGTGGGCAGACAGGGATGATTGGACGTCGCATCTCCTGAAGGACAACAGCCTGCAGACAGGGATGATTGGACGTCGCATCTCCTGAAGGACAACAGCCTGCAGACAGGGATGATTGGACGTCGCATCTCCTGAAGGACAACAGCCTGCAGACAGGGATGATTGGACGTCGCATCTCCTGAAGGACCACAGCACGCAGACAGGGATGATTGGACGTCGCATCTCCTGAAGGACCACAGCTCGCAGACAGGGATGATTGGACGTCGCATCACGTGAAGAACCACAGCACGCAGACAGGGATGAGCGGACGTCGCATCTCCTGAAGGACCACAGCGCGCAGACAGGGATGATCGGACGTCGTCAGCCGTCTCGGGGAAGGACCACGATGACCAGCCGTCACATCTCAGGGAAGGACCACAGCGCGAAGACAGGGATGATCAGCCGTCACGTCTCAGGAGAAGGACCTTGATGATCAGCTGTCACGTCTCGGGGGGAATTACCACGATGATCAGCCGTCTCGGGGAAGGACCACGATGACCAGCCGTCACATCTCGGGGAAGGACCACAGCGCGCAGACAGGGATGATCGGACGTCGCATCTCCTGAAGGACCACAGCGCGCAGACAGGGATGATCAGCCGTCTATCTCAGGGAAGGACCACGATGACCAGCCGTCACATCTCGGGGAAGGACCACAGCACGCAGACAGGGATGATCGGACGTCGCATCTCCTGAAGGACCACAGCGCGCAGACAGGGATGATCAGCCGTCTATCTCAGGGAAGGACCATGATGACCAGCCGTCACATCTCGGGGGAAGGACCACGATGACCAGCCATCACATCTCGGGGAAGGACCACCGCGAGCAGACAGGGATGATCAGCCATCACGTCTCAGGAGAAGGACCTTGATGATCAGCCGTCACATCTCGGGGAACCAGTGAGCAGACAGGGATGATCAGCCGTCACGTCTCGGGGGGAATTACCACGATGATCAGCCGTCACGTCTCGGGGGGAATTACCACGATGATCAGCCGTCACGTCTCGGGGGGAATTACCACGATGATCAGCCGTCACGTCTCGGGGGGAATTACCACGATGATCAGCCGTCACGTGATCAGCCGTCACGTCTCGGGGGGAATTACCACGATGATCAGCCATCACGTCTCGGGGGAATTACCACGATGATCAGCCGTCACGTCTCGGGGGGAATTACCACGATGATCAGCCATCACGTCTCGGGCACTGGGACGATCGTCTGAAGCATCTCAGGAAGGACCAGGATCATGAGATGGACCATTGTGAAGACCAGTGAAGACACTGCGAAGGACCACAGCCGACGGACTACGACGAGGCTCGCTCTCAAGAAGCATCCAAATGACCTAGAAACATTCTCATCCAGCCACGCCCCCCCCCCAACAAGTTACAGCCGCCCCCCCCCAACAAGTTACAGCACTAACTAACACGGCGAGTTCCGAAAGTCATTAACAACATGTTGATGTATCAAGACCTTGACAGTTAACGACTACTTCAGTTATTGTCAGTTGATGTTCACGTCAAATACAACTTGAAATATTCTAGTTTTTGACATTTAATGACTACTTCAGTTGATGTTTACCTCGCAGTAAATTCTCATGAACAAATAAATGCCATCATTACATACCAGTCATGACACAGAAATACCTCAAAAGAAATCACCACCAGAAGGAAACAGCACTGTTGAGCACTTGTTGCAACTTGTACAAAATGTGTTGACGCTGTATACTGAAACAGGCTAGTGCAGCAGTCACGAACCCCCCCAATCACCACAACAACAATAGGTACCAACATTACCAACGTAAAACTACCTGGTGTACAACCACAGTTCATTTGTACCCAATCAAATGCATAAACCATACACATTTCACACAAGTGAAAGGATTGCTACTAGTACTACTACTACTACAATAATCAGCACACTGTATGATACACTTCCTTTTGTTATAGTAATACAAAAGTCCGACAGACAAATGCTTACACTCGGCAAAACAAACAAAACCGACGAAACAACACCGACATTCAAAACTTCATTGGTTACGGTTACTAAATACAAATGATAGAAATGTGAACGAGGTATTACCTCGATGAAGCCGTTTATAGAACCAACACCAAGTGCTACCAGTGGCCACGTCGCGAGACTTGAGCAAATCTCATCAAGTAAAAAGTGTGCTGAAAATAAACACATCCCACCCCAAAACGCAACTGACAAGATGCCACCCCACCTAACCCACCATACAAATGGTACAAGTCGTCGACACTGATCTCAATGCACCTATTTAGAAATTGCTTCAAAGCAATGCAATTACCATTACTCATCCACAATAATTATTTATCTTCTTAAATCAAGTATATTTGGTGGTATTTGATTGCACCCCCAGCAACTCATTTCATCTAACAATTCATTCCTCCATTATGGGCATCAAATTGAACCTGTCTACAAAGCATACTTCACCTTACTGATGTACAAAGAAACAGTAGTAGCCAATCAGAGGAAGAGAGGTTGAAGACAGTCGATCAATTGAAATGCATTTTATACATTAGACCTATAACCTGTGAAGAAATACTCTTTATGCCAAGCACAATCATGTATGATATGTAGGTCTAGACACACTACTTGCATACAACTACTGCAACTGTTAGAATCAATTAGCCATTTCCACAACTTGCAGATCCACTGTGTTGATATGTATAGATTTGCACGTGTAGTTAACCATACACCCACACTAGTGGCAAATCCCATCATAATCAATAGAGCACGCACTAATAGAAAGGTGAATCAAACAGCACAAATATCTTGGTAAAGAAGCAAACTAAATGCATGTACAAGACGTCAGACATGACAACAAAGTGGTATTGCACTATGTAAGCATGCAGTAGAATGATTCACACACCTGTTGAGCAAACCCATGACTTCACCACCGTGTTAGATCACCACTAAGACACAGCATTCACCAACGTCAATACTCTCACCAGACTGTCCTGGAAAATATTGGAGAAACCCCAAAAGCAAACCCCCCTTATGCCAGCTGAAATTATTATCTATTATCTTCTATTCTTTATCACATATCATTATTACAATTATCGTATTAGTTACACTTTAGTAAACTAGGCCCATATTAAGAAGCAATATACAGAAAATGCAAATTTGCAGTTGTTTAAAAGAACATGCGTGTTACAATTTTACAAATATTTTATTTTATTCTTAATAATTTGTTACCTATCTTAAATTTTACAAAATTTCCATTTAAATAATGCAGCAGAATATCATTGCATATAAATAACTTGCACCAATCAGATATGTAGAAAGAAATACAACACATTCAAGAAAGGCAAGACACAACAACATACACCTCGACACTAGCCAAGTTGGCATCAGTACTCACAGATGACATTTGCTCTTTCATTTTCACACCAAATACCCTGGAAATAACACTGAAGACATCCAATAGTACGCCCCTCCTAACAATATTATTAATTACTACAAGTGCAATTATTTAGTGTTGTTACTTGGTATTGCTCCATTAATTGTGCATTGCGCATAAAAAGCTTCATTCCAAATGTTATTATGCAACCTAGAAAAGGATTCTACAATGCCAGAGTTATTTAGCTTTGATTACATTCACACAGTAGCAACAATTGGACACACCTTTCGGGAGCAAGAGAAATCACAGGTCAACTACACCAACCAAGCTGGATTCAGTCTTCATTCCACCAAGCAAGGGTTCAGGCTTAACACTTTCAGTAAGTTTACCACCATGCTGGAAAACACTGAAGAAACCCCAACAGCAGCCCCCCTCATGACTGACGCAAAGTAAAAAAACTATACAACTTTATAAAAACTATTTCCAGTTGTCATCACCTTTACAACAGTAAAATGTTGCAATTAACTACAATTCTTACTTACTCTAGTTACAATGAAGTAATAAGAAACCATTACCATTATAATTATTCTAACACTTTTTAACGCAACATTTAGTTAGATTTTACATAATTTTGTTAACGGTAAAGTTTTCAATCATTTAAGTAAATTTAAATGCATTGTGCACAGATTACTAAACACTTTTTATAACAAAACACCTTCAATGCTAGCCAAGTTGGCATCAGTACTCACATTGCACTTTTGACAAAGATGACATTTGCACTTCTACACGTGGTATATTCACACCAAATACTCTGGAAACAACACTTGAACAAACACCAATAGTACCTCCCCCCAATACAGTACTGCAATTATTTAGTACAATCCATCTACAAGTGTATATTAGTCAAGTCATGTTTCAAAGGTACGAACAACTTGAAATTCAAACTAGAGGCAAGCTACTATAATTAGTGTCCATGCAACACATATTCCAGATGACATTTTCAAGATATAGATTTCACTGTGACTCAAGAACTATGCAGCAGAACAAGCCAATATAGTGATCTTTACACAACAATATCACAGATCATGAACAAATTGACACACCTTGTAAGAGCAAGAGAATGGCTTGAGGCCAACACTCAGGAATTCCATCACTGCAAAACACCCAACAGACACCACCCACGCCACAGCACAAATTGAACAATTATAATTCACTTATTACTACTTTTACTTTTAATCATTACTCCACATGGGATTCACATAAATAATTACTATCAATGTTTAATAATATTTGGTTCGATCAATTTATATATCATAACTGTGAATTAATTTGTATAAATTAAATACTGTGCATAAATTAAACGAACCTACAAAGTTATTACAAGTAACAGTACTCACAGCAACCTCGTCTAACGACATTCTCACTGTTCACCTCAGATACCCTGGAAATAGCACTGGAGAAACCCCAATAGTACCCCCCGGCATACAAATCACCATGCATGCAATTATGTGTGCAATCATATACTATTAGATCAACGGTGTAGTACAAAAAGCTTCATTCCAAATGTTATTATGCAGCCTAAAAAGGATTCTACAAAGTTGAGACAAAATATAAGAATGTCACAGCACAACTACTGGGTAATGATGAATGAAATTCATACAGCAAGAGAAACGTAGAGTAACCACTAGACCAACCAAGCTGGATTCAGCATTCATAGGAGACACTGCATCAACGGCTCAAAGCATATTCCACACTGCAAAACACTGAAGAATCCCCAATAGTAACAACCCCCCTCATGCCAAACAGCAACATTTTATGTTTTAATTAGCTTCATTTGTTATGCATTGTTTCTTGTTAACTGAGACTGATCATTAAATAAAGGCAACTTTATCATTAAATAAAGGCAACTTGATTGTTAAGTAACTCTACCAGATTTACATATTTAATTTATATAATTTTTCACATAATTTACTATTTTTTTCATAAAAAGTAATGAACTATGCTTAGAAACTGTTACACAGAAACAAGAGACACTAGCCAAGTTGGCTTTGGTACTCACACATCGCACTTTGTCAAAGATGACATTTGCACTTTCATATTCACATCAGATACCCTGGAAATAGCACTGGAGAAACCCCAATAGTACCCCCCGGCATACAACATCAAATTACTAAGTGAAATTAGTTATCACAGTTGTGCATTAAGAAAAGATTCATTCCAAACAGTACACGCCTAAAAAAGATTATACAATGCCTAGACAAAACAATAGATTGGTTAATAACAAAACAGGTTATTTTCAGTGACACAAGAATCGTACAGCAGGAACTAATCATTACGACAAAAGAATATCACACATTGTGAACAAATTGACACTTAGGATTCTGTGTGTGTGTGTGTGTGTGTGTGTGTGTGTGTGTGTGTGTGTGTGTGTGTGTGTGTGTGTGTGTGTGTGTGTGTGTGTGTGTGTGTGTGTGTGTGTGTATACATACATACATGCTGTAGTCTATTTGTGAATAACATTAATTATATACATCCATATGTATTTATATAATATATGCGTGTGTAATAGCTCATATATATATATATATATATATATATATATATATATATATATATATATACATACATATGCATATATGTAATTTAAAGGCATTATATAAACAAAGACAACTTATGCCATAATTAATTAACTTACTTTTGATGTATCATGATTTAGTAAACCATGACACATCAAAAGTAATTATGATTTGTATTATGATTGCAGATAGCACCATCAATGTGATATAGTATTTTTTATTATGGACAACCGGTGGTTAAAATTAACTGAACATACCAGTAAACCATAGTAAATTGTGATATTCACCATAGTAAACCATAGTAAAATGTGGTATTCACTGTAGTAAACCATAGTAAAAGGTAGTATTTACTATAGTAAACCATAGTAAATTGTGATATTCACTATAGTAAACCATAGTAAAATGTGGTATTCACTGTAGTAAACCATAGTAAAACGTAGTATTTACTATAGTAAACCACAGTAAAACGTAGTATTTACTATAGTAAACCATAGTAAATTGTGATATTCACCATAGTAAACCATAGTAACATGTGGTATTCACTGTAGTAAACCATAGTAAAACGTAGTATTTACTATAGTAAACCATAGTAAATTGTGATATTCACCATAGTAAACCATAGTAAAATATGGTATTCACTGTAGTAAACCATAGTAAAACATAGTATTTACTATAGTAAACCATAGTAAATTGTGATATTCAGTATAGTAAACTATAGTAAAATGTGGTATTCACTGTAGTAAACCATAGTAAAACGTAGTATTTACTGTAGTAAACCATAGTATATACTATGGTAAACCATAGTATTTACTATGGTAAAGCGTAGTATATATTCCGAAAAAACACTGTGTTTTACTGTAGTAAACCATAGTAAATTTACTGTAGTAAACCATAGTAAATTTTTAGCAGGGATGATAAAAATAGACTATGCTATGGGAATTTTAATGGGTTACTACGTTTTCTATTAGTTGTCTGGGCTATAAACCATAACAGATCCGTGGTAGATGCATCTGACAGTTTTGCATGAACAATTTAAAATAAGGCCATAAACAAAAACTGCTTATGTCATAATTAATTTACTTTTGTTATATCATGGTTTACTATATGGTTTCATGTTCATTTATCAAAATGTAGATAAATATACAAATTTAAATCGGTGATATCATGGTTTATCATGCAATTACCATGACTTTACCAGTAATCACAGTATTGTAAAAATTTAGTAAACTATTGTTGACTATAGCTTACTATGGATTTACTACAGTTCACTACAGTTTACTACATCTTCATGTGAATTTACTATGGTAAAAGCATAGTAAAACGTAGTATACTGTAGTTTACTATGAGTTACTATGGTTTTACTATAACTTACTATGGTTTACTATGTCTACGTACATATTTACTATGGTGAAAGCATGGTAAAATATAATATACTATGGTTTACTATGGTTTACTATGGATTTACCATAGTTTACTATAGTAAATTGTAGTACATTTTTAGCAGGGACTATGCATGGACTAATCCAACATGTCAATGAACCCACACGTAAACAAGGAAATGCCAACAATATCCTAGATCTTGTCTTCTTCACAAATAGACCTGGGTTAATAAAGAAACTAAATGTAGTAGACGGCATAGCAGACCACAACACTATTATCATTGATGTAAATATCTCACCCAAACGCAAACATCGCCCCAAACGAAAAAATTTCATCAGAAATAAAGCTGACCATCTTAACATCCAGAAATCTCTCGATGACTTCACACATGAATACTTCTCTTTAAACCAAAACATGACAGTCAATGACAAATGGAACCTTGTTTCAAAAAAATCATCAACATTATGAAACACTATGTACCAGTCCGTCTTACAACTTCCAGATACAACCTTCCCTGGTTCAATAAAGACTTGGGGGAAAAATGTGCAAAAGAAAGAAACGATTATATAAGAAAGCAAAAATATCTAGAAATCCAGAAGACTGGCAAGAGTTTTGTAACATCAGGAAAGACATGCACAAACACCTTCGTTCTGCTAGACTGTCCTATATAAATCAATTCCTAACAACTGCAATAACAGACAAACCGAAAGCATTCTGGAGTTTCATTTCCAAACTTAGACAAGATAACCAGGGTATTGGGGACCTCAACATTGCGGGAAACATAATTAGCGATGACAAGCAAAAAGCAGAAGCCTTAGGCAATCAGTTCAAAAGTGTCTTTACATATGAAGGAAATTCCAAGCTGCCAAATCTGAATGACAGCCCACATGGAAAAATACCCGAATTAACAATTTCACTTAAAGGAGTACATGACCAACTATCAAAAATTAACACCTCTAAATCGCAAGGACCAGATGGCATTCCACCATGGTTTCTAAACAGATATGCCTACCACCTAATACCAATAATACATGATATCTTCCAATCATCAGTTGACTCTGGTCAAGTCCCCAAAGCCTGGACCGAAGCAAACATAAGAGCAATTTTCAAGAAAGGAAACAGGGCAGAAACTTCAAACTACAGACCAATATCCTTAACACCTGTGATTTCTAAACTTCTTGAACACATAATTCATAGCCACATCATGAAACACCTTGAACAATTAACATCACATCCTAACTGACCACCAACATGGTTTTCGTGCAAAAAGATCAACAGAAACTCAATTAATTCAAACTGTCCATGACATAAGCAAATATCTAGATGAAAAGAAATCTGTAGACATGGCCATTCTAGACTTCACTAAAGCATTCGACAAAGTTCCACATAAAAGACTAATCCACAAACTAAAATACTATATGGCATCACAGGCCCAATATCGTCATGGATAGAAAGCTTCCTTGCAGAAAGAACTCAACAGGTTGTAATAAATGGATCAGCATCCAAACCAATTAAAGTCACCTCAGGGAACCGTACTGGGGCCCTTACTTTTCTTACTTTACATAAATGATCTACCCAACAATCTCACTTCAAACGTTCGCCTTTTTGCAGATGCCTGCCTACTATATCAACCAATTAAATCAGACAATGACATTTCTCTCCTCCAAAATGATCTAATCAAACTTGAGGAATGGCAAAACACCTGGCTTATGAAATTCAATCCCACCAAATGCTTCACAATGACATTAGCCTCAAGAAAACCGACACCAAATATTTACACCTTCTGTGGCCAACAACTTAAATCTGTTCAATCACATTGTTATCTTGGTGTACAAATATCAAATACATTAAATTGGACAGCACAATGCAACTCAGTCGCTAGGAAAGCACAACAGACTCTAGGAGTCAATAGGAGAAATCTAAACAAATGCCCAACCCACATTAAGTCAATAGCCTACACAACCCTTGTCCGACCAATACTTGAATATGCATCAGCATCATGGGATCCACACTGCCTAAAACATATTAAAACCTTAGAAAGAATCCAAAGACAAGCTGCCAGATGTTGTACACATAACTATACTAGAGAACCAGGAACAGTAACCCAACTTTTTAAAGACCTCCAGTGGGACACCCTCCAAACAAGAAGAAAAATTAAAAGACTTAGCATAATATACAAAATGGAACATAACCTTATAGATATTCCGCTAGATCACTATATCCAACACAACACTAGAACCTCACGTAAACATGACAGTCAGTTCTTGCAAATTAGATACTCTGCAAACATATTTGGAAGCAGCTTCTTCCCAACAACAATTAAGGAATGGAATTCTCTCCCCTCAAACACTGTCTCAAGTAAATCACTAAAATCATTTCAGAATAGTTTAATCCAACATTTTAACAATTAAGTCAGATGACCCATGATATTTTGCCAGTTAAGATACAGATAGGAAAAGTCACCATGTAGAGTGCCCTTTTACAGTGCTGTAATGCTACGCAATGCAAACATTATCTGAACGTGATGGGACAATTATTCAAGAGAATGAACTTCATACATGACGCAATAGACGGTCTGTCATGATTTTAAAAAGCCTAATACTTTACAGTGATAAACTGTATGGACATTCTCTTCTTCTTGTGATTTTTTCACACAGAAGAATGCAGAATACAGTTATATTTGCGATTGATGTTATGAGATTGTGTCATCTGTATACATGTTGATATTACGTACTGAATGACTCGTGTTGTAATAAAACACTGAATAGATTGTATGGATTGTGAAACAATACAAACACTTTGTTATATTTCATGCACGCTGGCAACATGAACTATTACGAAAAGTTGAGAAATGTGTGAAACGTCCATTGATGGGCCATTTGTGAGTGCATATAACAGTATTAAACAGGGCTGTCTACTTGAACAAAATATTTTTCCGTAATGCTGGAAGGGATGTTGGGCGGGGCGGCGGGTTGGTGGTGGAGGGCTACTCAATGATGGTTGGTGGCAGTTGCTGGGAGGAGCTTCTACTACTACTACTACTACTACTACTATTTCTACTACTACTACTACTATTTCTATCTACATTTCTACTACTTCTACTACTACTATTTCTACTACTACTACTACTATTTCTACTACTACTACTATCTACTACTATTTCTACTACTACTATTTCTACTACTACTACTACTACTACTACTACTACTACTACTACTGCTACTGCTACTACTACTATTACTACTACAGGCAGTGCCACCCCTGTTATCCACTCCCCACCCCTATAGTAATTAATCAACCCTTTCTCATTCCCTGGGTCTGGGTTTGCCCCCTGCCCAACCACCAGCTTCATATACTGATCAATTGCAACAAATGAATTGTTACATTTTCTTAGGCACAACCTCTGGGCATGAACGTTTTTGGAAGTTCTTTTATGTGTATACTAGTCTCAAATGCTTATTTCCATAATGCAGGAGCAGTTTCCGTACTACCATAATCTGAGGTCAATTTCCGTAACGATTAAGGAAATCGATAATGGTAGGCAGCCCTGTATTAAATAATATTCATATCTGCATGGTATTGGGGTATATGCATTGCAGTTGGCGTTTTTGTGTTGCGAGTGGATTGCTAATTATCTGCCAATGTCAATCTACAGTATGGAAGAGATTGTAGGCCGTCACACTGCACAGTTCACCGTGCATGCAACACCTATACAAGTATCATACTTGTCCATTGTAGAGCAGCGACTATGGATGGTTCGTAGGGTTAATCCAGTTAACAAACGCTGGTCTAGTTCACGTTGCCAATGTAGTTACTGTATAAGTATGTTAGGTAGTAGGGTTAATTATCATCAGTAATTTTTACGACCAAAACCTTGTTCTTCCAGTAATCAAATATTAAACCCACACACGTTTACAAGACAAACATTATTAAAATGGAATAGATGGAGACAGAAATAATCACAACTACGTGAAAACCGGTACCCGTTTGGAGAACTTGGTACAGGAGTTAAACCTGGCCTCTGTAGCTAAGCTATTCCACATACCCGTTTAGAGAACTCAGCATGTGGTGATAAGTAAACTGCTCATAAGAAGTTATTCAGTACCCGTTTTGAGAACTTGGTACACAAGTTGGAGTAACAACATTGGAGTAACAACAGAGACAACGTAGTATGGTTAACAACGTTATTTTATTTATATCAAACAAAGTAGGTCACAACATTGCCAAAATCGTTTGAATAGAGCACTGCATGATTAATATTACCAGAACAGGCCAGAATTGTCGAAACAAGCCACAAATCATTGCATGTTTAAATTACTAAGGCATGTTTAAATTACTAACAGAGTACTAATTTAATAGCATTTATCTATTATACTCTATTACATTATACTCTATTACATACCAGGTATTTCCTTATGGCAATTGTTTTGCTTCATCATAATTTTTTTAATTTTATATTTGAAAAGCATTTAATTTACACATTGAACTGAATAAGTTTATTGATAACCTAAAAAGTTTCTATCAATCAATTAGTTCAGTTGTTACATCATATCTGATTGATAACTAAAATGCAAAAAGGATAATATATTTTAATAACTTATTGACAATGATCAACATTACTGTAGTTTCTACCCAGAATATTATTTCTTAATATTATTAATAGCAGCAATTAATTACTAATTATATTTTTACTTTATTATTTAAATTACCAGATGTCTGGAAGATGGTTAATGTTAACCTACTTTAGCGTTTACAATTTTGATGCCAAACAATGAGGGTAAATACTGCGAGCCGGGTACCCAACCCTAACTCCCTTTAGGGAGGGGGAGGTACGATTTCCCAAGTGCTCCAACAGTGAAAGGAGTGTTCTCTCCCCCCTCATTCACAATTTCCGCAGCCGAATTGATGAGAGTTCGCTAGATAAAATAGATAAAACCATATAGTTATCAGCATTTCACCAGCGCGTCCTTCCAAGTCAGATGATGTCTGAAGGACTTGTGCCGTCTCGAATCAGCCAAACCAACGAATCAGATCAGAAGACATCACAGAATCGTACACGCTTTTGCCTCGCCCAACGTCTACGTAGAAGCCCACAGGTCCAGGAAGAGGAGAAGATTGTGGTCGCTCACGGGAACCCCTTGTGTAGTGTAGTAGAGGTGAAACGGACAGGATCATCTAGCAGCCATAACCTGATGAACCTGCAAACACACTGGCTTACCTAACCTACTTGGATCGTATCTCGAGGACCACAACGGGCAGTAAGGATCGAGTCGACAAAGCAGGTCAACCGGTGGGCAGACAGGGATGATTGGACGTCGCATCTCCTGAAGGACCACAGCACGCAGACAGGGATGATTGGACGTCGCATCTCCTGAAGGACCACAGCCGCAGACAGGGATGATTGGACGTCGCATCTCCTGAAGAACCACAGCCCCAGACAGGGATGATCGGACGTCGCATCTCCTGAAGGACCACAGCACGCAGACAGGGATGATCAGACGTCGCATCTCCTGAAGGACCACAGCGCGCAGACAGGGATGATCGGACGTCGCATCACGTGAAGAACCACAGCACGCAGACAGGGATGATGGACGTCGCATCTCCTGAAGGACCACAGCGCGCAGACAGGGATGATCGGACGTCGCATCTCCTGAAGGACCACAGCGTGCAGACAGGGATGATCAGCCGTCTATCTCAGGGAAGGACCATGATGACCAGCCGTCACATCTCGGGGGAAGGACCACGATGACCAGCCGTCACATCTCAGGGAAGGACCACCGCGAGCAGACAGGGATGATCAGCCGTCACGTCTCAGGGTAGGACCACAGCACGCAGACAGGGAAGATCAGCCGTCACATCTCGGGGGAAGGACCATGATGACCAGCCGTCACGTCTCGGGGGGAATTACCACGATGATCAGCCGTCTCGGGGAAGGACCACGATGACCAGCCGTCACATCTCGGGGAAGGACCACAGCGAGCAGACAGGGTTGATCAGCCGTCACGTCTCGGGGGAAGGACCACGATGATCAGCCGTCACGTCTCGGGGGGAATTACCGATGATCAGCCGTCACGTCTCGGGGGGAATTACCACGATGATCAGCCGTCACGTCTCGGGGGGAATTTCCACGATGATCAGCCATCACGTCTCGGGGAAGGACCAGAGCACGCAGACAGGGATGATCAGCCGAGCAGACGTCACGTCTCAAGGAACAACCAGTGTGCAGACAGGGATGATCAGCCACAGCAGGCAATTTGATGATCAAACGTCATATCAGGAAGGACCATGACAGGCAGACTGGGACGATCGACTGAAGCATCTCAGGAAGGACCAGGATCGTGAGATGGACCATTGTGAAGACCAGTGAAGACACTGCGAAGGACCACAGCCGACGGACTACGACGAGGCTCGCTCTCAAGAAGCATCCAAATGACCTAGAAACATTCTCATCCAGCCACGCCCCCCCCCAACAAGTTACAGCACTAACTAACACGGCGAGTTTCCGAAAGCCATTAACAACATGTTGATGTATCAAGACCTTGACAGTTAACGACTACTTCAGTTATTGTCAGTTGATGTTCACCTCAAATACAACTTGAAATATTCGAGTTTTTGACATTTAATGACTACTTCAGTTGATGTTTACCTCGCAGTAAATTCTCATGAACAAATAAATGCCATCATTACATACCAGTCATGACACAGAAATACCTCAAAAGAAATCACGACCAGAAGGAAACAGCACTGTTGAGCACTTGTTGCAACTTGTACAAAATGTGTTGACGCTGTATACTGAAACAGGCTAGTGCAGCAGTCACGAACCCCCCCAATCACCACAACAACAATAGGTACCAACATTACCAATGTGAAACTACCTGGTGTACAACCACAGTTCATTTGTACCCAATCAAATGCATAAACCATACACATTTCACACAAGTGAAAGGATTGCTACTAGTACTACTACAATAATCAGCACACTGTATGATACACTTCCTTTTGTTATAGTAATAAACAGTCCGACAAATGCTTACACTCGGCAAAACAAACAAAACCGACGAAACAACACCGACATTCAAAACTTCATTGGTTACGGTTACTAAATACAAATGATAGAAATGTGAACGAGGTATTACCTCGATGAAGCCGTTTATAGAACCAACACCAAGTGCCACCAGTGGCCACGTCGCGAGACTTGAGCAAATCTCATCAAGTAAAGTGTGCTGAAAATAAACACATCCCACCCCAAAACGCAACTGACAACATGCCACCCCACCCACCATACAAATGGTACAAGTCGTCGACACTGCTCAATGCACCTATTTAGAAATTGCTTCAAAGCAATGCAATTACCATTACTCATCCACAATAATTATTTACCTTCTTAAATCAAGTATATTTGGTGGTATTTGATTGCACCCCCAGCAACTCATTTCATCTAACAATTCATTCCTCCATTATGGGCATCAAATTGAACCTGTCTACAAAGCATACTTCACCTTACTGATGTACAAAGAAACAGTAGTAGCCAATCAGAGGAAGAGAGGTTGAAGACAGTCGATCGATTGAAATGCATTTTATACATTAGACCTATAACCTGTGAAGAAATACTCTTTATGCCAAGCACAATCATGTATGATATGTAGGTCTAGACACACTACTTGCATACAACTACTGCAACTGTTAGAATCAATTAGCCATTTCCACAACTTGCAGATCCACTGTGTTCATATGTATAGATTTGCACGTGTAGTTAACCAGACACCCACTAGTGGCAAATCCCATCATAATCAATAGAGCACGCACTAATAGAAAGGTGAATCAAACAGCACAAATATCTTGGTAAAGAAGCAAACTAAATGCATGTACAAGACGTCAGACATGACAACAAAGTGGTATTGCACTATGTAAGCATGCAGTAGAATGATTCACACACCTGTTGAGCAAACCCATGACTTCACCACCGTGTTAGATCACCACTAAGACACAGCATTCACCAACGTCTTTTCAATACTCTCACCAGACTGTCCTGGAAAATATTGGAGAAACCCCAAAAGCAAACCCCCTTATGCCAATTGAAATTATTATCTATTATCTTCTATTCTTTATCACATATCATTATTACAATTATCGTATTAGTTACACTTTAGTAAACTAGGCCCATATTAAGAAGCAATATACAGAAGATGCAAATTAAATTGTTATCAAAAGAACATGCGTTACAATTTTACAAATATTTTATTTTATTATGCCAATAATTTTTTTTAATTTAATACCTATCTTAAATTTTACAAAAGTTCCATTTAAATAATGCAGCCGAATACCATTGCATATAAATAACTTGCACCAATCACAGATATGTAGAAAGAAATAAAACACATTCAAGAAAGGCAAGACACCACAACATACACCTCGACACTAGCCAAGTTGGCATCAGTACTCACAGATGACATTTGCTCTTTCATTTTCACACCAAATACCCTGGAAATAACACTGAAGACATCCAATAGTACGCCCCTCCTAACAATATTATTAATTACTACAAGTGCAATTATTTAGTGTTGTTACTTGGTATTGCTCCATTAATTGTGCATTGCGCATAAAAAGCTTCATTCCAAATGTTATTATGCAACCTAGAAAAGGATTCTACAATGCCAGAGTTATTTAGCTTTGATTACATTCACACAGTAGCAACAATTGGACACACCTTTCGGGAGCAAGAGAAATCACAGGTCAACTACACCAACCAAGCTGGATTCAGTCTTCATTCCACCAAGCAAGGGTTCAGGCTTAACACTTTCAGTAAGTTTACCACCAAGCTGGAAAACACTGAAGAAACCCCAACAGCAGCCCCCCTCATGACTGATGCAAAGTAAAAAAACTATACAACTTTATAAAAACTATTTCCAGTTGTCATCACCTTTACAACAGTAAAATGTTGCAATTCTTACTTACTCTAGTTACAATGAAGTAATAAGAAACCATTACCATTATAATTATTCTAACACTTTTTAACGCAACATTTAGTTAGATTTTACATAATTTTGTTAACGGTAAAGTTTTCAATTATTTAAGTAAATTTAAATGCATTGTGCACAGATTACTAAACACTTTTTATAACAAAACACCTTCAATGCTAGCCAAGTTGGCATCAGTACTCACACTGCACTTTTGAACAAAGATGACATTTGCACTTCTACACGTGGTATATTCACACCAAATACTCTGGAAACAACACTTGAACAAACACCAATAGTACCTCCCCCCAATACAGACTGCAATTATTTAGTACAATCCATCTACAAGTGTATATTAGTCAAGTCATGTTTCAAAGGTACGAACAACTTGAAATTCAAACTAGAGGCAAGCTACTATAATTAGTGTCCATGCAACACATATTCCAGATGACATTTTCAAGATATAGATTTCACTGTGACTCAAGAACTATGCAGCAGAACAAGCCAATATAGTGATCTTTACACAACAATATCACAGATCATGAACAAATTGACACACCTTGTAAGAGCAAGAGAATGGCTTGAGGCCAACACTCGGGGAAATTTCCCTCACTGCAAAACACCCAACAGACACCACCCACGCCACAGCACAAATTGAACAATTATAATTCACTTATTACTACTTTTACTTTTAATCATTACTCCACATGGGATTCACATAAATAATTACTATCAATGTTTAATAATATTTGGTTCGATCAATTTATATATCATAACTGAATTAATTTGTATAAATTAAATACTGTGCATAAATTAAACGAACCTACAAAGTTATTACAAGTAACAGTACTCACAGCAACCTCGTCTAACGACATTCTCACTGTTCACCTCAGATACCCTGGAAATAGCACTGGAGAAACCCCAATAGTACCCCCCGGCATACAAATCACCATGCATGCAATTATGTGTGCAATCATATACTATTAGATCAACGGTGTAGTACAAAAAGCTTCATTCCAAATGTTATTATGCAGCCTAAAAAGGATTCTACAAAAAATATAAGAATGTCACAGCACAACTACTGGGTAATGATGAATGAAATTCATACAGCAAGAGAAACGTAGAGTAACCACTAGACCAACCAAGCTGGATTCAGCATTCATAGGAGACACTGCATCAACGGCTCAAAGCATATTCCACACTGCAAAACACTGAAGAATCCCCAATAGTAACAACCCCCCTCATGCCAAACAGCAACATTTTATGTTTTAATTAGCTTCATTTGTTATGCATTGTTTCTTGTTAACTGAGACTGATCATTAAATAAAGGCAACTTGATCATTAAATAAAGGCAACTTGATTGTTAAGTAACTCTACCAGATTTACATATTTAATTTATAATTTTTCACATAATTTACTATTTTTTTCATAAAAAGTAATGAACTATGCTTAGAAACTGTTACACAGAAACAAGAGACACTAGCCAAGTTGGCTTTGGTACTCACACATCGCACTTTGTCAAAGATGACATTTGCACTTTCATATTCACATCAGATACCCTGGAAATAGCACTGGAGAAACCCCAATAGTACCCCCCGGCATACAACATCAAATTACTAAGTGAAATTAGTTATCACAGTTGTGCATAAGAAAAGATTCATTCCAAACAGTACACGCCTAAAAAAGATTATACAATGCCTAGACAAAACAATAGATTGGTTAATAACAAAACAGGTTATTTTCAGTGGCACAAGAATCGTACAGCAGGAACAAATCATTACGACAAAAGAATATCACACATTGTGAACAAATTGACACACCTTGTGAGCGAGATAAGCCAGATTAACAACTACACGAACCAAGCTGGATTCAGCATTCACAGGATTCACTGCATCAATGGCTCACGGCCAACACTCGGGAATTCAACCACTGCAAAACACTGAAGAATCCCCCAACAGTAACAACCCCCCTCACGCTAGAACAATAGTTATGTATAACTAGTCACACCATTTGTTTTGTCAATCAACATTCCAGTTACTAGTTATCTGTATAAACAAATAATTATCTATAGCAATAATAAAAACTTACCACAACATGTACTATAGAAGTTGTAATATTAACTTTGACACCTAGAAAAGAATTATCGTGCCATCAGTAACAAAATACTGGAAATTGTATCGGAAATGTCAAGAACGAAATATCGGTAGATTTCAGTGATCAAGACTCACACAGCAGGAACAAAGTGACACACCTTGTGAGAGCAAGAGAAACCAGATTACTACACCAACCAAGCTGGATTCGGCATCCATCAGATTCACTGCATCAATGGCAGCCAACGCAACGCTTTCAAGAATTCCACCACAGTACTGGAAAATGCTGGAAGACACCAGTCGTTATCTCCCCCCCCACATGTCAAACGCAGTGCAAGTGATACTATACATTTACATCTTCACTACACAATTAATACAGCCATTCATGAACCCTCCTCAATCAAATACAACCTGTACTGTATTCTAAACAATACTGTACAAAATGTTACCACAGTTTACAAGTCACCATTAATATTCCATAAAAATCCAAAAAAAACATTGCCGTCAATACATGAAATATACTGCAAACTGGTTGAAAATCTCGTTATGAGAAATATCCTGCAAACTAGTTGAAAATCTCGTTATGAGAAAAACATGTTTAAATATCCTACAAAAAGTGAAAAACTGCTAGTTATCAGTGAAAGCTAAAACAGCCTGGAAGAAGAAACATTTTACTTGAAACTTACAGTACACGTGATCAAAGCAGCAGAAGTTCCCACACTTTACGCAGGGCAAGCCAAACGAACCATCATCTTATAGCCAAAGTGGCTCCTACATTCGCGCAGTGCATCGAGATGACACATGGTCAATCCCACCAAGCATGTCTGCAAATAACTACAGCATCCCAAATAGTACCCCCAACAATTTCAGTTAAAATACTACTTGTATACTGTAATAGTTCATTTACATTATTGGTAGTAGCAGTTATTTTAACGTGCAACGCAAGCGTTATTAATGTAGATTAATCCAGAGCATAATCAGCAGACACCAATAAACCATTTCTTACATCATATGTAACACCTGTTTAGGAACAAAGTATCAATCCAAACAAAGAAACTAAAGTCAAGCAGTCTATAGAAGTTCAAGCAGACATGGCTTACTAACAAGAAGTGCATCTTGTGTAGACAAAAGAGAATCCACCACAACGGGTCCAGGTACTGAAGATCACACCAGGTTATTTTACATCCCCAAACTCTGCAAAATAAGGATCCAAAACACATACCCTACAAACTACACTACCAGTTAACATACCAATTAGACAAACCTATTACATATAGAAAGAACCAACATCCAATTTTGTAGTGCTGCTAATCAAAAGCGACTACCTGATAATTACTTTGTTGCAATGTTTACTAAAACAATGTTACCATTTTAATAATTGCTTTATCAGTTATGTTCATTATTGTTTACAATATAATACATGTTCCATGACAATATTCACACACAATACCAATCTACCTCCGTATGACCATCTCTCCCTCACCATTCACTCAGCCCTTCCTATAGCTCCCAGTACACTGGAAAAGATATGCTACATCCCTCCAACCCATTTACTTTACGCCAATGTCAAATTTACACACGACTTGCATCCCAAAAATTGAGTTACCAGGTGATATTAGCATTATATTAGTTATATAAACTTGTTCACAATAACTTGGCACAAATTGTTTACATTTTTAGATGCAATTATTCACAAAACACGTTTCCCACCATCCATGGCATGGAGCAATTATAAAACTTATTCACAATCTCTTAGAAGAAATTATTTACTCCTTCAGATAGTTACTTGGAAAACAATGCAGATTACCATCGTTTTACTTCCCGCAGTTCCTTTAGTATCACCAAACATGACCGATCCATTTCTTTCTATATCTTCCACCTTGTTTGTTAGACTGAAAAAATACCTTCAACATCCTATGCTACTATAGATTTCCAGCCAGCTGGCACTAATTACTATAGTCAAAACATGTCATGAGTGAATATGCAAGGTTTACACAACTTCAAGAATAATTTGCAAAATCCCAAAATACAAGTTATCCAACAATTTTAATGTGTACAATTTATATAATCAATTAACTTTAACAACTTTAGATTATCAATAATATCCACATAAACGCAGTTACCTTTGCCCTTATAACCATCTTGCCCGACAGACATGAACAGTTTGGTTTCAACCCTCTATTATTCCTTGCAGCTTGTAGTGCACTGTAAAAAGATGCGCGACATTCCAACCGACACCGAGAGCAACTTTTGTTGCATCATTAGTTACACGAAATTTACACAACCAAATTGTCAATTACAACTTTACAATCAAATATCATATTACTGCTTAAATGACTGGAGAAAAAAAATTATGACTGGAGAAAATTGCAACAACCAAATAATTTAGTTTACACATGTTTACCAAACACTTTTACAATGACCTCTTAGCAGAAATAAGTTTACATTCTTCTACAATACAATTAGTTGGAATTTAATACAGATTACCATCACTGTTCACTTGAAGAAGTTCCTTCAGCATCACCAAACACGACTACCCCGGTAGTCCATTTACTCGTACACCTTCCATCTTGTGTTTGTTACTGTAAAATACCTTCAACATCCCACGCTCCCGCACATCTCCAGCAAGCTGGTACTATACACATTGTACGATACTTTACATCCAAATGATGCATTTGTTTTACAGTAATGTAACATTTACAGCAGTTCAACAATAACTTAAGATACAAGTTACCATTTATCAGAATAACCGCAGTAATTCCATCTTAGTATTAACAAACACACTGCTACCTTTGATCAGATAACCACCTCGCCTGACAGACGTTCAGTTTGCTTCAAACTTCCTACTATTTCTGGCAGTTTGTCGAGTACTGCAAAAACATGCGCGACATCCCAAACGACACAAGCAACCTCTACTGCTTTACAAGTTTATGACAAATCTACAAATGCTCCTAGTCCTCTTACAAAACACTACAGAAGAACTAGACTATCGCTTTACACACTGATTACACCAAACTTATTCACAATGACTACGATTACAAGTATAGACATTTAGTTGGAAAACAATTCAGGTTACCATCTCAGTTCAATTCTTCAAGCAGCTGTTTAGTATCACCAGATATGACCACTGCATTTCCTTCTATATCATCCACCTTGTCTTTATTAAACTGCAAAATTCTTTCAACATCCCACACATTTCCAGCAAGTTGGCACTATACAAATTTCTGGTTATTTGATTGCAATCAGACAACTTATATTGCTGTATACTACACAAAACAGCACTACAAACAAATGTATAGCCATTATATACTCATGCAGCCATTCGAAATCAATGGGTAATAAATGCAACCGCTACCTGTAGGGCTTCTTAGTTACTGTATCAGCTTGTATGTCGAGAACACAACCACTTCACTTGAAGTAATGCTAGTCCTTCGTTGACGAGATAATTACTTGAACACTTGAAGCAATGCTAGTCTTTCCATCTTGACGAAGACTGCAAAAGATGCTTGCAACTCCTCCGACCAACACAATCCGTACGTTTACAACACAGGCTCCTTGCAATCATTTGTAGTTTACACTTCTCATAGTTTATACACATAAAATAACACACCTTCAAAAACCATTCAAATGTGTTGAAGACATAATCACAAACAAAAAGAAATACGAATCCAAGGTTTCTTTCTTGTAAACAAAATAAAAAACTGCAAGTAAAAAATTCACCAACCACACTAAAAAGAGATCCAACATACCATCAGTGATGCTTTCTTGAAATGATGTCTTAAAACTTTCAGGGCAAAAATGCGGACACCAAATCCTCTTCCATTTTGATGCTTGCTGTAAACACTTAACCTATCCATATTTCCTGATAACATCGCTTAAAATTCTACAATTTAGTGCTCTTATTGACAAGTTCTTCAACATTAATACTGTCTACTATTTCTTTGTGATTACCAAATGCTATACTTCTCGGTATGTCCTCTGCTGTCAATGTCGTAAAACAAATGTAAATTCAAAAAAGTTGTCCAACAACATACCCCTCGTTTTTTTTATGGATTCCTATTGCTATTGTTTACTTGCAAAGTTTGTCGATGATGCCTGTCAGGAAGAGCCACTTTCTTTGTGTGCAAAGTACCCACTCCAACTCGATGTGAACTGCAAAAGATGCGGACACCACACCTCGACCCTAGCACCGTCATTACCAAGAATGTTCAGCCAAGGCAAGAAGTATTTACTTTACACCGTAAAACATGCCAAGAATTTTCAGCAAAGGCAAGAAAAAATTACTTTATACTGTAAATCTGCTACATTTATCCGAGTTCAAAGGATTCCAATATCCATCGAGTTAATATACATGTACCGGTAACATTTTCCACCAATAAGACATTCATTCGTCACATCCTGTTAGAACTACCAACTTGCATGGTATGACTGTTACAGGTGTCGCTTGTCAGGTTTTCACGAGCTGTTAGGAACTGCCAACTTGCACAGTATGTCTGTCACGAGTGTCGAAGGGCCAGTAACGTTTACTCGCAGTTTGTTGAGGATCTGTTCATTCTGTTGTTTGGGACGATCTGTTGTTTAGGGTCATGAACTGCAAAAGATGCGCGTCACCCCACCTGGACCCACCCATGTTTGCTATTTAATGTTTTGGCAAGAACGATTATGCACATTAGTCCACATAAATTTACTTCAATAATAACCAATGTTATTTATCTTATACTTATCAACCAATACGATACTTGCTTACTTCACATGGGTTTTCGTGGGACACAAGGGAGTACCAATAACTTCTACCTGCATGGTATATCTGTCAGGAATGTCGACAACCACTGTCTTGTTTCAAACTATTCGATCCAACTTCATGTGAACTGCAAAAAGATGCACTACACCACACCTGCACCCAATTATCTTCGGACACCAATTTATGAATTCCTCCTTTGGAATATACTATACCCCTACCAATAGGCATTTGCATGTATACGTCTCCTCATTTATACGTTATGCAATTTACTTCTACTAACCTCACTTTTTCATCAAAATCATTCCAAATTGCGTGGCTAGTTACATAAACAGCATTTCACAACTTGATAAGGCCATTCTGCCGGCCTGTATAAATTTGCCTCAAATATTAGAACTCTGAAATACTTGTGAAAACTGCTGCCTTTATGTGTAAAACTCATACTTGATTCTGTCACCAATCTGTACTTGCTTGCAGTGTCAAATGGTTCAATTTGCATGTCATGAATCTTTTCAGTCTTTCATGTTTGTCTGGTCTGTTTCAAGCTATTCTCATCCTTGTAGTAATGGAACTGTAAAAGATACTTGACAGCCCCCCACATTTCAAAGCTATCTTAATTTTATTTCTCCACTTTTTTTAAACAAGAATTAACCAATACCATTATAAGCTTGCAAACTTATAGCATTAAAATAATTAGTTATCTGTTCGAGATAAGTTTGGGTTACTAGACCAATTACTTAAAACCTTAAAGATAAAGACCTTTAGGTTAGTATTCAAAATAGGATTTAACACATCTTCAATAGCTTTAGTATTAATGTTTTTATGTTAACATTGACAGAGAAGAGATTACCATTGAATGACAATAATTTGCAGATCTTGTTATGAGGATTCGTGAAGTATCGCCATTCGTTGTGTAGAAGCCAATTTCATTCTTGATGTCATTAGTAATCAACTGCTGGAAATAAACTGAACTGTTGGTAAGCCCCCACCCTACCCCAAAGTGTAATAATGCATAAACCCTTCTGCATTTATCATAACTTGGTTAACATCTGCCGTTTGTCACGACTCCATACTTAACTATTAATGTTCTCTAACTAAGCCTATCTAACAAGAAGCCACTTGTAATTGATCCAGATCATAGCAAAACCAATTATAATACATTATGAAATAAATTAAACATTTGTTCTGGCAGACCGCAGTCCAGCTAAGGAATAGCTAATCAAACAATGCGATACACATCTGTTCAACTCTACATCTTCAATTTCAAGCAAAACTAAGCCATGCTAATATTACAAATAGCTTCCAGTGTACCAATGTATTTTTTCAGCCAATGAAAATGAATTTTACAATTTATTTAAGTTTTTGTGGGAAACTAAACAACCACTTACGACGTATACTGTAGCATGATTATCAAGAATAAATGCATGCTTCACAAAGTAACTTACTTAGCAAAAGAGCACTTAGTAAACATGTTACTTAATTCATCAACGCCAGCAGGGCATGACTTTCATTGGAAAAATTCCCACTTACGAATAACAATGGTATACACTGTTTGAATATGCTGTCAAAATGAAGCCGTAGTTATTTTCATTGTTGTGTATCAGCACGGAGTCATCCCACTGGGGCAGTGTATCATGACGATCGTGACCGTGTTGTATCTTGGTATGAGGGGTTTAGTGTACTTGCAGATACCATGGGGTATACCGGGGAAACGCTCAGCTTAACTGGAACGAAACTTGTGAGCACCCAAAACCCCCCAATACAAGTTAGTTGGACATGCAATAAATGAAACGTTATAGAACATTTCTGTGATATAAAGCACACAACCGATCTTTATTTAGATATCAGCTTGAATCAAATCAAACTTTCATCCCAATTAAATATCACTCTAGCAAAATGACAATTCCTGTATGTGATAGGGACTATTTTCGGATATCTATGAAAGTTCATTGTCAACAGTGTGTGCAATCATCACCTAATACCCGATTTCCAGAAACCGGAAAAAAATATGCAGCAAAATTCATAAAAATTTCAATTTACTTATTTTAATATTAGTACAAAACAACAGAATCAGCAACTTGTGAAACTGCAATACATGAAACCAAGGTAGTAGCTCCAAATGATTCACTACCGCATGGGTACTAGTCAACTCCTTCCATCTATAGCCAATATATTATGTCAACAAATCAACAACCTGTATAACCAGTAAAAAACATTTATAAAAACTGCAAAAGCAGAACACTGCGATACAAAAATAATAGTGTAAATATATTCAACAATACTCATGTAATTCACTGTACAAGGAACGAGTAGCAGCAGTGACTTACGACTGGATTACCCATGACGGAAACCAGCTTTCAGTGTTGGTAGGTCTTTGACCGTCAACCATCCACTGACTGAAAACAAATCAAAATCACAGATCACATTCATGTTTAGAACAATTGTCATCGACATGATTTAAGGTTCACAGCAGTTCCTCTATTTTCGGACATCTTTCAATTCTCTAAAGAAACTGTCCAATCCCAACGGATCATCTGCATCACTACTAGAGTCACTCTCATTAGCATCACAGCCAACAGCTATTTGGTTCATGTATGTATAATCCATATGCACAGACCCAGAACCATAAATGCTATTGGCATTACGTGACCTTCCAGTGAAGGCATCGTGCGTCATACAGCGACCAGAATTCTCTTCTACGTCATACTTTGCGTTGCGCGACGTACATTCCAACAGGACATGTATCCGCATACTCGGTGATTTACTCGTCCTGTTTTTAGCTTTCTTCCACATCGTTTGTCCTAGCAGAACACGCAAGTCTGCGTAGACGGTATCGCTTGAATTACGTGGAGCCATGGCATACACGTAAAATGAATCAGATGTTGAATTTTATAATCACATAATTACAGGCAAATAATCACCTTTTACGTGAATTCGGCTTGCATCCGCCTCGGCAGTGCCATCGGCTTCGCGCGACCTAGGCCAATAAATGCCACAAAATGCTCATCATCGTAGGTACAAGTATCCTGTTATATACACCATAAAGCTGATCTGTGATTAATTCGAGATCCCCTACACGAGCACAGCTGTCCTAAATTAGGAAGTTTTTATCAACAACATGGCGGCAGCATAGATGACGTAGACGAATCGTTTTCTTTGTCCCAACGGACATTTTCTAACGCATGTGAAGTTCAAAGAAATACGGCCATCGAGATTATCTCTCCCGCAAAACACCTCCTATATAATACGATACAGCGAAGAGAACAACTCTGAAGAAACCAAACCGCGACGAAACATCTAGAAGCTCAACCGCAACCTCAAACACTATCTGCCCAACTTTCCTCCGCTTCGTAATGACGCACTGCGTGATGGTCCTACTTTATATAGCAACGGCTATTTCACATACTGTAGTATTGCTACGCGCGGTCGTGTTTGCTGGTCGTATCTTGTAGGGGAGATGTTACGTATTTCGATTGGGAGGACAGTTTTGGATTTTTGTGTGCACCATTCATGCAAGTGATATTTCTGTATTTATTACTCAGGATACGTCATATATGTCGTACTTTTAGAAAATATTGATCATGTTCATACAAAACAGTAATAGTTTAACAAGGAACGCTATCAATGCAATTTTTTTTTATTATTCAAAAACTACAATAAAATTAAAACACAGTTAAATCATGGGCTGCCCTATATGATGCACTTTTGATACATCCGTAGTGTTCATTTTTAACTAAAATTACAGCTACTAGTAAATCATTTATTAATTTATCGTGAAGATATATTCTGTTGTTTTTCCTCGAATTATAATAGCATGTATAATTAAGGCACACAAAAGTGCTTCTTCTCATGTTGTAGGCCCCCGCAGCAAACACATAGCGTTCCGGTGACGTTACATGAGGTTATATTTAGGTTATGCAATAACGTTCATATATAAGTGGGAATATAAAGAACACTTAACAACGACAAAAAACGTTACGAGAACG
This sequence comes from Ridgeia piscesae, assembly GCA_025642075.2. Classification (NCBI taxonomy): domain Eukaryota; kingdom Metazoa; phylum Annelida; class Polychaeta; order Sabellida; family Siboglinidae; genus Ridgeia; species Ridgeia piscesae. Next base: position 579,828 of record JAODUO010000115.1, read on the forward strand.
TTACCGGCTAACGTTATCATATCATAGCAAATAACGTTCTGGGAACGTTCCGGGAACGGGATTTTGTTAGATGGCTATATATTTTATTTCCTATTACTACTTTGCAGCTGTTCTGAACATTACATAACACTAGTCATAACTTATTATATCAATTTCAAACTAATTTATAATTAATTCAGGTATATACACAGTACTAGGTAGATGTAATATGATAACAAAGAATACAGAAGAAAATATATTCCTCAGAACTAAAAATTTACAAGCAATTAAAGACAAACAATTATTAAAAAAATAACAAAATAGACAGACAGACATAGAGATAGTATATATATATATATATATATATATATATATATATATATATATATATATATATATATATATATATATATATAAAACTATCTCTATGTCTGTCTGTCTATTTTGTTATTTTTTAATTGTTTGTCTTTAATTGCTTGTAAATTTTTAGTTCTGAGGAATAAATTTTCTTCTGTATTCTTTGTTATCATATTACATCTACCTAGTACTGTGTATAACCTGAATTAATCATAAATTAGTTTGAAATTGATATAATAAGTTATGACTAGTGTTATGTAATGTTCAGAACAGCTGCAAAGTAGTAACAGGAAATAAAATATATAGCCATGTAACAAAATCACGTTCCCGGAACGTTACCAGAACGTTATTTGCTATGATATGATAACGTTAGCCGGTAACGTTCTCGTAACGTTTTGTTGTTGTTAAGTTATATATATATATATATATATATATATATATATATATATATATATATATATATATACGGAAACGAGAGATTGGTAATTTAATAACTCAAAATTTAACTGACTACAAAGCACGATCGAAGAGGAGTTCAAACGAAATCTAGCATCTCAAACAAAAGCACATAAAATTCCAATAGTGGCCTACTATTTGTTAAGTTATGATGATATAAAACTCTGTGATAAATATATATATATATATTGTCATAGCCACAAAATTTGACACCAACTAAATATAATAATGTATTGGAGAAAGTGGCAATATTCTTGCCAATTAATTCTCTGAATTGCGATGGACAAGCTAAAAATAATCTAAAAAACTGTTGATTATTGCAATTAATCTTCGAATGATCGGAGGACTTATGATTATTAATAAACAATAAAGAAAACTATGACATTATTATGTCGTCAGAATCGTCAAAACGTATCTTAAGATAAACCACCATTCCCAAATCACATATCGCACGAAGTGGCTAACATAATGACAGTGGTATATATACATACATAGTGTCCCAATTCTTTCAATTGAACATAATGGTTAAAACGTCAGTGAATTACAACTGCTTTACCATTAAAAAAAGACACGTTTACAAGTATATAGCTGAAAATGCATATAAAGTACAACAATTAATTTCTTTCATTTAAAAAATCCCTAGTGGACCTTTCATCCACCCAACCACTCATATCTATTGTATTGTTGTATTTTCTAAATTATATTTCCACAGTCCCACGCAGGCGACGCTAATGGTAAATTATCGGGTAAAAGTCACACGTTTTGTCGAATATAATTTTTTTATGGATTGTCTGGAAATGTAACATTTTACAAGCAATATTTCATAGGACTTTAGAGAGTAGCCAAAGTGTTTATAGTAAACACAAATATAAAATCAATTAAAGGATAAATATGTGTTAAGCTGTTTTCGTAAAATTATTGTGTATGGTTTTCTTTCAAACATAATAATCCCTAATGTCTCCCCGCGAAATGTAATGATCACGCAACTATTTATATGGCAATGTTCTTGTTTACGCGAATATTTTGCCAATGTAAAATCACAAAGTAGTATTCTCCATAACATTGTGTTTCATGTCTTAAAATGTATTCATATTTGGTTTCATTTTATTGTAATCAATAACAGTAATGGTATGATACCATAAAAAGCTACGGATTATATTTTTGTCGCGCGGACGTACCAAGTCACATTGTGCTACGCCGTGATTGGCGTCATCTGAACTGGTTTGAACCGGTTTGAGGTGAAGGCTTCTGAGGTAATCACGATCGCAGCGTGGGCGTTCATACCGACACCAGGTGGCGTATGTGCCTTCAATCGAAGCACGTCATCGTATAAAAATAGAATCTCATCTTCGTTGAACTCTCGCGGGAAACGCTCGCGCACCTGACGTTAAACTGCGAGACAAAACAAAACGGTGGCGTACACCCACGGAAGGCGAGTCTGTTTGATGGATTGTACGTTTTGCTAAAACGTTGCCATTAATGAGTGAAATGAGGGAAAACGGTGTCCGGGATGTAGCATCCAATTTGCAGATGTACGGCGTGCTGGCAAAAAAGTCATTCACTCACAACTCAAATAAATGGGCAAAAAGGTAAGATTCTTTGAAGTTATGGGTAGGGCCTACTCGGTTACGGTAGTCGCTGTCACTCACTCAGTCACTGACACGGTTTGATGGGTGTCTCTGTCAGACACCGCTTATGTCAAGCCTGACTGACTACGAAGGAAGGCGTATCAACATTGTCAATTGTAGCATGGCTAAGGCATAAGCATAGTTAATGCTGGCGCACTAGGCCAATATACTAACTTAGTTTAAGACGTCTAGACTAGGGACTGAGTAGGGTTATAAATGAAGACTGGAGGCACTGTAGCTGCGTAGCCGTGTCGTAGGCGTAGGGCCGTAGCCAATAACTAGTCTAAGGCTTAGACTAAGCCTATAATTATTCAGCCTTTTTTAAGGAACTGATCTGACACTTAATTGGCAGTGTTCAATAGGATGTATGTGTAAAAAGGTAATCTCTTGGCATTCAGTGTTTTAATTATTGGCAGTTGTGCGGACATATTACATGAATGTGAGTTTGTGATTTTTATACACCAAACAAGCATGAGCCAGTCAGTAAAAGTGGCTGACTCTTTTCGAATACTGTGGTAGCAACTGAGTCGGTATTGGCTCTACTTCTAAAACCCTGCAACTATTTCTACATTATTATAGAAGTAACATTTATTTCCCTAAATGAAATAATTAGAAATATTTATAAGGAAGAATTTTGACCATGATATTTTGTTGTACAGTCAAGTTTATTTCGCTGACTGGTCACAAACAGAGCTATGTGTAATTGTACGCAGTAAAACATGTGATGAAACATTCTTTGATGTTGGCTAGCAACGCCTTGATCCTGCATAATGAAGAAATACCAGCAAGCTGGAATTTGCAGCTATTATTAGACCATTGTTGACATATATGTATTTGTTGTGTACATACAAATAAATGTTTTAATTTTCTGTTTATTCTGCAAGTTAAACTGTGTTAAAAAAACAATGTTAGACTGTTTTGTTAGTTAAAACTGTAACTGTTACTTATAAAAATATTTATATGAAGACAGCCATTATGTTGGCGCCTATTGCCTGCACAGAAAACTTGGCATCTGTGTGGGACAAAGTTCAGCTGATTCACTGACATTCCTGCTGATGATTGTCACACATGGATGATTCTGTGTTATCCAATTCACTCAACCTTGCTTTAAAGGGAATACAAATTTTAAGTTTCAATAGCTATCACAACTCTCTAGATGTATGCATATTCTGACTACCCACCCAGAAAACGTCTATAAATGGTGTAACATGTGATGTGGATAGAAAATCGTAAGAAACTCCATAAGAAATATAGGATATAGTTTACATTGAACAGTGCGTAGATCGATAGTGTGCTTAAATCAGAATACAATCTGGTTCTACTTCTCGCCACTGTATCTTTGTGTAACAGATTCTTGAAAGTGACACTGCATGGCAGTTGTAAACTTGTAATTAGATTAGTCTTATTGCCTCTTGATTTACTCCTGTTGTGTATCTAAGTAAAGTACAATTCACAGTTTTACTGGTGGCTAGTTGGTAGATAGACTAGTTTAGTACAGACCGAGCAACTAGTTGTTTTAGCAAAGTGGCTACTTCTTGATTATCATTAACTATGTATCAAGTAGTGTTTGCTGTCCCCAGTAAACGTTGGATTAATTTCTTTAAAGCGTTGTATGGGAGTGCACTATGTTGGTGCGGGAGTCTTTTATTTAGAAGTATTTCTGTGTTGTACGAGTTGTAAGTGTGTGGAGGTCTTAGGAAGTTTCATCAGTTTATGGCTGTATTGGTGGATTTTGTAACATTTACTGATAGAACCATCTTTTTTGAGCAGATATCCAGTAGGGGAGGCAGGCCTTAATTAAGAATGGCTTTGATCTAGTTATCTAAAAAAAACCTAAAACAAACATTATTTTTGGAGACAAACACTGGCCACTACTAAAAACACGAATACGTTTATTTCAGGTAAAAACCCATAACCATACATATATGTTACAAATATGTATAGACAAAGATTAAATAAAGTTATAGGTAGCATTACGTAAAAGTGTAGTATAACAGAAAATAATCAGTACAGCTAGCTGAACAATTAATAAATGAAAAACAATAAAAGCGTGAATAGTTAACATAAATAAATTAATAAGTTATATAAGTTATAAAAAGTAAATCTCACTGGTATACAGTGTACATAGATTTGTTCCAATTACTCCACATTGGGCCATTCACTATGTCAATGCAATTATACATAACTTTTATCAAGTCACTAAACATTACCATCCATAATATTCCTCAGACATAACTATAAAAACCTGTCCAGACAACTGGTTTGACATGTTACATGATGTACGTCTATCATCTAGTGACAATTGGACATTGTTTGCAGGTTTTTTGTGCTCAAAGATGGCTTCCTATTCTACTACGCTGACAGTGAAAGGAAAGACTTTGAGCGACATCAGGTGTTCAATATGCACCCCAAGGTTAGTTGGCTCTAACCCTCTAAGTACCATTGACTCCTTATTGCAATCATCACCCTGTCTCATTAGTGTAACCCTACCCTCTACCATTCATGATCTCAACTAAGAGGTTCACTGAAGTCCAATCCACAGTGACTAGCACTACACTACATTGGAGGTGACAATGACATCTTGAGTTTTCTGACTTCAATTTAAGTTCAATTGAATCTACTGGAGCATGGGGCAATTAAAGAACAACAAATAACACACCATAAATGTGGGTAATTAACCATTTAGTGAAGTGTATGTTGACAAGATTTGATGTGTTATGGATTTAGTCAGTTTATTTATCCCAGTGGCAACAAGTCTATTCATGCAGTATCCTTAATCGTGTAATATAATTGTATAACCTGTAATTCAGACATACAGCCAACCTATAAGCAAATTGCACAGTGGAATAAATATACTCTACTTAAAAATCAGTGTGAACTCTTAGTGTGGGTTGGTAGACCTGCTATTGGATTGTTGCTGCTTTTCTTAATTTCATTGTCTGTAATCATCATTATTATCATCATCGTAACCATAACAATCATCATCATTGGTTGGTTGAGGCTGGACCATAGGTGAGCTTTTCTTATAGGGATCGACTGCTCACTGAGTCTCTTTGTGTCAAGGCTTTTGTAGATCAGCTACATGTATGTTTTCTTCTGTTTTTCTCACCATGAATGGGCGTCCACAAGCTGACAATTGACAGGGGTTATTCTGTCTTTTGATAGCCATGACCAACTAATTGGAGGCATGTCATGCAACTTATGTTTATATGAATTTGTCTACATGAGCATTTAATGTTCTTTATTTGAAAGCGTATTATGCCAGTGTACATTTAAGTTTCTGTTAGAAATTTGGGTGTTTCTTAATCTTGAATATGTCTTTCTTTACAACATAAAACTTGACATGGAATGGTTCTCACGAATCTCAGCTTAAATACCAATAATATAAAGCATCGTGTGTCAAATTATAGAACCAAAGAAGTGCTCATGTTTCTAGGGACACATCAGTTGGGAAATCACTCGTGATCACCTATTAAGTCTAGCTGCCTCGGCTGCTAACCTATGATAAATTGATTATGCACCTCGAGTTCTGGCTGTTTGTTCCAATAATTTCTTGTCCTGTGGGATTCTGGGAAGTAGATCATATCATGTTTCCCCTGCTGCTCGACCAATGCATCACAAACAGTCAACAGTTTGACTGCCTTATTCTGCTGTATTATATTTTCTCAATGACATGTGACTGTTGGTTTGAAAATAAGTTCACACTTTATTTGTTGTTGGAGTATTAATTTTGTTTTTGTATCATTATTTTCTTGCATGTACTGGTATACCAGGTGTGGGATTTCTATGGTCATTAGTTTTCATTACTTACATAATAATAATAATTTCTGTTATTAATAATAGTCATTATTATTAGGTATGTTATATTATATTAATAATAATGCTGTTTTCAACATCTAATGGTTAGTATATCAGGTCATATTACTTACATAATAATAATAAATATTATTATTATTAATACAAATAATCATCATTATTATTATGTATGTTATATATAATAATACTGATTTGAACATAAAGTGATTTGTCATCTGGAATTACAGATTGATAATATAAATTGTTTTGTTAATTCTAAAAACAAATTATGCATTAATTCTATTTTTATTATGCATAATTCCATGTTATATTTCAGGGAGTGATACCCCTGGGTAACTGCAACATAGAGCCAAGCACAGAGCCAGGGCATCCTTTCTCCATAATCATCAGAAATGACACGTTTAGTGTAAGTATGGTTTTGCAGCTGTGGCCAGATCAAAGTCGACTAACTTATTATCAAACTGTAGACAGTGCTCACTAAAGATGTACCTCAGAAGGGCAGGATACACTTAGACTGGGCTCTTGTGACGAGTAAGGTCTTCCTTCCTTGTCCAGTTGCCATCTAGAGTTAATTATCTATTTAGCAGTCTTGTTAAAAAACGATATTGTGACATGCCAGGAATAGGCCAGGTGGTCATGGCCAGGCACCCACTGCAGTGTCACTGGGGAAGGGTTAGGGGTCTGAGTGCCATTCTCCTGCTCAAAGACACCAACACTTGCATGGTTCATTGGTGCCAGCTGTGTCAACAGTGTCTGTCAACAGATGGTAACTAAATTAACTCACCCACTGTTTGAGGCATCACTGAACGTTTCCCACAGCAATCAACCAGTGTAAGAGTATATCTCACCCCTAGATATTCCCCCGCTGGATAGCTTCCTGATCAGTTAGGGTGCTGAGTTATTGGAGGAGGGTAAAACAGAACATTGGTGGAGCTGAGGGCTGACAGTGATTATCTCATCAATCTCAATGCATCAGCCGTCCAGTTATTGAAGTTGATATGGGAATTTACAACACATGCGTTACTAAATTTGTTATGTGTGTTTTGTATTTGGGTGAACTATCGATGAGGCACCAAGGGGGGAAGTACTGCCAAATGGCAGGCCTATGACAGTGTTGTGGAGAGCACTGATGCAGTTGTTGGTGCATTGTTCCAGCTCTTTCAGCCTGATGAATGAGTACCTGGTTATAGACAGTGGTGGAAAAATTGGTTTTTTGCGATTTGACTGCAGCATGGCTGAATGTTTCTTGGAAAAGTCAATATGTTGACCAATTGAACATGCTTAATCTGTAGAGTTCTTTGAGCAGTGTACTTTATTTTTAAAAAGTAATTTCTTAGTTAGACAGTTTCTTCTGGACCCAAATTTCAAGTGACACTGAGTGTCCACCACCACTGCTGTGATAATATAAATAATAAATTATTAACTTTTCTTTGTATTGTTAGTTACCATACTGTTTGTTGTAATCAAATAATGGCATTGAGTGCATTTGTTGTGGCAACAATCAACTTAAGGTTCAACTGCCCTGTTGTCGGGTGAATGTCGGTCGCCTGTCGGTGTATAAACATGTGGCACTTTGTACGTGGATGTAGACATGTGTGCGTGTCACATGGTGAGGTTTGTTCCTACATAATAATAAAATAATATGACAACATTTTTCTGCGCCATAAATCTCGCAACTAAAACCATTCAGAGGTGCATTACAACACTATAAAGACTTCATTTAAGAAAGTTAAAATATAAACGCATTTGTAAAAAAAATTATCAGTATCAATAAAATTATTGATTAATATAAATAAATAAGTATTATTAGTCATAGTAGTACTAACATACTAATACTAATAAATATGAGTTAATTATAATACAAGTTAAAAATAATAATAAATAATAATAAAATAGTTTATAAATAGTATATACTAAAATGGTCAGATTTAAAAAGAAGTGTCTGGCTGTTTTTTTGAAAGTCCAGTCAATGAACTATGACTAGGAGGCAGGCAGTATTAGTGGGACGTCTCACACCCAGGGCGGGGCAGTAAGGGGTGATATATGGGGGGCTGCTGACATGTGCAGATAATGTGACTAGTAATGATGTCTACTGGGGGCAGAGGCCATGCAGTGGTTGCACTAGTGCTTAATCTGCACCAGTGCTCGGTGCTCAGTGCCAGTAGCATGAGCTGTGTGTGGGAGATAGTGCTGCATGCGTGCCATACCACAGTCTGTGAGTGTATACAATGTTATGTTCACAAGTGCGGGTTGTAATGTGATTAACTACTGTACCAGTGAAGTGTAGGTAGTACTAGGTACCACAGTGAACATCGTTGAATCTCACAGTCAGAACGATATTGTTGTTACACAACTCGGAACGATATGCATCGTTGTATCACTATAAAGCAACCAGTGACTGAACCGAGTGACTTAAGTACCTCTTAAAAGTATAAACACAGTGACTTAAGCCACTCGGTTTTAGAAAAAACACTAGAAACAATACTTTTAATCAATAAAAAACTGCTAGGCTTTGCATTTACCACTTCTTTATTATGGACAATGTAATGGTTATTCAAGACAATTAAAATGTTAATCTAATAATAATGTGTAATGCACTGACTAAGTTACTGACTATTACTTTTTTAAATTGGTAACTGTACATGTGTACGTATGAAAAAAAGATGCCATGTGCTGGTGCAACATGGTTACAGCTCAATGTGAATTTTATAGTAAATGTCTGACGTGTGGTTTCGGTTAATAAAAAAGATTGCCAAATATGCAAATGTGAGGCAATTGCATATAAACGTGAAGAGACGGATGGTTGTGTTGGTTGTTTGAATAAAAGCGTGAAGAGACAACTAGATGGTTGACTTGTGTTGGTTGTAGATGGACGTGATGTTGGCAGCAGAAAGCGATTACACGAGAGAGAAATGGCTGACGTTGTTGAAGAGGTCTTCACTGGTGTAAGTCTAACTCATTACAGTCTTCTTGGTTTTTGTGTAGCATATGAAGTTATGTTATCTTTGTTCTAAGATGTTAGCTCCAATGGGGTTTTTAATGAAAAAACAGTAAACAGTTATAATTCGACCAGTTTACTTGTCAAACGTAACTTTTACAGTTGACACATTTTTGTGAAGATATGTTAATGGTTTCCTATCAAGAAATCACAATTGTTTTAAGTTTAGTTAGTGTGGTGCATATTGTGTCAATTTGAAAGGAGTCCGCACAGTTTCTAAGTTCAGTATTAAGTTCTGGTGTTATCAAATTGACCCATCTACGCTGTAATACAACTATATGAGCACTGTAGGTGCTACTATCACAGCAATAAACAGGTCATCAAAGTTTACAATAGGTCATCAAACAGCTCTGTTCGCCACGTAGAGTACCATTGTTTGATAGCAGGGATAATTTACCTTCCGTCAGAGCCACCTTAAAATAGAACCGTGCGATAAATGCCATATCCGACACTACATCTGCACAATTGTCGACCTGTTCAACAGTGCAGTGTATGCCTAAATATTTATCTCGGCACTAGATTTTGAAAGTGTGTATGCGTTAATTAAACTACTGCCTTTTGCCACTTTGTTTGGCCACAGAATACAGTGTGAGTGAGAACAGGGCTGGTCAAATAACACTGACCATATGACCATGTAGTGGACTTCACCTCACTGGACGTTTTATGATGTATTTTTGTTGGAGTGTACGTGGTGGTATTACCATTGCATTGATTCGTTACACAAGATATGTCAGTGGACAGGTATCCCTGGGGGTTGCAGGAATGTAGTATGTTGTCATACTTCAATCCTTCATGTAGAATTTAGTAATGAAAATTTAAATAAAGTATAAACAAATTATTAAGTATTTATTGTGTAAATCAACAAATACAAAATAAAAATAGTTCATAATTTATTTACTAATAAATAAAGCATGTTGTGATGACAGCGTTATGCGTATTGAATATAATTTGTTTCAAATAATATGTTCTCTTACCCTCAAGTAAGAGAACATATTATTTGACTCACATTACTCAGACTGAGCACACTTCAATGTGAAAGAGGGAACACATCAGAGCTTCTGGCTGAAGTTTGTAGCTCAGACTGTATTATTCGGTATCTGCTTTGCTCTACTGAACTATAAAACTACACATACAGCTGTACGTGCCTGGTGGACGACATACGTCATGTAAATGAATATCTTTTGTGCACTGGCTGCATTCAAATGAATCGGTCTGCCAGTTGGTGAGTGGCGTGGATTCAACTGCCAGGCACTAAGCCAACTCTGTAAGAAAATACTTTTTTACAGTATGTTTTATGCATGAAAACCAGCGAAACAAATGCTGATATTTGTAAGTAATGCCCAGGTTAACAGCGTTTGTGCAAAGTCTCATTTCTGTTGGGCGTATGGCAGTAATCATATTTATGGTAATTTGGCTTGCATTTATGTAACCTCCGACCTTCCCATATACACAAACAAACATATCTCGGATGTACTGCGATAGAGCAGGGTCTGATCACTGGAGTTCATTTCATATCCCTGCTGCATGGGTAATTACCTTTGTGTTTGGCACCAACTGGCAAAAATACAGAGTCTTTGGTGTTGTTTGTTTACAAAGAACGGTTAATGGGCCATTGTTCAGGCCTAATAAAGTTACCCCCATTTGGCTCTGCTCAGTCCTCACTGGCTGGTGTGGTAGTAGTCTCAGTGTCTGTGTGGGGGGGGTCTTTATTCTGTTTCTCATAATGGGGCAATATCGACATGTTCCCTTTGGGATTATATATGTGTGTGTGTGTGTGTATATATATATATATATATATATATATATATATATATATATATATATATATATATACATATATATAATATATATATATATATATAATATATATATATATACATATATATATATATATATATATATATATATATATATATTATATATATATATATACATTAGTAAATTGGGTATTGTTCCAAACTACCAAATGGCCTCTAACAATACAATTGAATTGTTTCTTGGCTGTATTTCATTGAAGTGAAACACAGGTCTTGACTCAGAATGTAAAGATTTGCACTAGGTACTTGGACAGAAGATTATCATAATGACATCGACATGTGTTTGCTAAGTGGAGTGGAGACATAACACTTGTCCACTCGCCCAGTCTAGTTGACAAGTATTGTGATTACTTTGATGCAGGTATTTGTAGAGACCTTTTGTATGTTTACCTAGCTAAGCTATCTGAAGGAAAGTCCTAGTGTAAAGATTTGCATTACATAATTCTTGCCAAAATAATGTTTAAATTAATACTAGTTGGCATTATGCCAAGGATGAACTGTGGATTATCTAGTAAAGTTGTGTGGGTGTGAATAAACGAGGCAAACTTGATGCTGCCTGTTTGTTGCAAATGAATAACAAAAATTCATTGTGCCAGATTATAAAGGTGATAGACCAGAACAAGGTATAATATTATGTAATTTTATATATATTATATTATTATATATGTATATGCAACACGCACACACACACACACACGCATGGATGCACGCACACACACATGCACACGCACACGCACACGCACACACACACACACATACATACCGGTATATATAATTATAGTAATTATATGTGTAGCCATTTTGCAATGTAGACGACTTTTGCAATAATATGACAACTGTTTCTCTAATGCTGTAGTCTGCAGTCAATTTAATTTCCACAATGATTACTGGGCTCAGTTTCTGGGCATTTGTCTATATATTGCAAACTCATATCTAAATGCAAACCACCTCCCCTGACCAGAACACCAAGAATTTATTGTAAACTTTGCAGTAAACAAAATGGCTTGACCAATAAATCAAAACATTTATTGGTCCAGCCTCAGCAACATGTCAGCATTCAGGTTATCAGAGGGTTCATTAAAATATTCTACTTTGCGACATTCTGAATGACTAATGTGACAATTCTGCCTTAGTTGCGTAACACAAAAAACTTCCCTAAGGTTTTTGTTGAGAATTCACAGCCGGATGTGATGTATAAAACACATTTTACAAAAAACACCACCACAAATCTTTATACAGGTCTGCCATCATCTTAACCAGCAGCTTGGTCAGCCATTATGCCCTGAGCAGGGCAGCTGCACTTATTTTTTTGCAGCTTGGTCAGTTGTAGTGGCAGTTGTCACTTGACCACATGGAGGGGGGCAGTGGCCACTTGACCACATGGTGGACACTTGAGGCAATATTACACAGATATGTGCCCATTGACACACCTTGAATACACACATACACATCTAATCTGGTGTGTGTGACCACACTGGTATTTGGTTACTGTCTCTAATCACCTCCAGAGGCGTGGCCTGAGACTGCAGTAATGTAATAGTCTCCTCTTGCTGAGTGTCTGGACATGCATGCGTGAGTGCGTGCTCCTGCGTGTGCATTCATGCCTGTATAGTCGACGCAAGTAGCCACCTTGTCACTGAGACATGACCAAGTACTCAGTACTGTAGGTGGTCCGTGCGTGAAACTGTTTCTGAATGATGTGGCACACTGGCTTATACCATGTCCATCTAACAATGGTGGGTCCCCCCCAAAGCTATCAACATTGGTGTGACAGTCAACGTTTGATACAGGTTCATTTAGAAACTCTAAAAATGCCCATATAATCATCTCTTCAGAAAATATAAACATTTATACTTCCAATCCCGACAATGGAGATGGTATTTACAGTTCGTGTTTATACAAGCACATTGACCATCAGCATTTCAATGGACCACCAACCTTAAAAAGTGTTTTATTGATTGCAAATGGAGTTGAAATAGTTTAAAATAAAAACAAACGTTTCAACGTACATGCTACACTTACAAGATAAGATAAGCACACAGGTGTAACTCCAGGAGTGCAAATTGAAATAGGATATCAGCTAGGCACATAACCTGCAGAATCAGTAGAACCATGTGGCACACATCAATATAGAGATCAGGGGGCCCATAGCCCCCTGGGGTTGGGAGTAATTGAAGCCATGGTCTACACACATAATGACATCACGTAATCAACAGATAAGAGGTGACACTTGTGAGTTGCTGAGTCACTAGATTCCCAGGTTAAACTGATTCCAGGAAGTAATTCCAGTCTGTGCCAGCAGATGTCACTGTGGGTATCACATGACATCAGTGCTGTTTCTGTCCACAGTCTCCGTGCCGTGGGGAAGTGGGTTTTGTAAGGGCTGGTGTCGACTTGACTTACAAGTCAAAACAAACATGTCACCGTGGTGTCAAATACTGTCATCAAGCCCCAGTCAGTCAGCATTTCTTCAAGACCAGTCAAAGCTCTGGTGTTGTAGGGACAGTGTACAGGACATCCCATTGGTAGGCCTAACTGTGGCGGGGACATACAATACAATTGGTAGGCCTAACTGTGGCGGGACATACAATTGGTAGGCCTAACTGTGGCGGGGACATACAATACAATTGGTAGGCCTAACTGTGGCGGGACATACAATTGGTAGGCCTAACTGTGGAGGGGACATACAATACAAGTGGTAGGCCTAACTGTGGCGGGACATACAATTGGTAGGCCTAACTGTGGTGGGGACATACAATTGGTAGGCCTAACTGTGGCTGGGACATACAATTGGTAGGCCTAACTGTGGCGGGGACATACAATTGGTAGGCCTAACTGTGGCGGGGACATTCAATTGGTAGGCCTAACTGTGGCGGGGACATACAATTGGTAGGCCTAACTGTGGTGGGGACATACAATTGGTAGGCCTAACTGTGGCAGGGACATTCACTTGGTAGGCCTAACTGTGGCAGGGACATACGATTGGTAGGTCTAACTGTGGCGGGGACATACAATTGGTAGGCCTAACTGTGGTGGGGACATACGATTGGTAGGCCTAACTGTGGTGGGGACATACAATTGGTAGGCCTAACAGTGGCGGGGACATACAATTGGTAGGCCTAACTGTGGTGGGGACATACGATTGATAGGCCTAACTGTGGCGGGGACATACGATTGGTAGGCCTAACTGTGGCGGGGACATACAATTGGTAGGCCTAATGGTGGTGGGACATACAATTGGTAGGCCTAACTGTGGTGGGGAAATACCATTGTTAGGCATGGAGAAATACCAGTTTTAGGCCTAACTGTGGTGGGAACAACCACAGGTAGCTATGGTAAGGACATACTTGGTGCTGTGATGGGGACATATCATTGGTAGCTGTAATAGGGACATACCATTGGTAGCTGTAGTGGGGACATATCATTGGTAGCTTAAAAAAAATAGCTAGCTATGGTGGGGACATACCATTGGTAGAGCCTGCTCTGTGATGCGGATATACCATTGGTAGCTGTAGTGGGAACATACCATTGGTAGCTGTGGTAGGGACATAACATTGGTAGCTGTGGTAGGGACATAACATTGGTAGCTGTGATGGGGACACACCATTGGTAGCTTCAATGAGGACAGGCTGGCAGTAATTCACAACCTAAGTTGTCACCTGGCCAAATGGACTACTTGTACTTGTACTTGTACTACCTGTGCCTGTGCCTGTGCCTGTGCCTGTGCCTGTGCCTGTGCCTGTGCCTGTGCCTGTGCCTGTGCCTGTGCCTGTGCCTGTGCCTGTGCCTGTGCCTGTACTTGTCAACTTCACTGCTCCAGACTTTAGTACAGCAGCAGGTCTATAGGATTGACCAAAACATTTTCACATATCACCTGCTGACACACACGTATGCATGCACTCATGCCTGCTTGCATACAGGCATGCAAGCACATGCACGCACGCACACATGCATGCATGCACACACGCACGCATGCACACACAAAATATAAATTTAGACTGTCATCTGTCACTGGTGAATCATATTCGTGAGACAGCTGAATGAAAGGAAGCAATGGGGGGTAACACATGGCAAGATGACTGGGTACCCTGGACTGTTCCACCCCATCCCTCCTCCCCACACCACTGCTAGATAACCTAATGGGAATTGAAAGGAGGAATGTCAGTCACAACTAGTCACATGTGGCTATGTCACTATTTCACAGCAACTCTATTGAACACTGTTGTCACATATAACAGGGCCTACAGTTAAAGGGTCTATCTGATCAACTCATTCTATGCTATTTATAACATCACATACCTGTATTGTTAAAGGATATGGGAATGTGTTTCCTTATCCAGACTCTTTGTTATAATCAGTTGTTAGTGTTATATGTGGCTATTATATGGGACCTACCGGGTACTATAGTAATGTGAGTAAAAATTGCCAATTCATTAA
This sequence comes from Ridgeia piscesae, assembly GCA_025642075.2. Classification (NCBI taxonomy): domain Eukaryota; kingdom Metazoa; phylum Annelida; class Polychaeta; order Sabellida; family Siboglinidae; genus Ridgeia; species Ridgeia piscesae. Next base: position 595,316 of record JAODUO010000115.1, read on the forward strand.
AACTGGGTTTATATCTGTACTATTTATCAATTCTACAGATCATAAGCCTCATTAGTTGACATTTCTTTGGTATTTTTAATGTTCATGTTTTTGCTAAAATTTTAGCATCTTTGGGTTTAAATCTGTGTGTATTTTATCATGTTTGGATTACTTGTTGTTTAAAAAATAAACTGGTCATAAAAAGGAAAGATTATCAGATATCCTTTTCCACCCAAATCATGACATTTCTTGTACATGACCTAGACAGCTATTTTTTGTTTGTCTGCTGAATTGGTCTATGTGACTTAATATACCTGGCTTGCTGGGACATGTCACATTTTAGGGTCACACAGGTAGCCAAATAAATAAAAATCCATTCTGGACATACAGTGTGAGGCACAAGGTTGAATCCTAGAAATGTCGATGGAACATTGTCTGATCATGTGACTGTGGTCATGTGATCACAACCAGTCCTCTGTGTCACAGCTGGCCAACATGAAAGTTGTCATAAATATGTAACTAATATTGGAAGTAGAGTGTTTTGTCTTGTCTTGTCATAAACTGTGTTTGTTAACACAGCTTGTGCGACACTATGTTGGTAAATGTGATATAAAAAGCACTCTGACACACAAATAAATTATCCACATCCGTGCCTGATAGTTCACGTCTATGTCTACCTACACATAGATCAGAGTACAACACTGAAATGGTGCTTTGAAAATGAATGATAATAACATATTATAATATAACTTATGTAGGTAGTCTGTACAAGAAACTGCCAGAAACTTCACACACTCACAGCTGTGTGGAACACTAGAGAGATGTCGGCAAATGTACAAATAAATGAATATATTTGGTTGAAGAGATCTTCACTTTTGTAAGTCTTGATGGTCACTGATTTACACGCTGCTTTTTAGTTTCTTTAAATGTAAAATTATGACAATTTGTATAACTATGACCCCTCTTTAAATCAAGTTATGTAGTTCTAAAATCTTTACTCCAAGTAGGTTTTATTGAGCAACGTTAAATATTATAATTGGATCAGTTTTATTGTGTGAGCAACAGTTTTACTGTTGAGTTTGGCTATTTTTACAGCCGACGTAGTTTTGTAAAAAATGTACCAAATAAATTCATTCACACACGCATGCATGCGTGCACACACACACACGCACGCACGCACGCATGTGCATGCACGCACACACACACATACTTTAATCATATATTTCTAGTCACATTAGTTATCATTCTCCATCCAGTCAAGACTAGCTTGTTGGCACTGTGGACATGTAATTGTCGTGTGTCTGTCATCTGCGTATTTGTCATGTCAGGACGTGGCACAATGTCCAGCTGAGTGACAACATCATCCACCAGTACGAGATCCAAGGGCTGCAGATGGCAAAGGAAAAACAACTCTACTTCGGTGAGTCAACATGCATCATTTGTTTGTACTTCTGCCTGTCAACGTTCACTCTGCTTTGCTCTAAATGCACTTTTCTTGGTGGGTGAACATGAACATGCACTGTACTTGGTGGGTGAACATGAACATGCACTGTACTTGGTGGGTGAACATGAACATGCACTGTACTTGGTGGGTGAACATGAACATGCACTGTACTTGGTGGGTAGACATGAACATGCACTGTACTTGGTGGGTGAACATGAACATGCACTGTACTTGGTGGGTGAACATGAACATGCACTGTACTTGGTGGGTGAACATGAACATGCACTGTACTTGGTGGGTGAACATGAACATGCACTGTACTTGGTGGGTGAACATGAACATGCACTGTACTTGGTGGGTGAACATGAACATGCACTGTACTTGGTGGGTGAACATGAACATGCACTGTACTTGGTGGGTGAACATAACATGACTGTACTTGTGGGTGAACATGAACATGCACTGTACTTGGTGGGTGAACATGAACATGCACTGTACTTGGTGGGTGAACATGAACATGCACTGTACTTGGTGGGTGAACATGAACATGCACTGTACTTGGTGGGTGAACATGAACATGCACTGTACTTGGTGGGTGAACATGAACATGCACTGTACTTGTGGGTGAACATGAACATGACTGTACTTGGTGGGTGAACATGAACATGCACTGTACTTGGTGGGTGAACATGAACATGCACTGTACTTGGTGGGTGAACATGAACATGCACTGTTCTTGGTGGGTGAACATGAACATGCACTGTACTTGGTGGGTGAACATGAACATGCACTGTCTTGGTGGGTGAACATGAACATGCACTGTTCTTGGTGGGTGAACATGAACATGCACTGTACTTGGTGGGTGAACATCAACATGCACTGTACTTGGTGGGTGAACATGAACATGCACTGTACTTGGTGGGTGAACATGAACATGCACTGTACTTGGTGGGTGAACATGCACTGTACTTGGATGGGTGAACATGAACATGCACTGTACTTGGTGGGTGAACATGAACATGCACTGTACTTGGTGGGTGAACATGAACATGCACTGTACTTGGTGGGTGAACATGAACATGCACTGTACTTGGTGGGTGAACATGAACATGCACTGACCATAGTTTGGTTTGTCCACATACAATATATGTGGAGAGTTAACATCTACTGTAATTGGTGGGTCAAAATAGTCTGTACTTTGAAGGTCATCATGCACTGTAATTGATGTGTCAACATGGAGTGTACTTTGAGTGTCACTGTACTTGCAGTGTCATTGTGAATGTACTTGGAATGTCAACATGTACTGTGTTTGAAATGTCAAAATGCACTGTACTTGGAATATCTACTTCCACTGTCCTTTGGAGTGTCAACGTGCTCTCTACTGGAAGTGTCAACATGCTCTCTACTGGAAGTGTCAACATGCTCTCTACTGGAAGTGTCAACATGCTCTCTACTGGAAGTGTCAACATGCATGGCCATACCCAGAATCACCGATGACTTATTGTTCTCATTCTCTGTGTTGACACAACTAAGACCAGTGCACACAGCATAAAGGTAGCCCCAGAGGGCAGAGACATGTAACCTTAGACCTCAGTGGGGGCGCTCCAGGGGTGGGGATAGAGGGACTCAAGGGGTGGGGAGGGGGTGTTCTCTCAAACTATATGTGACACTTGGAATGTTCAACATTATCCCATACCCCTCTATAGATAATACCCCAACCACACATTCCCACTGCTTCTTCAGGTGGCAGTTGAGAGAATTAAGAAGAATTTATCACCCCAAGCTAAACCCTTCGTCCACCGACCTGATCTCATATATGTGGAATACTCTGGAGTTTTAATATAAAGTCATCTATACTCAGAGCTTCAAAGTAGCATGAATGGAAAAATATTGGAAGGTTTCTGTATATTATCAAAACACAATCTGAAGATTTTATTGGTAAGTGTTAATAAGTGGATGCTTATTGAAAGCCACCTAAATTAAAACACTAAAACACATCGAACAATGTAGATGTACGTAGTGGTAAACATGAAATATAAGACAAACAAAAGACTGTCGTTGTCAGGCAATTGTCACTTTGTTACTTCTGTAACACAGTGTTGTAAACAATGTCGCCTTTCCGACTGACTCCAGTGTATCCTTGCGACATCTGCAACTGGTGGCATGCAGAGGAAACATTGTTTTTTGACTCAGGGAAGGCACTCAGGGACTCATAAATATAATCGTGAGATTTGTAATATAATTCTGGAGATCTGGAGAGTTTCTAGATTTTCCAAATTTGGGAGCTCTGCCAAACTGAGAGACTTTAACGCTTGCTATTCACTTAAAAACAAATTAACATTTAGATAAGAAAATAAGGATGTATTGTGTCATTGAAATAGCTTCTGTACTGTGTACATGTATAATTTATTCACACTTTTCACAGTAATATGATTTATGTTATTTTTTTAAATGAGAAGGCATACTAAGAATGCAGCATGTGGTGTGTATTCCAGCCAGATATACTATATCATCGGAGGAGAGTAGGCCTATGTCATTTCCTGGAATGTCAACCCATATTTCCTCTTTCGAGCTTCACCAAGAATGTTCAACCCACGTCAACATTTCCCTAGGAAGAGATGTAAACTTCCTTGACGTAAAACTTCCTGTCAATAGGGCTGGCCAAAAATATCACTTCCCTCAGATTGGGCACAGTCTTTTGGTGATTTGCACCACTGGACTCAAGCAGTGGTCAAGCGGTAGAGTGCCGGTCAGTCAGTTGAGAGGACTGGGGGATCCAGTTGCTGACTGTTGACTGGCAATGACTGATGCGTTAAAACTCGGGCCATATAATTATTCATCCAGATTGCCTGTGACTTTGAAAAGGGTCTTAAGCTAAAAGCCGTTCTGTTCTCTCTGGTGTCTATGCCAATGGATGTAAAGATTCCACACACAGGTAAATGTGTGCCCTGTTATCGATACGCCAAACCTAAGGAAGAATACCCTAAAAACCAAGCACGACAATACACTAGCCACGTGTAATTGGCCACACAGAATCATGAGCTAATCAAGTTAACAAAAGTGTTGTCTGTGTCTAATTAATTAAGGCACAGGAACAGTTTTGTTATGACCATCAATGGATTTATAATGAACTGAATAAAATGCAAGTTTCTCTGTGTCACAAACATGGAATCATTCAACAATTGTTTCACAGTGGTGACAGACTTGTCATTCAGTTTGTTGCTCCAGACTTAGTATCCTGATAAAGAAACCATTGTGTACATGGTCGAGTGTGATACAAAAACAACAGGCACCAGTGTATGGCAGTACCGGTACCTTAGACATTATTATACACACTCAGCAACTGCCTGGTGAATGAACCACAGGCTTCAGGAATGTACTACTAATTACATGGATGAATACTTTGGTAGTTCTGTTCTGTGGGACCACGAGACCTGGCTGCTTTCAACGCACTAATCTTTATGGCGGTCAATTACAGTATAGCTGTATTAATTGCATGCTACATTAGCCACACGATCAGTCAACTCTACTTGGCAAACTGCTTGATAATGGTGTGTGCAGGATTGTATGTTGAATATTTCCTTATAACGGTGTTTCCTCTTGTGTATTTTAGTACGTTCAGATAATATTAGATGAAAAAAGATTGAACCATTTGGGCATTACACATGAGACATCTCCATAATTTTACAATTAATGTAAGGAAGTAAATTAAATACTTTACTGGTTTAAAGTACAAAACTTAAATACTTACACAGAGCGTGCTTTCTATAGGGAACTGTTATGAAAGAAACATCCTACTACTAGCGGAATATTAAAAAAGAAATGTGTGCATTAATTAATTAATAACTATAAATATGTAATATTTTTCTGTTGTATATTTTACATGTACCATTTTTATAGGGTGAAGGCAATTTTACTTGTGATGTAATATTCACTGAGTAAATATTCAATCAATAAATATGTATGTAAATATTGTTATCCTATTATTAAAATGAATTGACAAACAGGATTTAGACATGGGGGATTAAGCAATACTTATAGTTATAGACAATACAGTGGTCACGTAGACAAGGTGGTACCTCTATCGTTAAAGTTATACTTCCGGCTCGGTGCAGTGACTCAAAAGATTGCATTCTTCATGAAGCAGGAAAAGTTGCTCTCATGACTAAGCACTCTCAATAGATGCTGGTGACCCCGGTTGACCTTTGTGCTTAACTTAGCTCACCTTGAGTGGCCCGTATAATGCTTTCTTTTTCTGCCTGAATGACCTCACACTGAATGCTTAGGTAATGTTCACTATGCACCCAAACTGTCTCACCCCCCCGGACATCCCAAACATTCTTCCCACTGGTTCCCCATTAAAATGAATACAGAGATATTTTTTGTGTTGTTTTCTTTATAATCTTTAACATATTTTATGTAGACTTCATTTAGTTGACCGCTTCATAGTAACACCAATCTAATAATTTCCTGTTTGACATCACATAGAGCTTTGAGGAAAGAAAGCACCTGAATTTATTTTATGGCAACTTTTTAACTTTAAAATAGGTTTTGAAAACTGTCTGGTGATTACGATAAAATGTTTCCTGTCATTTGATGGTGTCTTCACTGCTTACACATGTTTACACACATATACAGCAGATATAATATGTTGAAACATTTAGAATATTTTCGCTAACGTTAATCGTTAAAATATCTCAAATTTATGCCATCCATGCAGTGAAACAAATGGCAGAGATATTTAGTTTAGCCTTTGTCCTACTTACGATTCCAAAGAAACAATGTGTTGGTATGATGAACACGATTATTGTCATTGAAATATATTGCCAGTATTTTTGTAAATGATTACGCAGCACCAGCCTCGCTATGATGACACACGATTGTTCTTGATTTGCTATGATGTCAACAAGCGCTGTCACCTTGCTATGATGTCACAAGAGTGTTAATTTATTACGATGTCACACAACCACTGTCACCCGGCTGTGATGTCTTGTGTCCCACTGCACTGTCTGCATGGCTCTCTCTGTCTCTGTTGCACAGACAAGTTACAGACGGAGACACTCGCACTGCATGACGAGAAACAACGCACTGAGGTCAGTGGAACACACTTACACAGTAACACACTTACACAGTAACACACTTACACAGTAACACACTTACACAGTAACACTTACACAGTAACACACTTACACAGTACACTTACACTTACAGTAACACACTTACACAGTAACACACTTACACAGTAACACACTTACACAGTAACACACTTACACACTTACACAATAACACACTTACACAGTAACACAGTAACACACTTACACAGTAACACACTTACACACTTACACAGTAACACACTTACACAGTAAAACACACAGTAACACACTTATATAGTACACAGTAACACACACAGCAATACACTTACACATACTTAGTCTTGGTCAGCTTTCGCCCACAGCACACTGTCACTGAAATTGTAATTATCGTAACAAACACAATTAATAACAGTAATATTTATTGCGTCTAAATCCTTAGAAACTAACTTCAGAGGTGCATCAAGACAAAGGAATTGATCCGTCTTGGAACGCTTTGACAGTATTCCAGTTGACAACAGATGGGTTCTGGCACTAGAGATATCTGTGTTAACTCTTTAACTGGTTCACACCCATTTGTTCACTTCATCTGTTTCTCCCAGCTTTGATCTGTTTCACCGATCATCTGTTTCACCGATCATCTGTTTCACCGAGCATCTGTTTCACCGATCATCTGTTTCACCGAGCATCTGTTTCACGACATCTGTTTCAGATCAGCACCTCATCTGTTTCACCGATCATCTGTTTCACCGATCATCTGTTTCACCGATCATCTGTTTCACCGATCATCTGTTTCACCGATCATCTGTTTCACCGATCATCTGTTTCACCGATCATCTGTTTCACCGATCATCTGTTTCACCGATCATCTGTTTCACCGATCATCTGTTTCACCGATCATCTGTTTCACCGATCATCTGTTTCACCGATCATCTGTTTCACCGATCATCTGTTTCACCGATCATCTGTTTCACCGATCATCTGTTTCACCGATCATCTGTTTCACCAATCATCTGTTTCACCGATCATCTGTTTAGCAACGTACAAATATACCTGTGTTGTTAAAGACAAGTGTATCTAATAACAAATGATAAAAAACAGTTTAAAAAAGTACCATTAAATATCATAATAATGATTAATAATAATATAATTAAGATAAGTAGTTTTATTGACACATTGTTTGAAAGCATAAAACACATTGAGTAGATGATAAATGCTGACATTGTGAAATCATTAGAGTGGAAGTGATTCTGAGGCACATATGGAAGATAACGTTGTGGTCCACGCTTACATGTAAAGATGCGTGGAGTAAATTGACATAATTGAGTATAATCGTAGAAGAAATGCAGATTTCTGCAAATGTCACAATGCCAGTTATGACCAATGAGCTCGCACATAACCACAAGAGAGAACAACAATTTACTGGGTCCATCCAGAAAATCACAGACAGATCATTTTGAACTCTACACTTACAAGCCTCTTTTTCAGTTGCAGATAGTAAGCAGACATAATTAACTGAGTTAGTCTTATCATCATACATAATTAGGATATGTTGTTAAAAAACATTCAATTGACCTTTAATTGTACCTTTTAACCTGTCGTTCTGTCATTGTATCTGCCCATCTGGTGTCTCCATGACTGTTCTGCAGCTAAGCAGCTTGACTGGCATTAGAAAGATGTCGACATGGTGATATCATAAGTTCATGAAGGCCAAAATATGATGTATTTAATAATAATCATAATAATAAAACTTTTAAAATGTTATATGTATGTATACAAAGTAGGTGTTTGAGGAAACACAGTTTGGTATAAGAAAAAACGAATTAATAAAAAATTTATCAGTAAGAGAACGTAAAATTGCATGTAATTTATATAATTTTATAATAGTTTACTAAAATTAAAAGGCAAATGAAATGATAAATCATATGTTTAGAAAAATTGTCTGAAAAACTAAATGTAGCATTGGTTCGACCTCTCTCCATGAAATGACAAACTTTGCAAACTTATGCGACCCTCTAAAATATTGAGATGAAAGACAAGAAGTCTTACTGCGTGACAGGAGCTGGAGCTGATGAACGATGAACTGGAGAAAGAAAAACTGAAAATGGAAGAACTGATGGGCGAGATGAAGACAGAATATGAGAAACTGAAAGTGTAAGTGATCAAGACCAAAACATCTCAAGATGATAAAGACACATATGGAAGATAACGTTGTGGTCCACGCTTCCATGTAAAGATGCCTGGAGTAAATTGACATAATCCAGTACAATCGCAGAAGAAATGTCACAGTTCTAAGCAAGCGACACATCTGTTTAATCTATGAATAGAAACTAATGCAATTTCTGAAACATTTTCCATTTGGGTAGGTAGTTAAAATGTACAACTTTATCTTCATAACCTACACAGTTTTACAGTTATATTTGTAATAGTCAATCTGAAAGGATGTGACAGGTACATTAATTGTTTTTCCGTTCATTGTTATCCTTGTTATACGTTAGAATGTTTTTCAATATAAATTGCATACATTATAATGTATTCACAGCCAAGATGTGTTTTAATTAACCTTTTAATTTTGATAAACCCTAGTGTGAGTGATATTGTAATAAACTAACAAAGTGAGGTGTTTATACAGAGAACTAGACGAGACGTCTCAGTTGATGAAGACAGTGGAAGAAGACAAGAAGAGTCTCCATCAGATGACAGAAGGACTTCAGAGAAACCTAGAGGTGAGACTGGCAGCACAAGTCTCTTTAACAGTCTCTTTCTCACTAAACAGTCCTGTGGTTATGTGTGGTTGTCTCACTAAATAGTCACTAATAGTTGTATGGTTATGTGTAGTTATTTAACCAAACAGTCATGTGGTTATGTGTGGTTGTCTCACTAAATAGTCACTGATAGTTGTATGGTTATGTGTAGTTATTTAACCAAACAGTCCTGTGGTTATGTGTGTTGTCTCACTAAATAGTCACTGATAGTTGTATGGTTATGTGTAGTTATTTAACCAAACAGTCCTGTGGTTATGTGTGTTGTCAGACTAAATAGTCACTGATAGTTGTCTGGTTATGTGTAGTTATTTAACCAAACAGTCCTGTGGTTATGAGTGGTTGTCTCACTAAATAGTCACTGATAGTTTCTGGTTATGTGTAGTTATTTAACCAAACAGTCATGTGGTTATGTGTGTTGTCTCACTAAATAGTCACTGATAGTTGTATGGTTATGTGTAGTTATTTAACCAAGCAGTCCTGTAGTTATGAGTGGTTGTCTCACTAAATAGTCACTGATAGTTTCTGGTTATGTGTAGTTATTTAACCAAACAGTCATGTGGTTATGTGTGTTGTCAGACTAAATAGTCACTGATAGTTGTATGGTTATGTGTAGTTATTTAACCAAACAGTCCTGTGGTTATGTGTGGTTGTCTCACTAAATAGTCACTGATAGTTGTCTGGTTATGTGTAGTTATTTAACCAAACAGTCCTGTGGTTATGTGTGGTTGTCAGACTAAATAGTCACTGATAGTTGTCTGGTTATGTGTAGTTATTTAACCAAACAGTCCTGTGGTTATGAGTGGTTGTCTCACTAAATAGTCACTGATAGTTGTATGGTTATGTGTAGTTATTTAACCAAACAGTCCTGTGGTTATGTGTGGTTGTCAGACTAAATAGTCACTGATAGTTGTCTGGTTATGTGTAGTTATTTAACCAAACAGTCCTGTGGTTATGAGTGGTTGTCTCACTAAATAGTCACTGATAGTTGTCTGGTTATGTGTAGTTATTTAACCAAACAGTCCTGTGGTTATGAGTGGTTGTCTCACTAAATAGTCACTGATAGTTGTCTGGTTATGTGTAGTTATTTAACCAAACAGTCCTGTGGTTATGTGTGGTTGTCTCACTAAATAGTCACTGATAGTTGTCTGGTTATGTGTAGTTATTTAACCAAACAGTCCTGTGGTTATGTGTGTTGTCAGACTAAATAGTCACTGATAGTTGTCTGGTTATGTGTAGTTATTTAACCAAACAGTCCTGTGGTTATGTGTGTTGTCAGACTAAATAGTCACTGATAGTTGTATGGTTATGTGTAGTTATTTAACCAAACAGTCCTGTAGTTATGTGTGGTTGTCTCACTAAATAGTCACTGATAGTTGTCTGGTTATGTGTAGTTATTTAACCAAACAGTCCTGTGGTTATGTGTGGTTGTCTCACTAAATAGTCACTGATAGTTGTCTGGTTATGTGTAGTTATTTAACCAAACAGTCCTGTGGTTATGTGTGTTGTCAGACTAAATAGTCACTGATAGTTGTATGGTTATGTGTAGTTATTTAACCAAACAGTCCTGTGGTTATGTGTGTTGTCAGACTAAATAGTCACTGATAGTTGTATGGTTATGTGTAGTTATTTAACCAAACAGTCCTGTAGTTATGAGTGGTTGTCTCACTAAATAGTCACTGATAGTTGTATGGTTATGTGTAGTTATTTAACCAAACAGTCCTGTGGTTATGTGTGTTGTCAGACTAAATAGTCACTGATAGTTGTATGGTTATGTGTAGTTATTTAACCAAACAGTCCTGTAGTTATGAGTGGTTGTCTCACTAAATAGTCACTGATAGTTGTATGGTTATGTGTAGTTATTTAACCAAACAGTCCTGTAGTTATGAGTGGTTGTCTAACTAAATAGTCACTGATAGTTGTATGGTTATGTGTAGTTATTTAACCAAGCAGTCCTGTGGTTATGTGTGTTGTCTAACTAAATAGTCACTAATAGTTGTATGGTTATGTGTAGTTATTTAACCAAACAGTCCTGTGGTTATGTGTGTTGTCAGACTAAATAGTCACTGATAGTTGTATGGTTATGTGTAGTTATTTAACCAAACAGTCCTGTAGTTATGTGTGGTTGTCTCACTAAATAGTCACTGATAGTTGTCTGGTTATGTGTAGTTATTTAACCAAACAGTCCTGTGGTTATGTGTGTTGTCAGACTAAATAGTCACTGATAGTTGTATGGTTATGTGTAGTTATTTAACCAAACAGTCATGTGGTTATGTGTGTTGTCTCACTAAATAGTCACTGATAGTTGTATGGTTATGTGTAGTTATTTAACCAAGCAGTCCTGTGGTTATGTGTGGTTGTCTCACTAAATAGTCACTGATAGTTGTATGGTTATGTGTAGTTATTTAACCAAACAGTCCTGTGGTTATGTGTGGTTGTCTCACTAAATAGTCACTGATAGTTGTATGGTTATGTGTAGTTATTTAACCAAACAGTCCTGTGGTTATGTGTGGTGTCTAACTAAATAGTCACTAATAGTTGTCTGGTTATGTGTAGTTATTTAACCAAACAGTCCTGTGGTTATGTGTGGTTGTCTCACTAAATAGTCACTGATAGTTGTATGGTTATGTGTAGTTATTTAACCAAACAGTCATGTGGTTATGTGTGTTGTCTCACTAAATAGTCACTGATAGTTGTATGGTTATGTGTAGTTATTTAACCAAACAGTCCTGTGGTTATGTGTGGTTGTCTCACTAAATAGTCACTGATAGTTGTATGGTTATGTGTAGTTATTTAACCAAACAGTCATTTGGTTATGTGTGTTGTCTCACTAAATAGTCACTGATAGTTGTATGGTTATGTGTAGTTATTTAACCAAACAGTCCTGTGGTTATGTGTGGTTGTCTCACTAAATAGTCACTAATAGTTGTATGGTTATGTGTAGTTATTTAACCAAGCAGTCCTGTGGTTATGCGTGGTTGTCTCACTAAATAGTCACTGATAGTTGTATGGTTATGTGTAGTTATTTAACCAAACAGTCCTGTGGTTATGTGTGGTTGTCTCACTAAATAGTCACTAATAGTTGTATGGTTATGTGTAGTTATTTAACCAAGCAGTCCTGTGGTTATGCGTGGTTGTCTCACTAAATAGTCACTGATAGTTGTATGGTTATGTGTAGTTATTTAACCAAACAGTCCTGTGGTTATGCGTGGTTGTCTCACTAAATAGTCACTAATAGTTGTATAGTTATGTGTAGCTATTTAACCAAACAGTCATGTGGTTATGTGTCATTGTCTCACTAAATAGTCATGTGGTGGTGAGACAACCACACATCCTTATGTCTAGGACTCTTTAATTAGATAACTACATGTATACATAAGTAATCATGTGGTTGTGTTACTAAACCTAAACTGTCACATAATGTATATGCTAGGTTAATTAAAATGTCGTTATTATACCATGATTGTCTAACTAAATTGTCATATGGTTGTTTAACTAAACCATGGTTATGCAAGGTGTGTAACTAAATACTTGTTTTGTTATGTATGGTTTACTAAATAAACAGTCGTGGTTTTGTTTGCTTTATGGGGATAAACCTTGATAACAGTAACATTTATATTAAAAACCTATTAGAATTGTTTAATTTTTAGTATTTCTAAATATGCATGATCTAAATGAGCATAACTTATATTTATTAACTTTTATAAATTGTAATACCTTAGTTCACATGACTAATGAAAATGTTTTGAATACTGTATATAATCGTAACGATGTTGTTGCAGTCTTTGGAGCAGGAGAAAAAGAAGACTCTGGCCGAGCTACAAGATCGACAGAATGAAACGGCAAAACTGTCACAAGAGAAGAACAGCCTCTCTCTGGCGACAGAATCACTCACGGAGAATCTGCGACTGATCGAGGAGAAGACACAGAAGTTGCTACAGGAGAAAGCAGAGACAGAAACAAGGTGGGCGTGTCTGTCAGGTGTAGGTGCTGTGTGTCTGTCATTATGGTAGGGGGGCGTGTCAGTGGCTGTCTAGTGTGGAGTGTGTCAGTGTGTCTGGTGTAGGTCAAGGTGGGCGTGTCTGTCAGGTGTAGGTGCTGTGTGTCAAGGTGGGAGTGTCTGTCAGGTGTAGGTGCTGTGTGTCAAGGTGGGCGTGTCTGTCAGGTGTAGGTGCTGTGTGTCAAGGTGGGAGTGTCTGTCAGGTGTAGGTGCTGTGTGTCAAGGTGGGCGTGTCTGTCAGGTGTAGGTGCTGTGTGTCAAGGTGGGCGTGTCTGTCAGGTGTAGGTGCTGTGTGTCAAGGTGGGAGTGTCTGTCAGGTGTAGGTGCTGTGTGTCAAGGTGGGCGTGTCTGTCAGGTGTAGTTGCTGTGTGTCAAGGTGGGAGTGTCTGTCAGGTGTAGGTGTTGTGTGTCAAGGTGGGCGTGTCTGTCAGGTGTAGGTGGTCTGTGTAGTGCTGCAAGGTGGGAGTGTCTGTCAGGTGTAGGTGCTGTGTGTCAAGGTGGGCGTGTCTGTCAGGTGTAGGTGCTGTGTGTCAAGGTGGGCGTGTCTGTCAGGTGTAGGTGCTGTGTGTCAAGGTGGGGTGTCTGTCAGGTGTAGGTGCTGTGTGTCAAGGTGGGCGTGTCTGTCAGGTGTAGGTGCTGTGTGTCAAGGTGGGGTGTCTGTCAGGTGTAGGTGCTGTGTGCCAAGGTGGGCGTGTCTGTCAGGTGTAGGTGCTGTGTGTCAAGGTGGGAGTGTCTGTCAGGTGTAGGTGCTGTGTGTCAAGGTGGGCGTGTCTGTCAGGTGTAGGTGCTGTGTGTCAAGGTGGGCGTGTCTGTCAGGTGTAGGTGCTGTGTGTCAAGGTGGGCGTGTCTGTCAGGTGTAGGTGCTGTGTGCCAAGGTGGGCGTGTCTGTCAGGTGTAGGTGCTGTGTGTCAAGGTGTGGCGTGGTCTTGTCAGGTGTAGGTGCTGTGTGTCAAGGTGGGCGTGTCTGTCAGGTGTAGGTGCTGTGTGTCAAGGTGGGCGTGTCTGTCAGGTGTAGGTGCTGTGTGTCAAGGTGGGAGTGTCTGTCAGGTGTAGGTGCTGTGTGTCAAGGTGGGCGTGTCTGTCAGGTGTAGGTGCTGTGTGTCAAGGTGGGAGTGTCTGTCAGGTGTAGGTGCTGTGTGTCAAGGTGGGAGTGTCTGTCAGGTGTAGGTGCTTGTGTCAAGGTGGGCTGTGTCAGGTGGTGCTGTGTGTCATGGGTGTCTCAGGTGTAGGTGCTGTGTGTCAAGGTGGGGTGTCTGTCAGGTGTAGGTGCTGTGTGTCAAGGTGGGTTCTGCAGGTGTAGGTGCTGTGTGTCAAGGTGGGCGTGTCTGTCAGGTGTAGGTGCTGTGTGTCAAGGTGGGGTGTCTGTCAGGTGTAGGTGCTGTGTGTCAAGGTGGGTGCTCAGGTGTAGGTGCTTGTGTCAAGGTGGGGTGTCTGTCAGGTGTAGGTGTGGTGTCAAGGTGGGCGTGTCGTCGTGTCAGGTGTAGGTGCTGTCAGTGTGTCCAAGGTGGGTGTCTGTCAGTGTAGGTGGTGTGTCAAGGTGGGGTGTCTGTCAGGTGTAGGTGCTGTGTGTCAAGGTGGGCAGTGTCTGTCAGGTGTAGGTGCTGTGTGTCAAGGTGGGCGTGTCTGTCAGGTGTAGGTGCTGTGTGTCAAGTGGCGCGTCTGTGGTGCGGTGAAGGTGGGCGTGTCTGTCAGGTGTAGGTGTGTGTAAGGTGGCTGCTAGGTGGTGCTGTGTGCCAAGGTGGGTGCTTCAGGTGTAGGTGCTGGGTCAGGTGGGGTGTCTGTCAGGTGTGGTGCGTTGCAAGGTGGGGTGTCTGTCAGGTGTAGGTGCTGTGTGTCAAGGTGGGCAGTGTCTGTCAGGTGTAGGTGCTGTGTGTCAAGGTGGGCGTGTCTGTCAGGTTAGGTGCTGTGTGCAAGGTGGGCGTGTCTGTCAGGTGTAGGTGCTGTGTGCAAGGTGGCGTGTCTGTCAGTGTGTGTGTGAAGGTGGGTGCTAGGTGTAGGTCTTGCAAGGTGGGGTGTTGTATGTAGGTGCTGTGTAAGGTGGGCGTGTTCAGGTGTAGGTGCTGTGTGTCAAGGTGGGCGTGTCTGTCAGTGAGGCTGTGGTCAAGTGGTGCTGTCAGGTGTAGGTGGGTCAAGGTGGGCGTGTCTGTCAGGTGTGGTCAGTGGGGCTGGTGTAGGTGCTGTGTGTCAAGGTGGGCGATGTGCTGTCAGGTGTAGGTGCTGTGTGTCAAGGTGGGCGTGTCTGTCAGGTGTAGGTGCTGTCAGGTGTCAAGGTGGGGAGTGTCTGTCAGGTGTAGGTGTGTGTGTCAAGGTGGGCGTGTCTGTCGGTGTAGGTGCTGTGTAGTCAAGGTGGGAGTGTCTGTCAGGTGTAGGTTGTGTGTCAAGGTGGGCGTGTCTGTCAGGTTAGGTGCCAGTGCAGGTGTGTCTGTCAGTGTAGGTGCTGTGTGTCAAGGTGGGGTGTCTGTCAGGTGTAGTGCGTGTGTCAAGGGTGCGTCATGTAGGTGCTGTGTGTCAAGGTGGGCTGTCAGGTGTAGGTGCTGTGTGTCAAGGTGGGAGTGTCTGTCAGGTGTAGGTGCTGTGTGTCAAGGTGGGCGTGTCTGTCGGTGTAGGTGCTGTGTGTCAAGGTGCTGTCTGTCAGGTGTAGTGTGGTGTAAGGCTGGGTGTCTGTCAGGTGTAGGTGCTGTGTGTCAAGGTGGGGTGTCTGTCAGGTGTAGGTGCTGTGTGTCAAGGTGGCGTCTGTCAGGTGTAGGTCTGTGTGTCAAGGTGGGCTGTCTGTCAGGTGAGGTGTGTCAAGGTGGGCGTGTCTGTCAGGTGTAGGTGCTGTGTGTCAAGGTGGGCGTGTCTGTCAGGTGTAGGTGCTGTGTGTCAAGGTGGGCGTGTCTGTCAGGTGTAGGTGCTGTGTGTCAAGGTGGGCGTGTCTGTCAGGTGTAGGTGCTGTGTGTCAAGGTGGGCGTGTCTGTCAGGTGTAGGTGCTGTGTGTCAAGGTGGGCGTGTCTGTCAGGTGTAGGTGCTGTGTGTCAAGGGGGCCTGGGCGTGTGGCTGTCAGGTGTAGGTAAGCTGTGTGTCAAGGTGGGCGTGTCTGTCAGGTGTAGGTGCTGTGTGTCAAGGTGGGCGTGTCTGTCAGGTGTAGGTGTTGTGTGTCAAGGTGGGCGTGTCTGTCAGGTGTAGGTGCTGTGTGTCAAGGTGGGCGTGTCTGTCAGGTGTAGGTGCTGTGGCAGGTGTGTCTGTCAGGTTAGGTGCTGTTTCAAGGTGGGCGTGTCTGTCAGGTGTAGGTGCTGTGTGTCAAGGTGGGCGTGTCTGTCAGGTGTAGTTGTGATGTGTCAAGTGGTGCGATGTCTTGTCAGGTGTAGGTGTTGTGTGTCAAGGTGGGCGTGTCTGTCAGGTGTAGGTGCTGTGTGTCAAGGTGGGTCTGTCAGTGTAGGTGCTGTGTGTCAAGGTGGGCGTGTCTGTCAGGTGTAGGTGCTGTGTCAAGGTGGGCGTGTCTGTCAGGTGTAGGTGCTGTGTGCAAGGTGGGCGTGTCTGTCAGGTGTAGGTGCTGTGTGTCAAGGTGGGCGTGTCTGTCAGGTGTAGGTGCTGTGTGTCAAGGTGGGCGTGTCTGTCAGGTGTAGGTGCTGTGTGTCAAGGTGGGCGTGTCTGTCAGGTGTAGGTGCTGTGTGTCAAGGTGGGCGTGTCTGTCAGGTGTAGGTGCTGTGTGTCAAGGTGGGCGTGTCTGTCAGGTGTAGGTGCTGTGTGTCAAGGTGGGCGTGTCTGTCAGGTGTAGGTGCTGTGTGTCAAGGTGGGGTGTCTGTCAGGTGTAGGTGCTGTGTGTCAAGGTGGGCGTGTCTGTCAGGTGTAGGTGCTGTGTGTCAAGGTGGGCTGTCTGTCAGGTGTAGGTGTGTGTGTCAAGGTGGGCGTGTCTGTCAGGTGTAGGTGCTGTGTGTCAAGGTGGGCGTGTCTGTCAGGTGTAGGTGCTGTGTGTCAAGGTGGGCGTGTCTGTCAGGTGTAGGTGCTGTGTGTCAAGGTGGGCGTGTCTGTCAGGTGTAGGTGCTGTGTGTCAAGGTGGGCGTGTCTGTCAGGTGTAGGTGCTGTGTGTCAAGGTGGGCGTGTCTGTCAGGTGTAGGTGTTGTGTGTCAAGGTGGGCGTGTCTGTCAGGTGTAGGTGTTGTGTGTCAAGGTGGGCGTTTCTGTCAGGTGTAGGTGTTGTGTGTCAAGGTGGGCGTGTCTGTCAGGTGTAGGTGCTGTGTGCCAAGGTGGGCGTGTCTGTCAGGTGTAGGTGCTGTGTGTCAAGGTGGGCGTGTCTGTCAGGCGTAGGTGCTGTATGCCAAGGTGGGAGTGTCTGTCAGGTGTAGGTGCTGTGTGGTTTACCTGTCAGAAGTCAGTTGGAGTATTGCAGTGTTGTCTAGAATCCCTGGCAACATATGTTTATTTACAAAATTGAACAAGTTCAAAAACATTCTATGTTACAAATCATTCATTACACATATATGTTATAATAAATCCAAGATACAGTACACATTTGACAGTGCTCCTGAGCTTTACCATCATTTCCCCTTCAACACCGTAGACAACCTGCAGATCTCATGTTCTTACACGAATGTGTACACTCCAAATTAGACTCTTCGTAACTTGTAGGGTTACAGTGTATTCAATTTCACTGTCCTTCACGATCTCTGCAATGCTATATCCCTTTCAGAATTCCAAATTACAGAATCAATATTTCAAAGCACTTTGTTTTGAATAAATTTACGACAACTTTTAAAACATAATGTATGTTGCCAGGGATAATACTCAGTAATTATTGCGTGCTTTTTATCTAAATATTGTTGTTATTGTTTTTATGATTATATTATTTTCAACAATATTTTTTGTTTTTATTTATTTTATTATTTATATGTATTATTCTGTCATCCTTACTGTTAATGGGTCATCTCAACCTGTTGGATTAGGAAGAAATACGATGCACACACAGCTACACACTATCCTGTCTTCTTGTCCCAGAGTTAATCGGTAGAACTGGAGCTTTCTAATTTTCTGCAGTAACTCTGGGGAATTCCCTTCCCCCCAGCATGGCTCCTACCAGTCTAGGGTGGTATTTCATGCAGGACTGGCCGTGTTCAAGGAAGTAAAGTGGCTGTTGTTGTTGTTGCAGGATGAAGGAAAACGAGGAGCGTGCTGAGCAACTGGAAGAGGAGAAGAAAGCCATCACAGACCACGCCTTAGGATTGAAAGAATCAATGAAGGTTTGTTGATTGATCAGCGCAGATATGAAGCTCTCATCAAGTCTGTGTGGGTTATTGCTTTCCCATTTAAAAATATCGACTCATCACATTTTCTGTTATAAATATCCTACGGTTGTTTTCTGTCTGTTAACATTGATCAAGTATTGAGTTCAGCTTGACTTTATGTTTCGTCAGGTCGACGTGTTGTTTACAATGTGTTGTGCAGGAACTTTGAAGTGGAATAGATTTGTTGTTTGCAGTGTGCTGCATAGGAAGGTTGAAGTAGATTTGTGACCTACACGATGTATCAAATTAACTGTTATTATGTAATTACATCATATACATGTTGCATGTACAGTGTATTATGGCAACTAATACCAACTTTCCTTGTGTTTCCAGGATTTGGCAGCCCAGAAAGCTCTCACAGAGGCCGAGTTAAAGGTAACAGTCATGAGCTATTGTGGCACTACTTATTGCTGTACAGTTTGAACTAATCTATTACCTCTTCTCTATTTATGATGATGAACGTAAAATACTAAATTGACTGACAGCACAATTTAGTTATATTTTAACGTATTTATGAAATTTCAATGCAGATGCATATACTTTTCTGCCATGATTGTCATAAATTGTCTGTCTAAAAAGTATCCATTAAATGGCTGGATTGTACTAGAACTAACATACAAAAGAAGAAGAAAATACATCTGACAAAATATATATTTCATAATGTCTATGACAAAGGACTATATTTTATCTTGTCTTCAACAAGTTTGTAGGTAAGATAATTATCTCTATGGTAATACAACATTTAATTCTTCAGTTGCAGTGTCATATAATAAAACCCTGAAACAAAAGTCTCCATTCCCCATCCCATGCCCAAGGGTAGGACTCGCTCAGAGGCATAGCCTGTGGTGACGTCACCAACAGTTGTGAGATGTCACAGCAAACTGTGCAGACCGTATATAGAAAAGCACCACTAAAAGCAAGTCTTGTTCGGCTGCGTAACTTCACTGAGAAGACAGTCTGGTGACTCGGCTGGCTTTTGAATGTTATCCATGTGAGGGTCTAAAAAGTGCTGCCACCTCACGGAGCCTGGCTAATCGTACCATAATTCCTGCTTTGTAGACAATTGCAAATTTGTATTTTTGTTTATTTTTATGTGAATATAAGTTTAATGTTGAATACTTTAAATAGTGTAGTGTTATTCTTATTTTGGTTATATTTCATAGTTGGCTGAGAACCAATCAGCATCTCTACCTTATTCTGTGCCAAGGCCGCCCTGGTGGCAACATTGGCAGATCATAAATCTACCACGCAGATTTGAGGAGTAAAAAGTGCTGCCAACTTACAGAGCCAGGGTAATCAAGACTGCACTAATTATTACCTAATTATTTGAATAGCAGATGTTTAGTACATATTTTAATTCGTGTTGGCAATAAAAATGTTAATGTCATTGAGTGTTTGTTATTTTCAGGAGGAGATCCTGGCCAGGCTGGAGGCAGAGAGACGACTGAAGGACGCCGAGGCATCTCTAGGGCGCATAGAACACGGCATCTGTAGCGATAATATGGACGGGAAGATTGCCGAAGAAGTGAAGGAGGAGATGATGGTGGATGTAAAGTCATTAAAACGTACGTTTTTCACATGGACTGGCATTGGCATGTGAAACTTGTTGGTTTGTATCGAAAATAAATATTACAGTTCCCCGTTTGTGTGGCATTATCTACTGGTGGCATCCAAGACTTATGTAAAACAGTCATGCGTATGGAAATGTTTTGTTTATTCCCCTGTTTCCTTAGGTCAGATTTGAGTTATAATGTAACATGATGACATGATAAAACGTCTTTTCCAAACAATTTGTTGTACTTCTTTGTAATGTGAAATGTGAATTTTGTAGACTTTTTCGAGAAGCTTGCCTTTGAGGCAAAGCTCGACTCAGACAAGCCTGTGATGGTGAAAAATACAATCCATGCTCGTAAGTCGATGGTGCGGCGGGCGAAAACAATGAAATATGAGGCCTGCATGAAAAACAGGAGGTCAAAAGGTCAGTGATTTTGAAGTTTTATCACTGACTTGATAATTTTTTTATAGTGAAACCTGAATCTAGATTTAGTTTTTTGGGTTGTATGAATAGTATTCCGTAATGAATACGATAAGAAAAAGATTTATTTTGTACTATTACACGTGTGTGTAGTTCAAACAGTGTGTTGCACCAGAAATAAATTTTCAGTAGAAAGAAAAAATACTTGTGTTTTAGTCAGTGTATTTACCCTAATCACATGTGTCAGATTAGTAAACTAATATTTTGCTATTTAGTCATGTCTTAGTGTGCTGCACAACATCAGATGCTTCAATGATATGACATCTGGGGGTGATCATTACCATAATGATGCATCTTAGAATATGAAAGTAAGAACCTGACACTACTGCTTCTTATGCAAAATGTATTTGAAATTGTATGTTTAATTTGAATCAAATGTCATGTTTTCAAAGAACGTAAAGCTTCCTATGGCATTGTCAACACATATTGGTGACGTTGGTGTTAATAAATGCTCCAACTTTAATGATAAAATGATAATGAATAACTAAAAGATTGTAATCCGCATGTGCATTTTGTGTCAGGTTTACAGCACGAGGTTTGTATTAGGCTCGTTTTGATAAGTTTACCAAGATTTTCTGCAGACTGCATTTATGAATATTGCTGCTGAGTTCTGTGTAGTAGTGACTTCGTCACTGGAAACAAATCTGCAGATTCAGCATCACTGCGTCTGCCATATTATAATGACGTGGCCTTCTCTTCTAATCTTACGCCAGCAGTTGTAAACTTCTCCAGACTATAAGATGATTCCCAATCGAGGTTGGAATATTATATAGAAATTTAATTTAGTAGATCTGTAAAGAAGAAAGTTTTATTTAAATTAATCTTCAAATCAAAGGTGACATTTGGTGATGTTACTAATGTAACATCACCGAATGTCACCTTTGAAACAATCAAATCTTTTGGTGACATTTTTCATCAAATTTGAAGATTAATTTAAATAAAACTTTCTTCTTTACAGAACTACTAAATTAAATTTCTATATAATATTCCAACCTCGATTGGGAATCATCTTATAGTCTGGAGAAGTTTACAACTGCTGGCGTAAGATTAGAAGAGAAGACAATGTCATTATCATATTGCAGACGCAGTGATGCTGAATCTGCAGGTTTGTTTTTGAGCAAAACTACTCCGGTCTCAGAATCTTATTTATTTCTGTTTACTGATTTGAATTGTTATTTATCAATGATTGGATCCATACCGTAAGGTTAAACTATAATGTTTTTGAAACTGGCATTCTAATGCTACTCTAAATGTGGTTTCCAAAAATGCAAGAAGTTGTTAAAGTGCAACTCGGACTACAATTTAGAAAGCAGTGTGGAGACAACCTTGGTATATAACCTCTAGGTGCAATTTATTACATAAACAACATATAGCTGGTGTAACAGTAGCTGTATATTAACACAACACAGGCATATTCACAGTGTATCAATCCATAAGGGGCCATTCATGCAGTATGGCATGCAAAATTTGAATTTTCTGAGCCCCCCTGTCCTTGGTAACACTTCATAAATCTCACCTGTACACACCTGAAAAAATTATCCTGTTTTGGTTCATAATCCACAGTTAGATAATGGTGCATGGCTGTATATGCTAATGATAGGCAGTAACACCCATTATCCGTGCTTAGACCTGAGTTTTGTTACTGAGTGTAATGATTGATAGAGGGAGGGGTGGGTGGTAGCTCTACGTGAAGTCACTGTTGTTGATTGGGGTTCAAGTCCAACTGTGATTTTGAAATTTGGGCAGTCTCGTTCATCCAGGATGTTAGGGGTAGAAGCCATTTCGAGGTTTGTTTTTTAAATACTTTAAACACACAAATTGTTGACTGCAAATGTCACAGTAATTATTGTTGAAGTTGATGGCTAAATGAGCTAACATGTTTTTGTTATTAAGGTTTATGAATCACATGAGCCAACATCATGAACATGGTTCAAACGATTATGCAATATTTGCCCAAAGCCCCACACCACATTTAGACTTTTGTCACGGTGACTGGAGACACCCGTAAAAGTACTGTACTGTATGGATGACCCCACAGCCAATAACACGTCCTACGCTTGCAGTTGAGGGCAGTCTCTGTCGCCCCTGTGTGCTGGGCTCTCGGCTGTATATTTGTCTGCAAACACTTGTTACATGCATTTAGAAATAGTCCAGTTCTTCACCTGCTTTTAACATTGGTGCTGGTGAAGCTACAATGATGTCTGTATAGGGTCATGTTTGATAACAGATAAAAATGGTGAAAGGTTAGGAGCAGACTTTTAATGCCAGTATCTAATAACCAGTTACAGCAACAGTTATATGATTTATATCACACCTAGTTTAATGTAACATTATGGATGGTCGAGTAAGTTTACAAAGTCTCACGGAGGTGTAGTGTTACCCAGTGGTCGGTGGTGGTTTGGTCGTCACAACATTTAGCACAAAGTCAATCACCTGTGTGGCGCCATCTAACAAGTGAAGCTGGTATTAATGCACATTGACACTGTCACGGATACTAGAAGCTGCCAGTGTGGCGGGGGGGGGGAGGGTCTGCAGTCAGCTCGTAGGTGTTATTTTTTAAGTTAATATTATGTTCCTATGGCTACAACATGCATGTTGAAAGATTACTAACTGTCAATTTGTGTGTAGTTACTTTACTGATCACTGTTCAGACCATTGTTCAGACCATTGTTCAGATCACTGTTCAGATCACTGTTCAGATCACTATTCAGACCATTCTTCAGACCATTATTCAGACCATTGTTTAGACCATTGTTCAGATCACTGTTCAGACCATTGTTCAGACCACTGTTCAGACCATTATTCAGACCATTGTTTAGACCATTGTTCAGACCATTGTTCAGACCACTGTTCAGACCATTGTTCAGACCACTGTTCAGACCATTGTCCAGACCATTGTTCAGACCATTGTTCAGACCATTGTTCAGACAACTGTTCAGATCACTGTCAGACCATTGTTCAGATCACTGTTCAGACCATTGTTCAGACCATTGTTCAGACCACTGTTCAGATCACTGTTCAGACCATTGTTCAGACCATTGTTCATACCATTGTTCAGACCATTGTTCAGATCACTGTTCAGACCACTGTTCAGATCACTGTTCAGACCACTGTTCAGACCACTGTTCAGATCACTGTTCAGACCACTGTTCAGACCATTGTTCAGACCATTGTTCAGACCATTGTTCAGACCATTGTTCAGACAACTGTTCAGATCACTGTCAGACCATTGTTCAGATCACTGTTCAGACCATTGTTCAGACCATTGTTCAGACCATTGTTCATACCATTGTTCAGATCACTGTTCAGACCACTGTTCAGATCACTGTTCAGACCACTGTTCAGACCACTGTTCAGATCACTGTTCAGACCACTGTTCAGACCATTGTTCAGACCATTGTTCAGACCATTGTTCAGACCATTGTTCAGACCATTGTACAGACCATTGTTCAGATCACTGTTCAGACCATTGTTCAGACCATTGTTCAGACCATTGTTCAGACCATTGTTCAGATCACTGTTCAGACCATTGTTCAGACCATTGTTCAGACCATTGTTCAGATCACTGTTCAGACCATTGTTCAGACCATTGTTCAGACCATTGTTCAGATCACTGTTCAGACCATTGTTCAGACCATTGTTCAGATCACTGTTCCCTATAGAGACACACTGCATAATAAATGCGCACACTGTAAACATTCTGTATCCACGAGGAATGGTCATCACAACTAACAACTATTCAGGAATTGCTCCGTCTGTGCGTTACATCATTGGCCAAGCATGCAGAATACATGTTTGTGCCGATTCAGGACGGACAAAGAATATCCATTTTTTTGAGAAAAAAAAGTCTGATTACATGACTTTGTTGTCACAAAGTAATGGTTTCAGCAATGTTGGTAGCCACCCAAATATGTTCATTCTGGTTTCCCGGTTTTCCTTGATGACATTTACAATATTTGGCATAAACCAAACAGGTGATCAGTGTTTTTACCTAATTACTAAAATCATAGGCTGTTAACTACAGTTTGATGAACTTTGTTGACAATTGTTGGCAATTTGTTAAGAGATTACACACGATATTGAAAGGATTTGTGTCTCATTTGCAGTAAGGGTCCGAAGCTATGACACCCTGCAGTCTATATTTGAACGGCCCAATGGCATCTCAAGGTCATTGAAATACCTCTGAGCTCGGCTGTTTGTTGGTGCTTCAGCGACGAAGAAGTGCTTAATTTTCTTGTTGGCATGACTTACAGCTTTCTCGTTCTTCTGCGTTGCCAGGGCATGGCTTTGTGAAAGGCTGTGTTACCTACTCGTATTTATAAATAGGTGTTTGTCTGTTCGGGTTTGCATGATGCCATTCCTGCTCCTGTAGTGACATTTGTGTATTTATTAAATTTGTGTGAAAACAGAACAGGCAGTAATTTACATGAAATGTGAGATATTATATGATATTTACATCACATACAAGATATGATATAATTTTACCAGGTATGAGAGTGCATTGCCTACCCATGTGTATAAATAGGTGTTTGTCTGTTTGGGTTTGCATGTTATTGTTTCTGCTCCTGTAGTTGTGAAGGCAGAATGGACAGTGATTTACACCAGATATGAGAGTGGTGCATCTTTACCTCAATGGCATGTTTTGAGGAAGCGACATATTTTATTTCAGATTTGATTGGCTATGTACTAACCTCTGTATGTGGTGCTGTTACATGTAGTGTAGTGTCTGTAGTGTCTGTGTAGTTGTAGATGTTTGTGGCTTTAGCAGTTGCAGTGTTTGGGTTGGGAATGTGATTAAGATGCTCACTATTTATTTTTCAGCAAAATATGAAAAAGTGAATTGATATAAAATGAAGTGCAAGCTTCATATAATTTATGTGACTTTCATCTATCATTCCATCTTGAGGACATAGTTCGTAGAAATCATTTTACAATTTATCACATCAACAGATGAATCTTGCCGTAAAGTGTTTACATAAAAATGCTATGAAACAACTTTTGAAAACAAAAACTAGACTCAACATTAGATTTGGTTACCTTGTTCATTGTCATTATGTAGCTGAACATAATTGTCATGGAATATGTTTGCACAATTTCTTCTGAAGAATAAATTACCTTCTTTAAAAAGTTATGTAATATCAGTACCGATGTTTTATATTTGTTTGAATAACAGCTTAAAACATTAAAACATTTAAGTGTAATTTGCCTGTGTTTCTTGATCATTGCAGACACTGACTCCCTGCCTGTTTCTTCAAGAGCCTGTCTTGGTATAGAAAACACCCTTCCTCTGTCGACCGTTCCCGACCAGTCAGCTTACTGTGATGCCATCTACAGGCGGTTTTGTTTGGCCAACATCTCCGGCTGTGACACTGCGCAGGCGTTTCGGCACAGCTCGATGGATATAGCGACAATTCCTGATGAAACTTCACTGTTCTGAGTCAACTGGTCAATGTACATAAATGTTACATAAATATACATATCTACAAATATCACGTACAGGAATGTTATGTGAAACTACATTATGTGCCAAAGTGAATAACTTACAAATTTGACACTCGTGCTCTGCGGAAGATGTAAATTTGTATTTGAGGATATATGGAGGAATTTAGCTGAAGGCAGCGTGTAGAACAGAGAAACAATTTCAGCATAAATTATGGGGCATTTTAGTTGTATGTGAGCAAATCTTCCATGCAGGGAATGTGTTTCCTTGAAAGAATAGACGGCACCAATTTATATCTTCTGAGGATAATGTAGTAGGAAACGATATTGATCCTTTGCACAAAATGCTCAATATATGAAAGCAGTTTATGGACATATCCAACTCGAAGCTGGGAAGAATTGGAGACGGAACCATTGTACATACATCCTACATCAAGTTTGCACAAACTTGGATGGCAAATATTGTTAATGAATGTGGGTAGTTGTTGTAAATATCATAATTATTTAAGAATACATCTGTAATACAGATGCTTTGTAAAGTGCATGTAGCAATGTGATTTCCTTGGTACGGTCTTTATTAGCGTGATACTTCTCTCTCTATTCAGCTAAAAAGGCCAATTTTTGAACCGACCTTCAGAATTACTACTGGCATAAACTCAACCGTTTGCTGGGGCCAGAGAATACAAAATGGCGGTTGACATCAGATCTCAAAATGTATTTCCTAAAATGACAATGCAGAGTTTTTGATATTATATTATATTAATATGTTCAGCATTTGAATGTTAAAAAATCCTGCTAACCACAACATTTTCAGTTCTGGCGTAGAAGGTGAATTGTACATCACCTCATCCAGCTTCTGGATTGGTCCAAGTGTCTGTTGTACACATTTACTGCCATCATTCCGTACATGTCACACTTGGAATGACTGAACATGTCACCTTTGAAGAAACACCGACTTCTCTGGTCAATGTGTTCTTTTTATAGAAAAAACAACTGAGTGTGATATGGTTATATTTGTACAGTTTTATGTGGGGAGAGGGTAAGTGTGATGTTAATTGTAAACTGTCTTTGTGGTGAAAGGTTATCTTCAGAGATGGTGTATGATGATCTGATTGCCGCTGCAAACATCTGGTCACTACCACATTGTTTCTGCAGATCTATTTTGTGGCAAACAGTGTCACTCAGACACATTCAACTGCCACTGAAAGCTGTGCACCTGGTAAGTGCAGATGCATTATGAGGCAGATGCCACATTTTATTGGATGAAATCAATATTTTTGATTTTAAATCTTACATTTTTCGTTGATTATAATCAGCTTAGAGTACCCAGGGTACTTCTGTTTGGACAGTGTCGCCACCTACCTTCATGTTGAGTAACATGTTTCTACATATGTAAAATTCTGTTTTCTTCAAAATCTGAGCAATCATCAAAGTAGTTTGCTGAAGGTTGATCCTTCAAATTTACGCTGATTGACAAATACAGGATAAAACATATCAGTCACAATGTTTACATCTCAAGTAATGGGATACAGCCAAATTCTTCCACAAATATGGTCAGTGAAGTCTGTATGACAAGGCACACAGGTAGGCATATTGTCAAAGGTAATATCAGACACAGCCTCTCGGGGTTTGGTACATTGGGTCCAAGTTGTTTATTAATTAAAACACCATCAGGGAGGGGTCATTAAGTTTAGGGTCAGCTAATGAAGTAGGGAGGGAGGTAAGTACATGAAAATGTTTAAAATGTAAGAAAGATGGATCATGTGAGAAACGTTATCATGGAAGTTATTTGCGTAATTTGTGAAGAAATTATAGTGTGGCGAATATTGTTGAAACTCATTGAAACTTGATTGTGTTAATGTTTAAATTGCCTTATGGACTCATTCCGGTAGTGAAATTGGTCACTGTTGACAACTAGAGTACAAATGATATATAGATGTTGTTGTGAAGACTTACATGTTGTCGGTGGTCACCGTCACACACAGGTCAATGGTGTGACTGTGGAGGGAGGGAGGGATTCAGCACATACAGTTGGGTGGAGAGGGTTGTCACTTAGGGACAGTGGGAGTGACGTTGGTTGCAGAAACGACGAGCAGGATTGGTTGTACTGCAGTAGAGATAAGATAATGTCATTGCAGTACTGAGCAACATGATTGGTTGTACTTCAGTACTGATCAGTAACACTGATTGTACTGTGGTACCAAATAAGTCGGCTGTACTGCAGCAGTACTGATTAGTACAGTACCGACTGGTTGAAATTGGTTGCACTACAATACTTCTGTAATACTGTAGATATCAAAAAGACACCAAAATAACGATTGTATAAAATATGCCACGTCATGTAAATAGCACGCACAAGGCTGTAGTGTAGTCGTGTGGGGCCATTATAGTTGGGGTAATTGGGGTGGTGTGAATAAACGGGTACACCACTCTGTTACCCCTCATGTAGAGATGATTGAAGGTTGTGCAAAGACAAGGGTAGACCACTCCATCACACGTGGCCAGAGGGTGTCACATGTATAAAGAAACTCTATTTCAAACAGCATTATTTGTCATTTGAATGTACTCATGTGAATGTGTAATAAACAAGAAAAATGCACTGATAGAATGCTCAATGTTGCTCTTTCACAGAGTAATTAACTTTTCATCAAATCATCACAAAATGTCAGGAGTTAGCGGTCAAAATATCCAGCCAGGTAGGATGGCAGCACTCGTCTTAAACTCTCACTGCCAGGATGTAGGTGCCAACCTCTGACATCTTTGTATATTTGAAGACATTTCCTGGGTGCAACCCTTCCCATGATGCCATTCACCACGGTCACTGGGGAAACATGAGAACATCTGTCCTTGAGATGACAGTAGTTGAGTCGTGTATAATGTCACTACTACTTCTTAAGATTATGGACTACAAGATCTGCCCCTTGAGAGTGGCTATTAAATTGCAAAATTATAAAATGTAACTATACATTTTGAGATTCCACCCACTTTAAGCCTTCTAGGAATACCTCATTTCTTAAGTATATCTATTTGTTATTATTTTATTGCTAAAAGAAAGCACTTTAAAAGTGACATTTTGAGAAAATAGCTTTTTAAAATGTCCACGATTTGCCCAAGGGAACCACTTTTTTTATACTAATTCTTCATTACTTATCTGACAGTTGAGAGAACATTACTGGGTATACATGAAATCAAAGGAATGACAGCTATTTGTGGTGCAGATGCAGAATAGCCCCGTACAACTTAACACCAAATGTGGTGTGGCAGGTCACATGTTACTAGCGTATTTAGATTTTTTTAGAATGGGTCATAATGTTGAAAGTGTCATGTGTAAAGTGGCGATATGAGGTGATTTGGGGAGACGGTGTCTAGAGAAATGTTCTCCTGTTGATGTACAGATGTTATTTATGTGTCGTCGTAGGCAGGTTTCACACTTTCTGCACAAGTATTAAACATCCAGAATATGTGTACATATTTGTCTTTCTGTGATTTTCGTAACAGAACAGCAGTTATGTTTGACAATAATTACAGCACTGAACAAATGGACAGAATTGAATTTAATACTTAATTGAATAATTTCAGACAGTTCCAAATGACAACAGTTACAAATGATCACTGGTATAAAATTACACGATTTCCTGCTGACCAGAATCACATCAAAACTAACTAAAATAGCACGAATAAGCTAACTACATCACATACTAAAATAACATAAGTAGCTAGACAACTGATGTTGCTAAATTACACATATTTACTTGTACATAATATTAACTCAATGTGACAGGTACCTGCCATATTATTCCTTATTGCTTAGTTAACATTTAAATAAAATAAATGTGTGTCCTGTAAATATATATCATACATATGTATTTTAACAAACAGCTAAAGTCGACTAATATCACAATTACCATTTACAATCCCCTTTCAAAACTTCTAAAATGCGGACGATTAAATACTGTACAACTGCACTGAAATGACTGCCAAACGTGGAGGATTTTACAAATGACTTCCATCTGTGTCATTCATCAAGAATATTGTTCACATTGGCAATAAAATAATACCCTAATTCAGCTATAAACAATCATTATGACAACTGCCCAGAAAAAAAGGACATAAACATTGCGAGGTTTAAATAAAATAAATACAGTGTATCCTAACAAAGCTGAGTGAGCTACATTTTAACCGGTAAACTGTACACAATATCTGACCGTGAGAAGGCATCAACTGTTGAGTTTCACACACAATGTCATGTTTCTGTATAAACAACATTTTTGCTATTGCCTATTTGATAAAATGTGTCCCTGTCAGTCTACTGTTGTAATGGTCATATAATTATACATCACAATCACGTTACAAATGTCATTAAAACGTACAATAAAGATCCACAATAAGTAGAGTGGTAAACATTATAACATAGCTATAAATATCCCAATTTCTCATTCTATCACATGTTATCTGTTTTAGAGAAGTAAATGTGCTCAACAGTTTTATACTGTGAAAAAAATCACCTGCTGTTACCAGAGTCAGAACGAGGCAACACACACACAGCTGCTCGAGAACATTTCGTCATTTGCATTTTCTAAAACTGGCCAACATCTTGGGAATCGGCAGAAATAACTCCAGTGTCTTTATGAATGCAACAGTTCATGTAAATATCACAGCCCTTTGGAGTTACATAATGCATGCATACGTATACATGTGTATGCATACAAATATACTTTATATATACTGTATGTATATTAATAATTACCTACATTAATTATATAGATCATAATGATGTAAATGGCATACTAACTAACACTGACAATCAAGGACAGTACCGACACAATTACAAAACTTAACAATTCACTTGTTTAACTATGAGAGGACTCATCTGTTTGCTGTAAAGTGCAATCTTGCTTTCCGTAATCACCTTCACCCTCTTAAAACTCACAGCTCAGTGTGCCTACCTGATACCTTGTATGTCTGTTTACCTGATGTCCATATCGACCTGAAGAATGAATATAAATACACCACACACAGGTAGATCTAATGGGGAACAATTTCCTGACCACCCCACCTGTATTCCTGCATGCACAATCACATATTTATGAAAACATCCATTATTTACACTGTTTACTTCTTTGTCGATGCCTTCTTTGCAGGTTTCTTGCGCTCAGTCTCAAGTCTAGCCAAGTCCTTGTGTAGTTGGATCACGTTGGTCAAGACAACGTTTTCGATGGACAAATTATGTTGTGGTCTGAAACATGATGTTAAAAGCCAAACTGACATCAAACAGTCCTCTAACACTTTCTTCTGAGTAAACTCGCTGATCAAAGGGCACACTTTATTTCAGGTAAGCTCTATGAGTCGTAATACATACTGCAACATTAAAATATGCATAATGGTAAAATAAAATATGCATAATTGTAAAATAAAATATGCATAATTGTAAAATACTGGA
This sequence comes from Ridgeia piscesae, assembly GCA_025642075.2. Lineage (NCBI taxonomy): Eukaryota > Metazoa > Annelida > Polychaeta > Sabellida > Siboglinidae > Ridgeia > Ridgeia piscesae. The sequence continues at coordinate 626,765 of JAODUO010000115.1, forward strand.
TATATTATTATAAAACATGGTACAATATTCTGATAGACACATGCATGAGTTATATTATGTGTGGGCAATGAGAAGGCAAAGGTGTGTTTGTAGAGCAAGAACGAACCAAATGTGGTATTCCTTTGTGCCATTGGCCATTGCATGACGGTTTTGTATTCAAATAAAATTACCATGAAGTGTACAACACATTTCTTTGCAAAGGCATATTAAAGTTATCTTATTTAGTTAGTCTCTGAAAGTTGTCATGTAGGCCTTGGAGGAAGTCCAAGTTGGCAAATACAACTATCACCGGTAGGCAAGAGGAATGGTTGGAATAAAGAGATTAGACCCACACAAAAAGGACTACAAGAAACACAAGAGGACTGTCTACAAGAAACAAGAGGAAACATGAATGAACAGTCTACAAGAAACACGATTTGACTTCTACAAGAAACAAGAAGAAACATGAGTTGATTGTCTGCAAGAAACAAGGCGAAACATGAGTGGACTGTCTGTAAAAAACGATCTAAAAGAAATAAGAATTAACACAAGTGGATTGTCTACAAGAAACAAGAAGAAACACAAGTGGACTGTGCACATGAAACAAGAAGAAACATAAGTGGACTGTATACAAGAAATATGAGTGGACAGCTACCGGGTAGTCTACAAGAAACAAGAAGTAACACAAGTGGACTGTCTACAAGAAACAAGAAGTAACACAAGAGGACTGTCTACAAGAAACAAGAAGTAACACAAGAGGACTGTCTACAAGAAATATGAAGAAACACAAGTGAACTGTCTACAAGAAACAAGAAGTAACACAAGTGGACTGTCTACAAGAAACAAGAAGTAACACAAGAGGACTGTCTACAAGAAACAAGAAGTAACACAAGAGGACTGTCTACAAGAAACAAGAAGTAACACAAGAGGACTGTCTACAAGAAACAAGAAGTAACACAAGAGGACTGTCTACAAGAAACAAGAAGTAACACAAGAGGACTGTCTACAAGAAATATGAAGAAACACAAGTGAACTGTCTACAAGAAACAAGAAGTAACACAAGTGGACTGTCTACAAGAAACAAGAAGTAACACAAGAGGACTGTCTACAAGAAACAAGAAGTAACACAAGAGGACTGTCTACAAGAAGTAACACAAGAGGACTGTCTACAAGAAACAAGAAGAAACACAAGAGGACTGTCTACAAGAAACAAGAAGTAACACAAGAGGACTGTCTACAAGAAATAAGAAGTAACACAAGAGGACTGTCTACAAGAAACAAGAAGTAACACAAGTGGACTTTCTACAAGAAACAAGAAGAAACACAAGTGGACTGTCTACAAGAAACAAGAAGAAACACAAGTGGACTGTCTACAAGAAACAAGAAGGAACACAAGTGGACTGTCTAAAAAAAAAAAAACACAAGTGGACTGTTTCAAGGAGACTGTAGCGCCTATGATAACAGCAAGAGAAGACTGACCGTCCAGAAGTGACCATGGCGGAGACGTCACAGGTGACCTTGAGCAAGGCCATGATGTCCGAGTCCTTCAGTCGTCCAAACTCCTTCTCCACTGCTGCCTTCTCCGTGGCCACCCAGGCAAGCACCCCATCCATGCTCCCACCCTCCCGCAGTCGCCCCACCAACGTGTCCCACAACACATCAGTGAGAACGGTGTCTGTGGGGACCAGGTGAATGTAGGTCGGCTTTGGAGGAATGTAGTTCAGCCAGATGACGTACATGAGTCTACGCCCATGACTTGAGCGTTGCTTCGAGAGGATCAGATTAAACTCGTCCATCTGTTTCCGTGAACACAGGTACTTGCTGGACAGGAAGACCACAATGCATCTGGCAGCCTCGATCTGTTCCGCCTCATCACCTCCGCTCGGGGTATTCATTGTGAGAGCCGGCATTGTTTTTCGGAGCATTTTTTCAAGAAGCGATGCATATTTCTGGTCACTCAGGGTGAAGCTGAGGTATACCTGCATTAAGCTGTCTGGGACCACGGAATCAGTGACATGGGTTTCCTCCTTCGTTGATGTTTGCCCATTTCCGTTGGTTTCCTTTTTTTCCGTTTCCTGTTTTGGAATTACTTTCTTGGTTTGCAAATTCTGCTTTGGTATTTCCATTTTTGGTACCGATTCCTGTTTTACAGCGACTTTCTTTGTTGCAGGTTCCTTTTTCAGGCTGCCTCTCTTTGCCAGAGTTTCCTGTTTTGGGGTGCTTTTCTTCGCTGTGGTTTCCAGTTTTTGGGCCACCTTCATTGTGCTACTCAGGGCCTTCACACTGGAGCCCCGCCTCTGGCTCTCTTGTTTTGGGATTTCCTTCTTTGCTGTCATCCCACGTTGGGACACACTCATTTTCCTCCGCGTGTCGGATTTTGGGGTGTCTGTTTTTGTTTGGGTTTTAGGGCCTGTGGCATCCTTCGCTTTGGCCTTCACTTGAGGTGTGGTGTTGGTGTCCTGTTGACATGCTGTAGGGAGCAAGACGAGTTGGTTCTTCTCCAGTGCGTATGTCTTGTGGTACAGCAACTCCCGGGTCTGTTCTGACGTCTCGTCTATGTCCACTGGGTCCTACAACAAAACAACACATCAGGTGACATCATCTTCACACGCCAGAGACTGCTGCGGCCCATTGCATCAGTACTCTTCTCTATGCCTGCCATATCCTTTCATAGATTCCTCTTTTAACACCAGCCAATGAAATCACCCCTAAGGAGTGTGATTGACCTGTGGTCATGTGATATAAAAATTTTAGGTGATTTCAGCCACTCACTGCTCGTGTTACATGCAATGTTTAGGATGTTAATGCGTCATTATATTGAGATTCCCACCAGTCGTGTATCTGTCTTCAAATTGGGGCGGGTATTTGCGCTGTTCCCACGGCTGACACAGTAGCAACTGGTGAAGTCAATTGCTATAACTGTATAGTTCGACTCGCAACACTCCCCAACGTGATTGGCCAGGGGTAGTTTCGACCCTGGCTTGTGAGGATTGGTGAAACACGATAGACAGCATATGGGAGGGACACTACAGAACACTACGGGACACTATGGGACACTACAATGATGATGATCAGCTGACGACATACCCTCGACTCACTGAACACTTCTGTCTTAGTTCCTGTTTTCAACCAATCACAAATTGCAGTGCATGTTGCCATGGCAACATCACTGAGCTCCTTTCCGTGTGCATTGACAGGTTGGATGTAATCTCCTAACACCAGATGGCGCACTGGTTCAAGACTCACTGCGACCAACTCCAACTCCTTCTCCTGAAAGGTCAATGAAAGTAGGTCAGTTTGAGGTCAAAATATCAGTGTTTATCATTCTCTAAAGCATATTTGTTCAGAAACATATGAAAAATTCAATTGACAATCTTACAAAAATACGAACATTAGATGACTTTTTTACTGTAACGAATAGTTATGAAATAATTTATTCAAGTGTTTTTCTCACACATCAAGATCGTGAGTACACAAGGCTATATCAGTGGCAGAACAGTGGAGATTTTATTGTACGTGAAACTTCATTCTGACTGATGAATTAATGGAACAACTTATCTATTGCATATGTAAATGCTACCGATGTAAGTTAAAAAAACAACATTTACAAAATTTCACAGAAAATAAATACAGTAATTTGACTTTTGATAAGCCAAAGATTTCCTTGTTCGCTGCCATCTGGGGTGTCTGTTTTTTAAAAGAAATAAGTGTTAAATCTTGGTATTTTAAATCTTGTTAAAGTAACACTATCTTCAAATATCAATACAAAATGGTTAATCTATGTTGAAAATGTCCACACAAAATGATGCCTTTCTGACCTTGGCGAAGTGTTTTGCGAGAGACAGATGGAATTCCTCGGTGCACATGGCGGATGCGAGATAGTCGGTGGAGAGCAGTGCCACCACACAGCGCGACGCATCGACAGAGTCGTAGAGAGTCTGCTGCCACGACACACCTGGTGGGAGAACACGTCAACTTATTGCAACGTTCAAAGATGTTTGTTTTCACTAATGCGACATTCCACACTTAGCCGACTGTTGCTGTTAAGTCACATAGGTCTGTTCTGCAGATGAGCTAAAAAATAGCTGTCTGGTCATGTTCCATTAATTTGTTTGATTTTACTGAAATGCATATTTAATAATCTTATATTTAAATGTATAGTTTATTTTCCTTGACAATCCTAAATTAATAAAATATGTGCAGTTGTGAACCTGGATATATAAAAACCGTAGACCACACTGAGTAAAATGAACTTGTTTCTTTAAATGTAGCTTTTGTAAAAAAATATTGGAAAAAAATTACTGATGACATTTATACAATTGAAGTAACGTTTTAGTGCTCATTATATTCAGAATAAAAACTCCATTTCAAAAATCTGAAACTTTATACCCACTTCACTCTTGATTACAATGAGAAGTTTCTCTAAACAATTTCTCTGAGACACATCACAAATGGCGGTTTATCTAAACAAGTCTTCTTTCTATAATCAATCGCTATCACATCAAATACAGTTCTTGAAGCTAGATCAATAGTAGATAAAAGACCCAGTGTGGGGCATTTACCTGTTTTCAGTGCATCGTAGTCAAAGAAGACCTTCAGCTCTGGGCTAAGCTTCTGGAAAGTCTCAAGGAAAACTTTGGCAGCTGCGAGGTTTCGGTGTGAGTATGAGATGAAGACGTCGTAGTGAAGACTCACCTCCACGGAGCGGAGGGAGATGTGTTCTATCAGGATCACGCTCGCTTTCTCCAGCATTCCGTCTTCAGGCCTGGAACGGTTTTTGGAGTTTTGGTCAAAGCATAAAACAAACACTTTGCAATTACTAATGTCAATATGGAAATGAGGGCAAATGTACATCAAGGCATAAATAGAGTACAGAGTAATCATTTAAAGTAGTAATCCTAATTGGTGCATTCAGCAAACTGATTAAATGAGCAAGAGATGACCTGGATAAAGAACTGAACCAATATTGTGAACTACTGTTAGTAATAGTTAGCCCCAAAACTATTGCAATGAAATGTGACTTTTATAAGCTAGACAGTAAAACCATTTTTATGCAAAATATACTATAATATATATACATTATATATATATACATATATATATATATACATATACTATATATATAATATATATATATATATATATATATATATATATATATATATATATATGAGTATATAAGAGTCTTGATGTCAGCTCCCTTCCCAATTTCTTTCACGTCATGCACACGGCTCAACTGTCGAACAACCAAAATAGGCAAGTTACACAACCAGCAAGGGATTCAATACTGGAATGCTTGCAAACACTCTATGTAACAATGTTAGCTCTGACTGACCCGCAACTGATCCACTGGACCATGCCCATGTAGAGCGGGAACGTGGTTCGCTGCAGCCGCAGTGGTGCGAGGATGTGGCGATGGGTGTGTCGGTTACAACACAACGCAATGTTGTACTGGTCGATGCACACACTGTTCTCTAGGAACGCACTGTCTAGGAGTGGCACCACACTGAAACACAAACATTGTTCTCTAGGAATGCACTGTCTAGGAGTGGCACCACACTGAAACACAAACATTGTTCTCTAGGAATGCACTGTCTAGGAGTGGCACCACACTGAAACACAGTGTTCTCTAGGAATGCACTGTGTAGGAGTGGCACCACACTGAAACACAATGTTCTCTAGGAATGCACTGTGTAGGAGTGGCACCACACTGAAACACAAACATTGTTCTCTTTGAACGCACTGTCTAGGAGTGGCACCACACTGAAACACAAACATTGTTCTCGTTGAACGCACTGTCTACGAGTGGCATCACACTGAAACACAATGTTCTCTAGGAATGCACTGTGTAGGAGTGGCACCACACTGAAACACAGTGTTCTCTAGGAATGCACTGTGTAGGAGTGGCACCACACTGAAACACAAACACCATCAATACACATTAAATGACAATATTATTAAAACATGTTATATTCATACAGCATGTTCTTGTAACCACACACGTGGTGATGTGAGGATATTCACAGAATATAGATATCATGTTTTGTACATAATAAAAAGGACTCATAGGATTTATCTTGTTTTGAAAACAAATGCTCTATTTATCGTGTTTCTGCATAAACTATATCATTTCCTAGCTCAATGCATTTTTTCATTGTATGAATGACATCGCTTGTTATTTTACACCAAGATCCTTTGTGTACTGGCGTTAAAATCTAACCTAATACATGTGTTACTAAAACAAAATTAAAACAAGCAGAATTCGTAAAAACCTGCATACTGATATTATAAATAAACTATTTCAACTGGAAATATTATCTATAATGCAGAAGTAAAACACAGTACTTTTCTCATAACAACACAAACTGCGACATCTCAGCTGATAACATACCGAACGCAGGATATCATTGCCACAAAGATATCATGCTGCCAAGTGTCTTTCTTGGTCGACAGTTCAGTGGCAGTCAATATCTTCACCGACTTCTTTAAGGTTTTCAGTTTCTCCCTGACCTTCTGCGATACGTTGATGTCTTGGTCACTGTACACCAGGAAGATGTCGTACTTGATTTCAGGATTCTAAAAACAATGACACTTCATCAACGATCATGTTAATATCATAACAATATTTAGCCTTCTGGTACATAGACAATTTGTGAATGCATTGAAGAGGACATTACTTCTACTTTAAATGACCTATTGAATTTATGTTTTTAGCCTTCTATATTTACCCCAGGTATGTGTTTATTTATAATATTTTTATTAATCTGTCTATACAGTGTATGCATTTTTATAATGTACAGTTAATTTTTAGTTATACGTTTGGGTAATTATTTTTAAGGACATGTATAGGTGCTAGTAGTGTTAATATATTTAAAAATAAAATCGACATATACCTAAGACGGGCGGGGTATACTTAGATAGATAGGTTGGACTCTCGATAAGCCAAATGGCTTCCTAGTCCACCTGCCATCTAGAGTTGAATCTCTAGGTGGCAATCTTGTTAAAACAGTTTTTAGCTAGATTTGGTGCTATATAAGTTTATTTATTATTTATTTACATAGGAAAGTGGATATCAAGTTGCAGAATTGTGAAATGCATTTTTTTTATTTTTGGATACAACAGATCACAACGTTTAAAACTGTACCTCAGTTTTAGAAATATATTCTGTGTTTTTTATTTATTGTTAAAACTGTAGTACACTGTAAACTTAAAAACCATCTTTGTGAAATGAAGTAAGTTAAAAATATTTACAATAAACTATACAAACTGGTTAACACTTCATGAATAGACAGCAGTTTTGTTACTATTTGTAGACGGACAACTTTAAGCTGGCGGCCAGTGGTGGTTTATATTCATAATAATAACAAAATTTAGTTTTACACTCATTTCTACCATAGTACTCTGTTTATTTATGTCACTTGCAATCCAACTAGTTAATCTTGACAACCACTGCCAGAAATTACATAACATTAATTACGGTATATAAAATATTAATGTATGAATAGCATGTGAATACATTTAATTTGCATTAAATATTACTACATTTTCAGAGTACATGAATGATAAAGCAAAGCAAAATTTCAATTTTGTCGTGGTGTAGCAAAATTAACCAATACATTTATGATAGACAATCCAAAGATGCATATCAATTCTGATGTGCATGTAATTGAAAATAAGCATTTAATTTATTCATTAATTTTTAATATCATGGTAACACTGAATTATTTTAATTAGAGGACACACCAAAATGAAGTTACAACATAATTTCTTTTATAGATTTTATTATTGTTATGTGAATACAATTTTATTAAATACATTCCTGAAAACAAAATAGTGAATAAGGCAAGTTCTTCTATAGCACAGTATCCAAATGCTCAGGAGCACATGTTAGTCAACAATAATCTTGATTCAATCTCCAACCAAAATACCTTTGGCAGAAATTTTCTTGACTCGACTGATTTTTTCCACTCGTTGAACTTGGCAATGCAGGTCAAGTCGCTGGAGCAGAGTGTGTCTGGGTCCCTGGCGTACAGCACTATCTTCATGGTCTGTAGGCCCAGACCCATCTGCATCCACTCAACGGCCGACTTCACCAGTCGCCCCAACATCTTCACTTCTTCCACATTCTGAAGACAGTTCAGTCAGCACTTACAAGTGTACGTAATTAATATTTACACTGGGCTGGCCAATTCATTTCAATAACTTTATTCCAGAATATTACATCCATATAAAAGGTATACATACTAGATTATGACTAACCCGAGTAATAACTGTTCACGTAATTGTCATAAAGCTTTTTTCGCCACTGACGACAGAGCACTGATGTGTACAGTGTATCTTTCTGTGATATTGCATTCCCCAATTTAGCTATACATCATAAAATTATACACATTTTTCTGATCAACATTTTACAAACATACAACTCACACTACAGGCTTGAGGCTCATTGTTTTCTGATTGATTCTGCTCTATAAGAACACCGTAGTTAGAGTAGAGTACCGGTACACAGATTGTGTACACATGTAAAACTTTTAAATCAAGAAATTACACTGAGCATAAATGATCTTGTATTGCCTAGACATATCACCACTGTCACTTAAATCTTCTGTGATACTATGCCCAAGATATGTACACTTACTTATCCCTGGAAATGTTTCACCATGTAATACAAAGTTCGGAATGTGTATATCGGTTTTTTTTTTACAACAAAATATCAGAGAACTGTATTTATTATCATGTTCTATCCAATATTCTGAACACACATATAACAACATTGATAAAACCATAGATGCAGACCTGCCACATGGTACCCGATATGGAATTTGACGTTTTTTAAGTGTTACAGCCGCACTCCATTTTGACACAGATTTTAGCTAAAGTTGTGGACAAATTAATTTTAACCACATCACAAAACTACACAGTGCAATGGAATAATCATTTATTGTTAGTGACTAACCTAATCGATTCGAAACAAACGAACTAAACCACAGATGAAGACGGCACTGCTCTTTCTGCAGTGCACCCTCCCTTTCCTCGACGAGTTTAACCGACTCTTTCACATGCATTAATTCTTCGAGGATGAAGATGTTGTGTCAGCTTGCATGCAGCATTCATCTGTGACGTGCACTCATTCTACTGTCCGGTTGTGTGCAAGATGGTTGCCAAGTTTCCATTTGACGGCCCAGTGTCGCTGTTGGTTTTTACCATATCTGCGATCGTTGCCGTATTCACCGGTATATCTCACTTTCCGTTGCCAAAACCATTGCAACAGCTCTAGTAACCAGCAGACTTGACTAATATAATTCCCTCCTTTACAATACTGCAAACAAGGATATAGCAAAACTTCAACATGTCCAAAAATGTTTGACAATGGTAGTCACGCATTCTCCTCATGTTTCTTGCTCAGTGCTGCTTCTGAAATTGTTGCATTGGCTTCCAGTGATCTATCTCATTATATTTACAGTAACCTAGCAAGCCCTGTCACCAACACAGCCAGTATATCTGAAGTCGATGCTCGCTCCACCAAGAAATTCCAGACAGCTACTACAATCAATCAATGGTAACCATCTTTACATTCTTTGGGTAAAATGAAAGCTGAGCTTTCTCTGTTGCCGCACCAACTCTGTGGAATTTTTCTGAGATGACCCCTCACAGAATATAAGGCATAATTACCAGGATGTGCTTACCTGGAATCCAGTTGCCAACAGAGGAGTAATGATGGTTTTGTTCTCGTTGTTGAAAATTGGCATCATGGCCCTGAAGATCTCTTTGACAGCATCGAGGACATCCACAGTGTCCCTCATTTTTCTCTCAAAGCAGAGCAGCTGTCTGGAGGCACGAGTAGGGAGAACGAACAGTGTCACGGATGAAATGTTACATTTCAACAGTTTATTGGTCAATAAAATTACTGTGGAAGAGGGCATAGATGTGGCTAAATATTACTTTAATTAGTTGGAACTCAAAATAATTCTGTTTAAAAATCTTAAACCCAATTTGTTTACATTTTTTTGAACACCCAGTAATTCAAAGATTCCAAAGATTTATTGTCCATTTAAACCATCGCATTAAAATGGAAATCATTCTTCGGTTACACAGTAAAATGACAGTGATAAGATTGGTGAGCCATAATATATATGGTTAATAAGACAGATTAAAATTGTAATAATACTAATCAGCACTAAAATTTGTAAAATAAATAAATTAAGTATATAAATAAGTCATCCAAAATAATAAATATTCCTTAAAAGGTTCTTTGATAAGATACAATGTGATAACATTAATAATATTTACTAAAATTTGTAAATAAATAAGATTACCTGGGTAGATAAATCAGTACAATAAGTGTATGGAATAAAAGAAGTATACAGTACATTACAATTTAGCATTCAAAATTAAAATGGCAGAGGGTATAAACAATTTCTTTAATAGGTTCTTTTTAGCTAGTGGAACTTTTAAACGTCTCCCTGATGGAAGTTTCTGAAAAGCATGATTCAGAAGATGGTAGGATCATACAATATTTGTCTGGCCTTCCTTTTCAGTGCAGCATTGTATATATTATATACTGGACATTACCAACCAACTGGCTATAGCTGTGTTGACAATATGAGCAAGCTTTATTTTATTCTTGGCACTGACATAGCCATACCACGTGATTATGTTAAAAGATAGAACGCTCTCTATTAAACTTGTATGTGAAATACAATGACAGTGACTACTATTGACCAACTTATTGTTAACTGTGAATTTTTTTTAATGATTCAATGACTATTTTCTAGTTATATTCTACTTAAAATAAGATTGTATGTTCTGTTACCCAAAATCATCCTCTGGTGCCTTAAAGTGATGTAATTTTTAAACAGATGGAGGCTGTTCGTGTCTTGCTTGTTTTACCTGTAAGGACGTAGGTGTACATGTAACACTGCTACTTAGAGCCAGCTAGGTTAGACATTTAACACAATGTATTAACCTGTAAGGCAGATGGTGTGGCAATGTCTCTGATATCCAGCAGTTAAATTGCCGACGTAGATCTTCCTTCTTTGTCATGGCCAGATCCCGGACACTGATGCCCAAGTTTTGCTTCAATGCTCCAATGACACTTGTCTGCATAGGGATATAGTCATCTAAAACAAACATCAGTTTTTATGTAAGTATCCGCAACATCTATAAGACGTAATTATTTTAATTGAAGAATTGTGTTATTGGGATGTAGTTCAAATTATCAAACAAATCTTGTAATTTGAATTGTAATTTTACTGTACATGTACATGTAGAAGTTTATTAAATTAGCCTATATTCTTCTTCTACTTCAGTTCAGCATTTGAAATTCTGACAGATAGCTGTCCAGCCACAGCCCAGGTGATCTCATTCTTACAGGTTCTTACAGGTCCTTTTCTGGCTTACAAGTATAAGTATTAGGCATTTCTGGCTCTTGTGCCAGCTCTGTCTTGAGCACTGTTTTGAGACTGTGCGCATGCGTCTAAAGGTGACACAGTCCATAGTAGAGGTGGTGCAGTAAAATTATTTTATAGGATGATTTTTCCATAGTTTATCAATTGTTACTTCAAATGATTGGACTAATGGAACATCTACCACAGACTGTGGCAGACTATTCACTACATCAGTAGATCGGTATATAAAA